>VDFB02281492.1:992781854-993327518 GCA_007258455.2 Sequoia sempervirens
ACCCCAATTTTATGCTCAATGAATTCAATAATATCACTAAAGCATATAATGAGATGGTTTCTAATTTTAACATCAGATTTCAGAAGGCTATGAATAGATTTCCACTAAACTAGAGCTTGAATGATCCATTATGGCTTGTTACTTATTGTAATGCATTTTTTGCTAAGATGAATTACCACCTGAGAGACAAAGGCCCTCAAACTTTGAGGGATTCATTCAAAATTTCTATGCACATTCAAAGTAATAGAAGAGAATTAGGTAAGGTGGGAAGAAGAGATGTCAAAATCTTAAAGAATCCCAAGGATAAACAAGAAAGCACATCTAGCTCAAATCCTACTTATGATGAGAGATGTAATAATGTGATGATTACCCTTAAGGATATTAAATATACTATTGTAAAAAATGAAAAGGGGTTTTGCAATAACAAGCAATAGTTTGAGAAAAATGAAAACCCCACGGCTCCAGGATTACCCTTACAAAACCAATTGGAAAAATGGAAAGCCAGTTTCAAATAATTAGAAAATTAAACAAGATCATGTCACACCTAATCCTTTGTATAAGCATTCTGCAAATTTCACTAATGAAACTCCTTGGTGCATTTTTTTTTTCAGTTGCCACACTCTCCTCATGATTTTGTAGTTGCATAATTCATGGAAGTTGAAGAAGGGGTACCAAAATATTATGATCAATCCCATGAGGATATGTTCAAGTCAATGTAATAATGAGCAAGTTTGATTTTGTTGATAATGAATGCTCATCCAATGTGGAGTCTCATGAACCTAATATGGACAACCAAAGGAAATGAGCAACCACATATCACTAGCATGTTCTCCTTAATGAAGACAATGATGTTGATCATGAAGTGTGTACATTGGAAATAACTAAAGATGATGTGTCTTTGAGGAGAACTTCATATGAGGAAATTGCAAAGTTGACATTATCCTTGGCTATATAGGCAAGAGGTTCCTATCATTTAAGAAATAGAACATTTTTTTGTGACTAGGGAAAGCCTGCTAGCATCTTCATCAAAGAGCATAATGAGAAAGGAAAAGAATGAAAGTCTAATAGTAAATTGGATAGGAATAAAGCTAAATATTGAAAGGGAGATAAGATTTGGGAAAAGAAGGTAGAGAAACCAAAGATTGATGGAAAATTCATCTCTCCTATTGTGAAAGTGAAGACACAAAAGCAAAATTATGAGCCTAAAAAGAAGGATTCCAAGCCTAAAGCTGAAGTGAAAGGTGAAAAATAGAAGAAGAACAAAATTGAACAAGGTATGATTCTAATTGTTATAGCTAAGTATACTTATATTGATATGCTTCAATTACTTTCACAAGTCAAATTTTTTGTTTCTTTGCTTGAAATGATGAGAATCGATGAGCATAAATAGAAGGTCATAGCCCTTATCAATGGTGCTACTACAACATGTAATGAATCAGTGGTGTCTACTCCACCCAAGGAGAGTAAAAATGAGTTGAAAGAAAAGGAGGTTGAGTGAAAAAATACTTAAATCCCTCAAATCTACTTGGGAAATGAATTGATCACCTGTCCTAGAAATATAGATCATTTTTTTGTAACTCTCATCATTGATGGAAATTATTGAAGAACTGTATGATTGATTCAAGATCATCTAATAATATTATACTAGTTAGTATTATGGAGGCAATGGGACTAAAAGTTAATAGTTCCCATGGAAAATGCTATGCTATGGATTCTAGGGAAGTCCCTATGATTGGTGTGATCAATGAACTCCCATATAGACTATCTGCATTTCTAGAAAAGGAATTTAGAATGAATGTGGTAGTGGTAGAAATTCCAAAAATTATGGAATGTTGCTATCAAGAAAATGGAGTGTCACCATGGGGGGTGTATGTAGTGTGATATTTGTTTTTCCACCTTCCCAATTGATGGAAAATATGTCAAACTAGTTAAAGAATCAAAGGTCCCATACATGATTGAACATGCTCTCAAAGATGATACATTCCACTTTGTTGATATTGACCTTAGTGATTTCAAGGTAGAATATTTACCAAGAGAAAGTGATAGGAAACCTGCAGCTATTGAAAAGGAGATGACTAAATTGACTAATAATAATGATCTTTTGACCATGCATTTTTTATAGTGCAATCTCCAAGGAAGGATTGGGTACAGGAATATTATTGGCTTCACCCTACGGCAATGCATTCAATTTTTATTTCAATTTTTCTTTTCTTTTCCCAAACAATGTGGCCAAGTATGAGGCCTTGCTACTAGGGTTGAGGCTAGCAGAAAAACATGGGATAAAGAAGTTGAAAGTAATTGGTGATTCAGAATTAGTGATATCCCAAGTTAGGTCGAGATATGCATGAAAGAATAAGAGATTGAAGTAGTATAGGAATTCTATTTGTGATACCATTAAACAATTTGATACATTTTTTATTGATTGGATGGAAAGAGGCTAGAATAGAGTGACATATTTGTTAGCATATGTTGCACTTAGGCTTGATGATATAAATTTTTCCGGTATTTCCAAGGTGGAGGTATAAAAAAGGCCTTTATCCCTTGAGAATATACAAAATTGGCAATTTTTTAGTGATGATGAAGATATTCTAAGATTTTTGAAATGTTTAGATGAGTATGTAAGTTAGGATATTGACTTTGGAGATTTTTTTGAGACAATGGGTGGAAAGGACATAATCTCCATTAATGAAGTCATTCAGTTAAAGACTAATAAGATTCCTAAAGGCCTTGTAGCATTAGAAAGAGTCTTTGACAACCAAGACAAAAGTAATTCCAAGACATCAACCACCCATATAGAAGATATAGATGAGGTAAACTTAAGGAGTGAAAATGCTCCTAATAAATTTTATGAGGGAAAAAAGATGAAGCCCAAGATAAAGGAAATGCTAATTGCTTTGTTGAGAAAGTATAGACATGTATTCTCTTGGTGTTACAATGATATGAAGGAATATAGGGAGGAAATATTTTAGCATGAAATTCCTCTAAAGGAAGATGCAAATTCTTTTAGACAAAATAAAAGACCTATCAACCCCACCTTAGCAGCCAAAATGAAAGAAGAACTAGTCAAGCTAAGTGATGTTGGCATTATTAAGCCCATTAGGCATTCATCCCAGGTGTTTAATCTAGTGCAAATTAGAAAAAGGAATGTGGATATCGTATTATGCATTGACTTCAAGAATCTCAATGTTTCCTCATTGAAGGATAACTATCCATTGCCTAATATGGAAGCCATGTTGCAAAAGGTGACAATCTATGAACTCCTATCTATGATGGATGGTTTTTCTATTTATAACCAAGTTAAAGGTATGATTCTGAGTAGTAGAAGACTACATTTACTACTCCATGGGGCACCTATGTGTATGTCAAAATTCCATTTAGCTTGACCAATGTGGGTGCAACTTTCTAGAGGGATATGGAAGTAGCCTTTTCTAATTTCATTGATTTATTTTCTCCAATCTACCAAGATGACATGACTGCATACTCTAAAAAGGAAACAATCATATGCACTAGTTAAAGTTGTAAAGAATTTTAGAACATATCTAGTGGGACCTACATTTGTTGAATATGTGCCTAATGTTGTGGTAAATGACATCTTCACCCAACAAGAAGTCATGGTTAGGAGATGTAGATGGATCAATAGAATGCAAGAATTTAATATTGACATCCAGATCACCAAATTGGTGAGAGGTCAATGGTTAGCCAAGTTAATGGCTGAAGAAAATTTAGATGCCAATCAAATAAATCATGAGGATGACTTTGACATATCACATATTTGTGATATGCAATACTGTGACTGGTAGAAGCATATTATCTATTACTTGTAGAAGATGCAATGCCATTAATGGTTGAATGATAATGAAAAGAGGACTCTCAATCTATAGGCCATCAAATATGTGATTATCAATGGTGAACTATTGTGGAGAAATTTGGATGGTGTTATGTTGAAATGTGTTGATAGTGCCTAGACTTCTGAGCTACTAATTGAGATACATAGTGGAGTATGTGGTGGACATTATATGGCTAATACCATCAATCACATGGTCTTAAGAGCTGGGTTTTTGTGGCCAACAGTTTTCAAGGACAGTCATAAACTAGTAAGATCATGTGATGCATGTCAAAGGTTTTTTGGGAATCTAAATTTTTTAGGTGAGTTTCCACTTAGATTAGTTGCAGTCCAAGCACCATTTCAGTACTGGGGAATTGTTTTAATTGGAGTGATATCTAAAAAGTCTAGTGGAGGTCATTCTTGGATCCTTGTGGCTATGCACTATTTTATTAAAATGTGTGGAAGGAATTCTAACAAAAAGAGAAACAAGTAGTCATTTATTTCTTGATGGATAACATACTAACCAACTTTGGAGTGCTTGAGAAAATTTTCTTAGATAATGCAATGTGCTTTAGGTCTAAGGAATTCATAGAGTTCTACTCTAAGCATAAATTTTAGGAACCTTATTCATCATCATATCACCCATAGGGAAATGATCAGGTAGAGTTAAGCAATAAAATATTGATGAAGATCATAAAAAGAATTATTGAGAAAAACAAAAGAGCTTGGGACTCCACATTGAAGTTGGCTTTGTGGGAAAATAGGGTAATAGTCAAGAAAGCCACTAGTTATGTTCCATTAAATTTATTTTATGGTCTTGCAGCTAGGTTACCTCAAAATATTCTAATGAAGATGTATAATTTTATCAAAGAATACAATGAAGATATGTGTGATGAGATGCAACATAGAATTGATGCATTTATGGAAGTTGGTGAGATGAGAAGAGATACTCAAAATATGAATGTCAAGTTGCAATTACAAGTCAAGAACCTGTATGACAAGAAAGAATCTCCAAGGAAGTTCCAAGTAGGACACATGGTGTTGATGTGCAATTCCAGGTCTGAGGATAAGGGAAAACATGGAAAAATTGATTTATTATGGCTAGGCTCTTATCTGATTAGCAACACCCATGGTGAGGAATCTTACATTTTGCAAGATCTAACTAGTGAACCTCTTGAACTGTGAATACATGGAAAATTCTTGAAGCCATATTTCTCTTGAAATATGTTCTCTTCCCTATGCATTATAAATTTTGTATATCATGCATATAGGTTTGGTCTTTTTTGGTTGGGTATGGTTTGGTTCGACTAACTTGTGTGGGTAGTTTCTTAGTTTTGATCCTCTGTATTGGTATGCTCCAGTCTTGAGATTCTATGATCTCGCTTTGCTTTGGAGGGACATACATCCCCAACTGGAGTCACTGGTGGAACCCCTAATTTTTTTGTGATTCACTGATAATTGTTCCAAACTTTAGTTTATTTCCTAATCTAGGAATGTTTTAAGGCTCAGGTTTTAAATTGTTCTCATGTTGTAAGGTTTATGTGTATACCTTAAACCCTCTAAAAACCCTAAGTTTCAATCCTTTTTCCTACATTCTAATTCTCTATTGACTGGTGTTTACTTGCTCCTGATCTATTAATTCATTCCTTATGCCATTGAATACATTTACTAACTGACCCCTTAAGCCAAATGTTCCCAACTGTTACTCGTCAAATAATTTTAAATATTATTTCATATTATCTAGGTCACAAGTCTTAATATTTTCTAAGTTCCTTATGTGTGGGTTTAATATTTTATCTTCAATCTTAAGTCTTGTTCTCAAATTTGTATCCCCCATCACTTGTCAACATACTTGGGCCCCTTTTTAAGTTACTAACTTTGTGAATGTGTAGATTAAAGCTTTTAAATGGTGGTGGTATGATCATTTGATTTGATCCTGGACATTCCCTATGCCCCCATTGGATTTTAATATTCATTAAAATATTTCAAAAGATTGGTGGGTGGGTGCCACATGTCCTTTCTTTTGAGAAAAGCCAATTATCATGTAAAGGTAGTAAGCAACATGATTTAATGGATCAAAAATTGAGATGAAATGGTATGGTTTGATTCTAACTATTCCCCACTAGGTTATGGGGGACCTAAATTCATCTCCCATCCCTTGTAAGGGAAGCAAGGAGGCACCATGTGGCGTAATCTTGACCTTTAGGGAACTATTGGAAGGAACACAATATTTCTATGAATATTTTAGCATTATGTTAAAGGTGGATAACAACCAAGGTACTAAAGTTCCTTTTTAAGGAACATGGCTAAAAGTGGACAAGATGTTTTAATCCCAGCTATTCATTGGATCCAAGGGTTATACATCAAGGAAAAAGGCTCCAAAATGTAAAATTCATGTAAATTGGAGGCACCATATTTGATCTAGGTCATTTCCTGGCACCCAACTTCCTTGAGCTACACATGGATTCAACCTAGAGGGGAAGTATGGAGATGGTGGAGCTCATAGGATAACTTGGTGACAAATCCACATGTTGTAATTTGATTGGTTGATAATGGTACTTTCCTATGGTTATATTTTAAAACTTATTTGACTAGATCAATTCCATTCATCAATCCATCTCACTGTAGAATCAATCAATAAAATTAAAAGTTTTAGATTGAAGCCAAATGAGCAATTTTGGTTAGCACAAGTGAATAGTGATGGTGGATATGACACCGAATCACCAATTTGATGTTCTTTAAATCCATAAAAACTTTTTTTAAAGAATAATTGCATTTCATTATAGCATTCAATGCATCTAAGGATTTCTTGCTACAAACTTTAAGCTCTCTCAACATCTAGAGATTAGGGTTTCAAATACTCTTTAAAACCGTAAGTACAATGGACATCATACTTTAAATTTCTTGTAAATTTTCTAAGTATGTTCATTCATTCCTATATTCAATATATCTCTTAGTTGCTTTCTTTTCTTTGAAGGTTTGATGTTTAATTTGAATACTTAACTTATTTACTCTTGCTATTGCTTTGCATCAAACCCTTCCCCTAGTTGTAAGCTTACATTTTCTCTGAAGAAAAACTTAGCTTGCAAGAAACCCTATAACTATGACACCATAACTGAAAGCATCTGCATCAAAAGACCAAACCTCTGGGTTGAAACCTACAATTACACCTCTAGTTTAGGACTTAAATAAACAATTGAAACCCTCCACATCTGATAATCCCGAGGTTCAGTTGATATTATGAGGTACACAAAGTATAGAAGGGCTTATTGATACCAAATTTTTATATGGATGTTGACCTACTAAGGAAAATACAAAAAAACTACAACCTAATTTCAAGAATTGTGAGAATGTATAATGGCATAGGTATGGTAAAGGTCACCAGGGAAGAGATTGTTTAATTCTTGAATTTGACTAAGAGGAGTGAGGATATCGTAAAGATTGAAAACAAGGTACTTAGAGGAAAATATGAGAAAGTGAGGCATACCTTCAAAATATTAGTATTGCATAATTTCTTGGAATCTATTAAAGGACAAGGGGGATCATTTTGGGCCCATTAGAAAAAATTCCATTCCCTATTAATTATTTTATTACATATTTTCATAGGAATTTCTATTCTTTATTCCAAATCATAGTGTATGACCCAAATATAGGTATGCCCATTGCTGAAATGAACATGGATGCACATATCCAACACCCTACATGCAACACACTTTATGAATTTGGATCATACTTAGTTTAAAACATACATGATGGCTTGGTTTTACTAAAAAAATTGTGAGAATGGCATGAGATCATATTGGTAATGTTTATTCATGCATATGTTTCTATTAAAAGGAGCTACTTACTTTGGAAAGGATATGACATTAGACAAGAAGGAGGGTGATATGGATCTAACTGTCTAATGTTTGACCACACTCCTTGACTCTTATGACATCAAATATAGTTTTTTGGTGTTTGAAAATATTTTCGCTTCCAAGTTGAGGAGGGTTTTGATTTTAAATATGCCTTGAATCCCTATATCTTTGCATGATTTCTTGAGGCCTAAAGATAGGAGGCTCAATTTGAATATTGGGAATAATTAGGGAGACATTATCCCTTACCCAAGTTACACAATTTTGAGGGTGTATGGTACAATTTTTCACCTCACATACTACCAAGAGATGTCCCATTAAGATTTGGTTTCCTAGAATTAATGTGGCAGTTACGAGATGTAGTGGATAACCACTTGAAAGATCAGAGTAAGGGAAACTTTTTCCTATCTACACTATTTTTTCTAACTTTTTCATGAATAAAGGAGGATGGAGTAATATTTATGATTTACTCAAACCTTTTGGGATGAAGAGAGCTAGATGAAGAAACCACGATCCTAAGGATTTCATGGCATGGCTAAAGCCAAGAATCAAAAGCTCCAAGTTCATCCAAAAATTATATTTTGTAGAGGATGTAATAACGAATATCTTTGACTTCCAGAAGCAAGATGACAAAAAGATGAAATGGATTACCTTCAATAAATTGGAGTGGAAAATGAGAGAAAAGCATTCACAATTTATTCCTCGTAGAGATATTAAAGATGTAATTTAGAGAATTGAATATGATTTTTAGAATTTTGAGCAAGTAGTTGGGAATTTTAAAGAAGAAAGAATAGTTCAGAACAAGGGGAAAACTATTGTGGGAAATGAACAAGATTAGGGGGAAGCCCTTGTGATGGAAGAAATACCAACCTCCCAACCCACAAAGAAATTACTTGTATTCAAAACAAGGAATGATGAGGTGAAGGAAACAAAAATAGTGACTACTTCTCAACAAGATGAGCCAAGAATCCCTTCATCAACAAATGAAATGCCACCATTATCTACTCTAAGGTCAACTGGTCCTATGATTATTGAATTTGGTTCACTACAAAGGGTGCCCCCACCACCAAGTTATCCACCTTCTAAGAGACAAAAGGTTAAATCAAGTGGCTTGGTGAACTATGTTGAGGACACTAAAGTTGAAATATTGGTTACTAAGGAAGAGATGTAGAGGGGTATACCTTCTCCCCATAAGGAGATGGCACCACAACCAATGGGCCTTACACTAAGCAAGGTATACCTCTCTGGAATAAATAATATTGATGATGTTAGGGATGATTCTTGTAAACAATTATTGGATGATGATTCATTTGTCAATTACTCTGCATTCATGGAATTTTCTTGAAGAGTGAAAAAAGATGAATATATTAATAATATTGCAAATAAGAAGATCCTACACCAAAAACTTCCTAATAAGATCATACAAGCTCAGGTTATGAAATAAATGAGAGAAATTTTCTAAGGAATAACAACATAAGAGGGTAGAGAACTAGTAAGAAATAATGGTCTTCTCCTATTTCTAGAGTGGGACCTAGCCTCAACCATATCTTTTGACATAGTAAGGAGATATGACAAGCCCTTTTACAACTTTGAAGAAGCAATAATTTCATTGCAAGGGTTTGATTTCAGCAAGCAATGGGATACTTTGGCTATTTGGGCCCTAGATCGAAACATAAAGAAGTCAAAAGTTGTAGAACATTCTATATATTATAAATGAGGAATGATCATAACAATGGTTATTGATACCTCTATATTTGAAGCTACCACCATCTCTGTAAATGTTGCCCAATTCACAAAGGCAGCTATAGAATATGTCACAATAGAGAAGGAAAAGTTTATAAATATGCACAATAATCTACTAGTTGAATATGGTAAAATCTAACAAAAGATTATGGAGTTGCAATGAATGATGACACTATTAAAAGAGAAAACACAAAATATGGAATCCAATGGACCCATGCAAATAGATTCTACTTCTCCCTCTTTGCCACAAGCACAAACAACTTATACCTCTGCTCCTCCCAAAGATGTTTCATTAGCAATTGTATCTAATCATATGCGAAATGTGTCCATAGTCATTGAGGAACCAAGCACTTCAGGTGCACAATAGGTAAATGAAATCAATAAGGAGGATTTTCTTGAGAAGCTGAAGACATTTGAAGAAATGTGTAATCATTAAAAACCAATCTATTAATTGATAGTTCCCTATATTTTGAAACTGTGGAATATATGAATAATATATATTATGCAATTTTCTCCATTTGTGAGTGATAATATGCTTTGAACTATGTAATCAAGGGTTATATAAGTTTTTCAAGCACATTTTTTGTTTTGAATTGGTTTATTGTTTTTTTATTTGTCTAAGGGATAGAGTAAATGCTTTCCATGAACTAATGGGTATTTTATTAGTTGCTAGGGATTAATAATTATGTTTCATAATAGGCTTGCTTAGGTCTAACTCTCACAAGGTGATAATCTAGGAGAAGACCATCAAAATATGTTTGTTTCTTTCATGTACAATTCTTAACATATGACTCTATAGCACAAGGAAGACAATGGTTTTCCTTAGTTTTATATCCTCATATTCAAAAATAATCTTTAAATTCAAACAAATTTTAAATGTTTTTTTTCTATGTTTTTCTTTTGGAATTGTAATGTACTACCATATTCTCATGCTCAAAATGTTGCATGTTGTGAAGGATTAGCTATAATTTTAAAATATTTTGTTTATTGAGCACTTATGTGAAAATTAATCTGCTATTTTCAGTGTACATGGTTATTGGTTGCATAAATTCATAGGTACATTATGTGGGATTACCTCCTAGGATTTGCAGAGCCTAAAGAGTAGGGGAGAGAACTGTAGAATCCATATCTCATTTAAATTGGATACTAATTTTGAAGTTTTTAAGCATAAGGATTGACTATCCTTTAGAGGATTTTAAAGGTTCAGCTAGAAAAAACACCAACAAGGTGTACAGTAGGTAGAGGAAATTAGTAAAGAGGAATTGCTTGAGAAGTTGAAGACATTTGAAGAAAGGTGCAATCAACAAGACAAATTGATCCTTTTTAGAAATCTAAAGATTGTGACATCAATGTTGGAGCATCTAAACAATGGAATTGATAAAAGCATGATTAGTATCGATGATAATTATTCTTCCATGTTTGATGCTGTGAAAAATTTTGACAGAGACAAGGAGGTGGCTATCCCACTTATGGAGAAATGGATTCCTAGAATCCAAGATTTAAGGCTAATGGCCATGGGATACAATCATGTTATAAATAGGCCAAATAACATCCAACCCACCCTTAAACTTGTTAGTGGCATTTAGGAATTCCAAGGAAAGATTGATCCTTTCGAGGGAAAAATAAGGGAGCTAGTTAAAAGGTTTGATTAGTTGAATTTTGGCCTCCTCCCTAACATATTGGGGGAAAATGGTGAGATAAAATCCTTGCAAGGTTGGAAAGAGCAAGAAAATGATGTAATTTCAAAGTAGGCCTAAATCATGAAGGGGATGACATGCCAATGCTAAAGAATAATATGGATTTTCTTACATAAGCAGAGATTTCCATGGACAAGTTTGACAAGGAATCCAACAAAGTAGTAACCATGTATGCTCCATAGAGAGCAAATGATGAAAGTGTTATTGTATTCAATTGGCACTCATAAGAGGAATTTCAATCATGGATGGACAAATATCTTGATATCCTTGAGGATTAGGCAGTGATTGTCAGGGTGGTTAGTGCAATTTTCTTCTCGATTCTGGAACAATGGAGATTAACAGTTGGGAGAATACAATACACATCCCAAAACTAATAGAAATAAGGGATTTGATAAAGTAATGTTAAAATATTGTATTCTATCCAATTTTAAATTAATGACAGGGATGCAAACATGGAGGTACTTTTTCCTTTTTATCTTTCTTCATTTTATGCATTTCTTCCTTCAAGCTTGGTGTATGTGGACATAATTTTGAAAAATCATGGATATATTGCTACAAGAACCAAAAGGTTCCTTTTGGAGGGTATGACAAAATATTCATTGAAAAATGCAAATGGTTTTTTCCCCATGTGATATCTCCCTCCTTTGAATAGTGAATATAACTACATTGGAGAATATTTGTTGTATCGGTCAAATAGGAATTTGACATGTATACATTCTAACCTGAAGCTTTTTTTCTCCTTCATTTATAGAAGAAGGAATTCACAGAAAAAAATTTAGGTTGTTGATTTATTAGAGAATAAATTTTGTAATGAGAATACAAATAATTGCTTAGAGTTTTTTTCTTAGGGTTTTGAGTCTAGTTGATATGCATATGTAATTTTTGATAACATTACTAGCAAGTGAATAGAGAAATTTCCAAATTCATTTCTCTCTTGGTGTATTCATCTCATGAACTATTAATAAAATGATCAAGGGTTGTTTTTTTTTTCTTCATTTATTTCCAATGGATGTTTGGTTTTATCCTTCTTTTTAATTCAAAATAATTAATGAAATTGCTTGGATGAAGCTATAGGTTCATGTAATGTGAGTATTAGGATCTTTATAAGAAGTTATGGTTTGGGATACAATGATGTGATGTTGTAATGCAATGTTATCAGATATTTATGATGCCATGTATAAAAATTTGTTATCCAATTATATCTGTGTTGAGATTGAATTTGTTTCCTAGGTTAAAGCACTGATCTAAGCTTTTTATTCAAGATGAATCTTCTTGTTTGTTCAATATCAAGTCAAATTTATTAAAAAAAATTCTATTGGACTACAATTGTTATTATTTCATATTAATTTTTTTCATTCTTGTGCTCTAAATGTTGAGTGTTGTAAAGGAGTGGCCAACTTCTTGAAATATTTCATTTATTGAGCTATTAAATGAGAATTCATTTATTATTTTCAATGTATAAAGTCATGAAGTGCATAAGTATTTAAGTACAATGTGGGATCACCCTCCCATGTTTGTAGAGCTCAAAGTGCAAGAGGAAAGCATTTTTTCTTTCACTTGTTCATTGGCAAAATCCATTCAAGTTGTTGAGAATTGGAAATGGAAATTCCATAGGATTATTTGGAGATCATATTAGTTCTTAAAAAAAAAAAAAACAAGGAAGCCATTGAAGATTGGTGAGTTAAACCATTGTGGTCATTCATCATTACCCTCCTTTGCATTCAAGGTATTTATCATTGATATTGCCATTGTGGAACTAGAAACACTAATGCATGGTTTAACTAAGGTAATCTCATAAATGACACAATATTTTCCCTCTTTGTGAATATGCAGGTTATAGGTTTAAAAATGATTGAGGATTTATTGAAGAAAAATTCTCCATTGTTGCATTTGTTGTCATCAAACTTGTCAAGACATGGAAACTCACTTACAAAATTTATCTACAACATTGTGCCAGTGGGACAAGTGAAAAATTGATGCTTATATTTTACATCAAAGGACCCAAATAATTGAGTAGGACACCACTACAAGGATTCATTATCCATTGGGAAACCATGTCCTTGTAGGCACCGTAGTTCACTAACTCTTTTAGGTAGGTACATAGTCATCTGCAACATCTAGACCTACTCCATAACTTGATTTTTTTTATTAGTTATCAGGATCATACATTTTTCATATTAGAGAATATATGATCATTAGGTTAATCATTCCAAAATATTTCAAATCTTTTCTATCACACTTTAGATGTATATCCAGGTCTGATTAGCTCACTATCAACGTTGAAAGTCAACCTTTTCACCTTATGATCTACATCTTAATGTGAGTTGGAAAAAGGCCCCTTGCATCCTAGGTTCTTTGTATTTAGGACCTAATTTTATGTTACATTTTGGTGAAGTTGACCTATTAACATTATGTTAACTTCTTAAATTTACCATAATTAATCCTAGACTTATATTTTTCATTGCTTTCTTTATCATCTTTCATTTAGGCTTTCATCTTTGCATCATAAAATTCATAAAAGTACAAAAAAAAATCATTTACATTCCATCATAACTTGCATTAGGGTTTATTTCAGCCATGTTTTGATATGATTTACATTTATTAGGTGGTTAAAATTTCATTTTGTTCATTCCATTGCATCTTTCATTTAAGCCTTAAAAGTGAAAAGATTGCATTATTTTGTTTCAATTTTACGTTAAACTATCATTTTTAGAATTTTGCATCTTATAATCATTTAATTGTTGCATGATTGAGATCAAGAAATTGCATTCACAATTGTCTTTTATTATGTCACATTTGCATTTGAATTATGTTGTTTTAAATTGAATAAGTTCTAGAAAAACATTCATTGTTATGTCTATCTATAAATGGAAAGAGAAACCTTAAACACTAACTTAGACATTCACTTTTTTAGTTTTTAGAACCCTATTCAAAGACTCGGTCGCCATTGGGTGACTTTGTCCTTGTACAAGTTTTTTACTAGACTTATTCACATAATTTTTTCTCCATTTTCTCAGAATGTTTGTGTTTGCAAAACCAAGAATTGTAATTCATAATTGCATCTTTTTAGGCAACTTTCATATAATTTAAAAAGTGGAAAACATTAAATTGTTTGATTTCAAAATTTCATCAAAAGCATCATTATCAAGTTGTCACATATTAGAATTAGTTAGTCACTACATTTTAGATATAAAAATTATATTCAAAGCTCATTAAAAAAATTTCACCTTTTTAACACACTTACATCTTGCATTACATTGTCCTAAATTGAGCAAAATCATGAAAAATGTCATTTATTCAACTTGTTTGCAACGAAAGAAAGAAACATGAAATAACAACATAAAATTTAAACTTTCAATGTTTGGAACCATGATCAAGGACTCAATTTCCCTTTCATGGCCCTATCCTTGTATAGGTATCTCAGGAAAAAACTCCACAAAGTTTTGTCTCTGTCTTATTATCCTATTTCTGCTTGCAATTATCTGATTCAAAATTCTAGAAAATTGTTATTGCATGTTAATGAAAGTTGTCATTTTTCTAATTTTTTTTTTGAAAAATCTATGAAAAATAATTACATTCCAATATTGAATATTTTCATATCTATAGGTGCACTACATGTATTTTTTTGAACATTGCATAACTCTCATAAATTAGATTTCATTTTTGTAAAAAAATAAAAAACCTAGGTTGTTACAACACATTGTAAAATTCATAAGGGAAGTAGAGGCATGTTTCCATTTCAAACATATGGATTTCATATAGTATCACATGGCTTGTATGTTTCTAAGCTCCCTACTTAAGATCATAAAATAGGGAAATGAAATGAAACCTTTGACAAACATGTTAGTCCCTCTCCCAATATCTCTCTCATTTGTTAGAATGTTTTGGTGTAATGAAAATATAATTGAGTTTCATGATAATATTGTTTTTACATCTCCTAATACTTCTCCCATTTGGGAAAATATTATGGCACAAGATGATGAAATCATTGACACGTTTCTTAATATCACTTCTCCTAGTCCTCATTCATCTCCCAATATGTCTCCCATTTGTAAGGATTATTTGATACAAGAGGATGTAGCCATTGAAAATCATGAAAATTATAACTATTCTTCTCCTAATACCTCTCCTGCCTATGATGAAGGTACCTAACTATTACATGATCCAATAATTCATGAAAATATTGTTTGCTTCTCTCCCCCTACCTCTCCTATTTGGGAAGATATTGTTGGGAAATAGAATGACATTATTAATACATTTCTCTTAGATGATAGTAAGATAGATTTATTAAATGAAAATTTTAAGGTCACCTTAGATCCACCCTCATTAGAAAATCATCAACAAGAAGTCAAATCTATTGAGGTTATGAAGACACAATTGGTCGTTAGATCTCCCTTGATTACCAAACCTCCTAAAACTCCTTTTGGACATCTCAAGATTCCTCTAATTATTGGATGTCCTAAGTCACCTCCTACAACACCTCTCATGATAGGACCTCCTAAAACTCATGGCCACATATTAAGCTTTGCAAACCAACTTACTAATAATCATGTGTCGCAGACACCAAGTTATCATAATATAGCTCACACATATAACACTAGAAATAATAAGCAACCAAAAAAACTCAAACTCCCCACACCGTAAAAAATGGTCCCTTGTCATTTTCATGGTCTTTTAGGCCTTTTCTTCATGATGCTTGGTCCACTTTTCTTTGGTTTAATGAATGCAATGTGGCTTGAACACTCACATTAGGTCCTTACAATTCAAAATATGGCATCCTGTGAAGGTGTTGTGAAGTGTTGTAAAACATTTCTACACTTTTCTAGACTCTATTTATTATATTTCACCTAAAAATCACCTTTTCATCACTTATCAAGTGCTATTTTGAAGTATTGTGAAGTCTTGTAACAAGATTTCATGCTTTTCTAGGCATAATCTCACTATTTACACCTTTCTTATGCTTTATTTGATCCTTTTATGCCCTTATAAGGCTTAATTAAGTGTGTTTTTTAATTTAAACCCAAAAAACAACATTAAATGCAAGATAATTCCTGACACCCACATTCAAGTCAAAGGTGGGACCCATTCGCCATGTATGATGAATGAGTCCCTCTTAGCTCAAAATTCAAAATATTTCAAATTTTCTTTCAATTTTTTATTTAAAATCACCTTATGTTGGCATGTGATGAATAATTTTTTTTCTTCTGATTTTAACCCCCATTCATCAAGCTCACTTAATCACACATTCATTCAAGTATTCAAGCACTTTGCATCATTCAATCAAGCATTTATCAAGTACTTTGTAGTAGCCATTGTTGTATCTTTAGATTTTCTTCAACAAGGGTTTGGTAAGCTGATAGCATTTTCATGTTATTTTTTTATCATTCTTTTCCATTCCATTTCTTCAGTAAGGGTTTGGTTACCAAAGTAGGATTTTACCAAGGAAAATCAGTATAACCTAACTCTTAACCATTTTCCCCTTTTTGCATGTTTGTTTGTAGACCTGTGTATGCAGATTTGACAAGTTATTAGGTATTGAAAAGTGGACAAGAATTCAATAAAGTGTTTCAAGTCAACAAGAACCTATTTCAAGCACGGAGAAGACATTTTATCCATTTTCTGCAGAATGAACTTCGTCAACCTAACAAGCAATCAACCTTAGGTCTGGTGTTGTAGAATTGTCCCCTAATTTCTTAGAATTTTGGGAGAGGATTGATTCACCATTAGTGGTGAATGAGTCCCACCTTAAGGCTATAAATCCATATTTTGTCAAATTTTGGATCCTAACACTTAAAAACCAGTTTCTAATAGTTTTCAGTAGAACCAGGATTGATTCTCCATTAGTGGTGAATGAGTCCCACTGGTCATTTTTAGTGATCTTAGTCAATAGTCAGAATATTCCAAAATCTTCATCAGACCTCCAGGTGCAATTTGAATTATCCTTCTTCTTTTTTTTGCATTTGTTCATACTTAGTTCATGTTTTCATATCACATTTTATTTTCCAACATTGCATAATTCTTAGGTTTTGCATTCATAATCTCTTAATTGCATAATTCAATTGCACTTATATCATCCCATTTAATCAAAATAACATCATACATTGCATAATTTGAATGAACTAGCTAGATCTCTTGTGTAGGGTTTATCTCTCTCCTTTTAGGTGATGCATCCTAAGAGTGCAAGAGTAGCGTATAAGCCCTACCCAAAAATTTATGATTCATTTTGGTGAACCTACATTTTGAGTACTTTACATTTCTAATTTTCATTGTATCCTAGACTTCATTTGTATTAACATTTAATTAGGTTTTGTTTTTGCATCCTAGGATTTCTCAAATTGCATTAGTGAAAGACTCATTTAGATTTCATTTTTGCATTGCATATCATTGAAAAAACTAAAAAGATACATCTGTATCCTTAATTGGCATTTGAAAAGCATCAAAATCACTTTAATTTTTTGATAAACATAAAAAATCTCATAACTAGACTCATTCGCCACCCTGGGTGAATCAATCCACCTACACATTTTGCACAACATTTTTTAAGCATTTTCTGGGTATTTCCTACATTACAGTTTTTTGTAGTTGCTTTTTGTTTTAATTTCTAGAGTCTCTATTTTCAGCTATTTCTTGCATCTTAGTTTACTTGCATTCATTTTCATCATGGGATTTTCTTTTAATAAGTTTTGGAATTCATTAAAATCCTTGGTAGACATGTCCAATTGTGCCTTTGGTTGTGATCCTAATGACCTTGAAATTCCTCATGCTCATTCAACTACTCATGATTGTTGTCCTCATGATGTAGACATAATTAGGGAAGATGATGATAGCATGAAAAAGTTCTTCAATGAATTCCTTGATAACCTAGAAGCCAATGCAACGTTTTACCCATCCATGAAGCCACAAGATCTTCCTACTCTTTCACTTCCTGATCATTTTTCATATTTACATCCTAAAATCAATAAAGGACATAAAGTTCCTCCATGAAGTGGAGCTAGTTCCTCTCAACCAACACATCCTCACACATTTTATGATCACAAAGTCACAAGCACTCCCATAAACCTTGAAGAAACATATGGTAAGGACTTTACTATCCTCAATAAACAAGGTTGTGACACAACACATGAGTATGAAATTCACTAACTTCTTGAACAAACACCAATAGAAGAGACCACCACAAGATTAGGATATTTGTAATGCCCTGTCTTATAACCTAAGGAATGTTGCAATTGTGTATAAAAGAGAAATATATATTTTTTTAAAAGTAATAATATTAACATAATTAGTTGCATACATTCACTAAGTTATGCAACGTTACACTACTTGAGGTTCCATAGATGACTTTAGTATTTAGCATTGCACATATTTAATTCACATAAACATAAAAGTAAGCTTTGCATATCATTTGAATTCCATTCATGAAATTATAAAGTGCATTTATGATTCTTACATTGCATTTGAAATAATATTACAATACTCATTCATCTGATGAGGTAGATCAAATAATACATTACAATTTACATTTTACAAATGTTCACCTCATAAATGATTGAGGGATGTTTCATATACAAGATTTACAGTTATGCAATAAAGAAAGTACATATAAATCCAAGTATGAGCTCTCCATCCATGAAGCTCTCGTTGCCATGATCATAAAATGGGGACCCAATGGAGTAAGGTGCACGTTCCACCCAACCATGTGGTACCCGTAGGTCCACCCCCCGTGCTAGGAGATAGTAATATGGTTACCTAGACATAACGTATTCACCCTAGACACAAGTACATAACTAACTAATGGTTACATTGCTTCTAGATTTAGGACAATCAAATGTGCTAAGTACACAAGGTAAACTATTATTTTAGGTGGAGTGTCATCACAATGTTGCAAAGGTTACCCTAGTGTTTCTTCCTAGGTTTTGACCCCCAACTTGGGTTACCCTGGTAACCTCTTACGAAACCCATCCCCATTTGCAAACTATTGCGGAATCGAATATCTTTTAAGGTAACAAGATATCGATTTTCCATTCCAGGCCTTCTCAACTTATACTCAAGACTGAACTAGCTCTAGAGTCTATAAGTGAAGCATAATAATCTTATTAAAGATTTTAATCTAACTACTGTGTTGTTTAGTTATCACTGACTTACTAACTCTTTGTAAGTTATCCTGAACCACTTTGTGTGTCGGCCCTCACACAGAGCCACTCCCCTAAACATAACAAAGGAATTCTAAGTTTCCCTGACAAAGGTAGACAAGGTGTGCATAAATACAACATAAAATTTCTACACTTTTCATAACGAACATCAATGTCTATGTTCACAAAATCAGGTGTAAAAACACCATGCAAAAACCACGTACACAACTTTAGCGAACACAAGAATTCAACTTAAACAATCACAACCCCCACGTTATACAATTTGTCTGGAAGACTTGTTCATCTAAGACATTCCCAATTTGCCCAATAAAGAAACATGATTTGCAGCAAATTGAAAAATAAAGAGTCTATATTAGGATTTACTAAATCCAGTCAAGCAATGATTTGAAGTACCAAAATTATTCATCTATGATTCAATTCATCTTCCATGCAATAAAAAAAATCAAATCTATAATTTTCCCAATTTTATAACCATATATAATAATGAAATCTATATAAACTCCAGAATAATAGTCTATTCTAAGCACAATTAACTTAATCATAATAAATTGATTATTAAAATATCTATATTTAGATATTTAATAATTATTTCTTTTAAATTTCACATAAAAACATGATAAATCTTCTAAATTCTCTTAACATTAAATTAATATATAATTATAAATATTATATATATATATATATATATTATATATATATAATATATATTATACTATTAATATACATTATATATAACATATATATACATAATAATTATAAAATATATAATTATTAATGCCAAAATTTATAAATAAAAGTAACAAATTAAAATATGCATATTAATCAAATTTTAGTTAGGGCTTTTTACCCTCACTTGCGCAGGCCACAACCTGCGCAGGCCGCGCTGTGGTAGGGCTACATTCGCAGCCCGCCCACAGAGCTCGGCCACGGCGGTTGAGCCAAGGGCTGCCCGTGAGAGTAGTGCTAGGCTTGGCCCTTGTTGCCATCCCCTATAGGGTCAGCCACAGGTAGCCCCACAGAGCTTCAGCTCTAATTTTTTTTTTAAATAAAAATTTTCTATTATAAAAAAAAAAACAACAATATATTCTATAAAATAAATATTGTACGATGATTTCACTAACTCTTTTTAAAATAAAATCTTCAAATTCACCTGTACAGTAACTTTTCAATATTCTTATAAAGAATATAAGATTTTCACATTCCAATTTATATATGAATATTATATATATATATATTATATATATATATATATATATATATATATATATATATATATATATATATATATATATATATATATATATATATATATATATATATATATATATATATATATATATATAAATTCAACAGAGTTTTCATATAGAAAGATTTAGAAAATTTCTACAGAGTTACTTTTAAAAAGAATTTTCAACAGGGTTTCAATGGGGGAATTGGGGAAATTGTAAAATTTCAACAGGGTTTTCAAAAGAAAATACACACAACAATTCCAATCAAATTTTAATTCATTCCCTGAAGATTCAATTTCCTTTTTCAACAATAATTTCCCTCACAATAATTTACTCAAACTTTTCTACAAAGAGAAAGCTACAAAAGTTTTTTGAAAACAATAAATCCTTACAAAACAAGAATACAATGAACAATTTTTCCCAAGAAGTGCAGGGATTTAAATTAAATGTAATTTCTTTTCACAAACATTCCTTTCAACAACAAACAAATTATAAATCACAAGGGAAATACCTATTTTCCTTAGCTTCATAAATTTGTCTGGTGATGAATAGCTTTGCCTGTAGCTTCCAAATCCTTTCCCGAACACCAATTTCCCAATATACCAAATCCCAACCAGAGAACTTCCAGAAGTAACCAACAATACACAAAAAGAAAAAGCTATTTTTTTTTTAACAAAGGACTAATCTTTCATTTTCTGTGAAGAAAATAGGTAATCTTCTATTTCCCCAAATCCCAAATAATATCCGAGGAAATCTTCAACCAAAAGCAATAAATTCACTAGCACACCTATCGAGAAGAAAATATCTTCCAACCACTTACGGGTAATTCTTTCTTTCCTCTTTTTCAAGATTTGCATGCCCTTTTTTTAAATAATTTAAAATTTTAATTTTCAAAAATACAAATTTATTTAACAATTAAAAATGCCATTTCCCAAATATCAACCAATTTGAAATTTAAATCTATTCACATAAAGGTAACTTTAATTTAATTAATTAATCCATTTAATTAAATAATTTAATTGCAATGATCAAATTACTTAACCAAGAAAACTAATTAATTAATTAAATAAAATGTAAAACTTATTTTTAACATTTAAAATTAATTTAAATCAATAGTAAATTAAAGAATAACAAACTATCATAAAATTGAAAAAATTTCCTTTCAAGCAATTGATCTAATCAGGGACAAACAAGACAACCAAAGACTCTGAACTAAAATTGACAATGTACTGTGACTGAGTTTAAGATTAGACTAGGATGAACCATGTTACTACGTCCCAATCAACATTTCTGTTGAGTCTTGACATGCTCTGACCTGAGTAACTAGGTGGAGTCGGTGTCATGTACCTGCAATCCTACAATCAAACCAATAACATGCATATATATATAATCTATTGTACAAACACATAGTGCAGAGAAAATCACAAACATCACAGGGCACTCGCAAGCAAGTGATGCAATTTCATTCTCCACACCAATACATGTCACATCAGACTAAAAAATTAAATAACAGTTAGTCCATCATAAACATATATATAGCAATTCCATCCAAAGAAAACATCTATGCTAATACAAAGCAAGTCAGAAATCAATTATCACCATAGAATGTATCATCATATCACAAAGTGAATCCACTGTCGCTCAAAATCAGCGATCAAATATATGCAAACCAAAGTACCAAAGTCTAACAGTGTGAAAACATGCAAATAGAAAAAATAAGCATAAATGGTGGGGTACTACATCCTCCCCCCTAGGATCAGGCTTGCTCCTAAAAGCCTGCGAATAGATAGGGATAAAGTTCCCTCATGAGTGTCGCATCCTCCCAAGTAGCATAAGCCTCATAGCGAGGATCACATTGGACCCTCACCTGATCAATGTATCGACCCTTGAGACTGAGCATTCGATGTTGTAGAATGGCCACGGGCTCCAAAGCCAGTTGTTCGTCCTCTACCTGTAATGCTATCCAATCAAGTATATGAGAAATGTCAGGATGATATGGTCTAAGAATTGATACATGGAAAACATCATGAATACGTGAAAAAATGGGTGGTAAGGTGAGTCAATACGCCACAAGATCAATCCTCTCTAGGATCTCAAATGGCCCCACAAAATGAGGTGCAAGCTTAGAGGCTTTTCCATAACAAATTGGACTCTTTCGCGGTCGCACTCTAACTCCACCACTAATGCGAGAATTTAAGCCCCTGATGAAGTGTTGTACTAGCATCGCCTCATCATCTCCAACTCCTCCATATTGCTTGAGTTCATAGAATCTACATTCATATTGCTCAACAGATAGAGCCAACTAACATAAATCATGGAACTCGTTAGCCCTTCGTTGCCTCCAGTGTTCTGATAGGAACCATGCTCTAAACCTCTCCAGGAACATTTGCCAAGACACTGACCCAATATCTAAGTGGAGCTTATGCTCCTCTAGGTGCCACCAAGTAGAGGTGAATCCTCTCAGATGCATGATAGCGCATCTTGCTCAGGTATTGCTACCGTAAGGGTGCATGGCGAAACATCTACCCAAGTCCAATAGCCAGGTCTCTGCCTCTAATCCACCTCCTATACCATGAAAAGTAGGAGGGCATTCCCTCAATAAATCCCACATAAGTCCTACAGTAATAGCATCCTGATGCACTGTATCATCTACTCTCCTTGGAGATCTATCATGCTCTCTAACTACCTCCTACTCAACTTTCTATCTAGGTCCAAGTCGAGCTAGGACCTCCTCTAATAAAGGATGTATCTGTGAATCCTCTACTCTTGACTGTTCAGGATTTTGTCCCTCATTCCTTTGATGTGACTGCTCTGCCTGAACACTCTGATGAGGGCTCAGAGGGGGAGTAGCTTGAGGGATTGGCCCTCGGCCTCCACCTTGACCTCTACCACGACCTCTACCACCTCGTCTAGGCATGATCCTACACATAAACAATAACGAGTCTCAAATACTAAACAACTAAGGCTAACAAATAGCAACACTACGTAATAGGTCAACCTAATGGGCTCGCGATTAACCAGAGCATCCAGTGTTATGAACCTTGAATCTGATACCAATCTATAATGCCCCGTCTTATAACCTAAGGAATGTTGCAATTGTGTATAAAAGTGAACTAATTTTTTTTTTAAAGTAATAATATTAACTTAATTAGTTTCATACACTCACTAAGTTATGCGACATTACACTACTTGAGGTTCCATAGACGACTTTAGTATTTAGCATTGCACATATTTAATTAACATAAACATAAAAGTAAGCTTTGCATATCATTTGAATTCCATTCATGAAAGTATAAAGTACATTTATGATTCTTACATTGCATTTGAAATAATATTATAATACTCATTCATCTGATGAGGTAGTTCAAATAATAGATTACAATTTACATTTTACAAATGTTCACCTCATAAACAATTGAGGGATGTTTCATATACAAGATTTACAGTTATGCAATAAAGAAAGTACATATAAATCCAAGTATGAGCTCTCCATCCATGAAGCTCTCGTTGCCATGATCATAAAATGGGGACCCAACGGAATAAGGTGCACGTTCCACCCAACCATGTGGTACCCGTAGGTCCACCCCCGTGCTAGGAGATAGTAATATGGTTACCTAGACATAACCTATTCACCCTAGACACAAGTACATAACTAACTGATCATGGTTACATTGCTTCCAGATTTAGGACAATCAAATGTGCTAAGTAGACAAGGTAAACTATTATTTTAGGTGGAGTGTCATCACAATGTTGCAAAGGTTACCCTGGTGTTTCTTCCTAGGTTCCAACCCCCAACTTTGGTTACCCTGGTAACCTCTTACGAAACCCGGCCCCTTTTGCAAACTATTGTGGAATCGAATATCTTTTAAGGTAAAAAGATATCGATTTTCCATTCTAGGCCATCTCCACTTATACTCAAGATTGAACTAGCTCTAGAGTCTATAAGCGAGGTGCATAATAATCTTATTAAAGATTTTAATCTAACTATTTTGTTGTTTAGTTATCACTAACTTACTAACTCTTTGTAAGTTACCCTAACACCACTTTGTGTGTTGGCCCTCACACAGAGCCACTCCCCTAGACATAACAAAGGAATTCTAAGTTTCCCTGACTAGGTAGACAAGGTGTAAATAAATACAACATAAAATATCTACACTTTTCATAACGAACATCAATGTTTATGTTCACAAAATCAGGTGTCAAAACACCATGCAAAAACCACGTACACAACCTTAGCCAACACAAGAATTCAACTTAAACAATCACAACCCCCATGTTATACAATTTGTCTGGAAGACTTGTTCATCTAAGACATTCCCAATTTTCCCAATAAAGAAACACGATTTGCAACAAATTGAAAAATAAAGAGTCTACATTAGGATTTACTAAATCCAGTCAAGCAATAAATTGAAGTACCAAAATTATTCATCTAAGATTCAATTCATCTTCCATGCAATACAAAAATTAAATCTATAATTTGCCAAATTTTATAACCATATATAATAATGAAATCTATATAAACTCCAGAATAACAGTCTATTCTAAGCATAATTAACTTAATCATAATAAATTGATTATTAAAATATCTATATTTATATATTTAATATTTATTTCTTTTAAATTTCACATAAAAACATGATAACTCTTCTAAATTTTCTTAACATTAAATAAATATATAATTATAAATATTATATATATATTTTATATATAATATATATTATATTATTAATATACATTATATATAACATATATATACATAATAATTATAAAATATATAATTATTAATCCCAAAATTTACAAATAAAAGTAACGAATTAAAATCTGCATATTAATCAAATTTTAGTTAGGGGTTTTTACCATCACTCGCGTAGGCTGCACTGTGATAGGGCTGCCTTCATAGCCTGCCAAAAGAGCTTGGCCGTGGTAGCTGAGCCAAGCGCTGCCCACGAGGGCGGTGCTAGGCTCGGCCCTTGTTGCCATCCCCTGCAAGGTCGACCGTGGGTAGCCCCGCAGAGCTTCGACTCTAATTTTTTTAAATAAAAATTTTCATTTTAAAAAAAAAAAAACAATATATTATATAAAATAAATATCGTACGACGATTTCACTAACTCTTTTTTAAATAAAAACTTCAAATTCACCTGTACAGTAACTTTTCAATATTCTTATAAAGAATATAAGATTTTCACATTCCAATTTATATATGAATATTTATATAGACAAGAAAATTTCTACAGAGTTACAAAGAATTTTCAATAAATCTAAAACAATGGAAATCATACAAAATAAAGAATACTGATGAACCATTTTTCCCAAGAATGCAGGGGGATTTAGAATTAAATGTAATTTATTTTCTGCAAACATTCTTTTCAATAGCAAACAAATTATAAATCACAAGGGAAATACCTATTTTCCTTAGCTTCAGAAATCTGTCTGGTGAAGAATAGCTTTGCCTGTAGCTTCAAAAGCCTTTCCCAAACACCAATTCCCAATATACCAAAAATCCCAACCAGAGAACTTCCAAAATTAACCAACAATACACAAAAAGAAAAGTTTTTTTTTTTAACAAAGGATAATCTTTCGCATTTCCATGAAAGCGGGTAATCTTGTATTTTCCCCAAATCCTGAATAATATATGAAATCTTCAACCAAAGCAATAAATTCACTGGCACACCTATCGAGAAGAAAATATCTTCCAACCACTTATGGGTAATTCTTTCTTTCCTCTTTTTGTAGATTTGCTTGCCCTTTTTTAAAATAATTTGAAATTTTAATTTTCAAAAATACAAATTTATTTAACAATTAAAAATGCCATTTCCCAAATATCAACCAATTTGAAATTTAAATCTATTCACATAAAGGTAACTTTAATTTAATTAATTAATCTATTTAATTAAATAATTTAATCGCAATGATGAAATTACTTAACCAAGCAAACTAATTAATTAATTAAATAAAATGTAAAACTTATTTTTAACATTTAAAATTAATTTAAATCAACAGTAAATTAAAGAATAACAAACTATCATAAAATTGACAAATTTTCCTTTCAAGCAATTGATCTAATTAGGGACAAACAAGACAACCAAAGACTATGAACTAAAACTGACAATGTACTATGACTGGGTTTAAGACTAGACTAGGATGAACCATGTTACTACCTCCCAATCAACATTTCCATTGAGTCTTCACACGCTCAAACCTGAGTAACCAGGTGGAGTCAGTGTCATGTACCTGCAATCCTGCAATCAAACCAATAACATGCATATATATATAATCCATTGTACAAACACACCGTGCAGAGAAAATCACGGACATCATGTGTAGGACACTCACAAGTGAGTGATGCAATTCCATTCTCCACACCAATACACGTCACATCAGACTGAAAAATTAAATAACAGTTAGTCCATCGTAAACATATATATAGCAATGACATCCGAAGAAATCATCTACGCTAATACAAAGCAAGTCAAAAATCAATTATCACCATACAATGTATCATCATATCACAAAGTGAATCGACTGTCACTCAAAATGAACAATCAAAATATCCAAACCAAAGTACCAAATTCTAACAGTGTGAAAACATGCAAAGAAAAAACATAAGCATAAATGGTGGGGTACTACAATATCAAGATCCTACTCATCCTGATAGACCTCCTTTTGAATATTGGAAACTTTGAGATGATGGTACAGTAATCTTTGATTATCCTTTTGCCTAAAACATTCTCCTTCCATGTGAACAACCATTTATTTCTTCTAATGAAAAAGATGATAGGCTCTACATGGTTCCCCTTCCTCCTTCAATCAATGAAAAAGGAGAGTCTAGCAAACAAAAAAAAACTTACAAGTTCAAGAAACTCAAGTTTCCTACACATCCTCCACCTGAATGTGAAAGGATACTTCAACTACTTTTAAACAAAGGTCTTATATTTTTACCTCCTATGAATAGGTTGGTCATCTATCCTCAATATTCTAACATACCATTTTGTAAATATCATCATATTCTTGGACATCAAACTGAATAATGTCGAACACTGAAGGACATACTAGATAAGTATCACTTCGCTAACACTGATTTCTTTCCTATTATCCGATAAACACTAAATCCCCTTATCATGCCATAGTTGTAGAATTTTCTATTCTCACTATTGCATGATCTTTTAACATCACCCATCTTAGCTCATTCTTTCCTTTACACTTTGTGGGGGAAATAAATTTTTAGTCTTGTCCTTGTAATGCACTTGTCTTTGTCTGTTAACTATGTTATTCCTTTTTTGTTTAACTACTTCTGATTGAGAAACCAATAACTTAGTTAATGGTTGACTTACATTTTCATTACTAAGCACTTTTCACAATTTTATTTTATGTGCATATCATGTTCTCCCATATCATGTGTTTGATGTTATCTCTCTCTTTGTACACTTCTTCTATTCATACGTCTATTCTTCTATATGTCGGACATTTTACATTTTCTTTCTCACTTTTATGTTCTCCTTTTGGGGATGACACAAAGCATTGAGACACCCTATGTTTCTGCCATGTTGACCCAAAAGGCCCTTTTTCTTTTTTATTTTCACTTGTGTTTTCCTTTTGGGGATGACACAAGGTATTGCGACCGAAATGTCTCTTTCATGTTGACCCAAAATATTTTTCTTTCTTTTTCCTTTCCATTCCTGGGGACGATTACAAAGTGTTGAGACCACAATGTCTCTTCCATGTTGACCCAAAACATACTTCATTTTCCTTTTTTTTTCGCTCTCTTTGTGTCATTCTTCTAGGTCTATACACTTTGGGGAATGATGACAGTTCTAAGCTCTTTAACAAAAAAATTGCAGCAACGAACATACTAACCCCAAATCTATATATCCTTTATCTATTTGGTGTGTTCTTTTCTAGGGGGGAACTCTCTTTTCTTTTGTTTTCTCTTTCATTTATATGATGTAGCCTTCCTCATAAATATTTGACTTGGCGTAGGGGATTTCCATGTTGTCTTTCATGTCTTGTTTTCTTTTTTCATTTCTCCTTCGCTACTTTAAAGCAATTGCTCAAAGAACGATCTGTATCATTTCCTTTAAAGTGGGGGGCATACGTTGGCATAATTCATTTGAATTCTTGGTTCTTAGTGCAACCTTTTCATTTCATACAATGTGTTTTTCACTTTGTGGATGACATTGGGTATGATGTTCTTCATAAGTGTGATCTATGTTAGCATATTACATTCCTCTTAGTGGCCTAATGTGACGCACTGCATACCCTAAGTTGTGAATATTTTATTCTTTGATTGATCCTCTCCTAGAGACATTACACACAATGTTCCCTAAGTGAAAGAACTTGCATGAACTTAACAAGACTCCTTTGAACACCTCTTACAATTTTACACTTTACATTTTTAACATTTAACATTTTTGCATTTTACATTCTTGCCACCTTGCATAATGCAAATTGCATTCCTGAGGTACCTTTCTCTTTGTTTATGAGCTCTAAGCATACAAAGCTTTGCTTGTCTCATGAAGCACAAACTAACATTTTTCCTTTGTCACACCTTGTTAAAGTTATCAGGAGGTATAAATTTGATATGGTTAAGTGGGAAGCACATTCAATGGCATAACTTTCCCCATAGCTACCTTTTTGTTTGTGAGTGCATACTAACTAGCGTATGTATCTTACCTTTTTGGGTCTTCTCACCCAATAGACCGCCATGAATTCTGTCACCCTAGAGTGAGTATGCATTTTCCTTTTCAAAACAGCCTAGATCTAATCCACAACTAGTTGGATAGACGATTGAAGCTCAATTCAATTTCCCTTTCACATGTTTTTTCCTTTGTCCTTACGTCTAGTGTGCCATGTGATCTTCATCATGGGGGCTTGATCATCCCTCTTGATCTTTGTTGTTCCATCTTGGTAGTGTAAGTGCATTGGGACTTCCTTCTCGATATTCATCACTACTTTATTGTGAGTTTGAAGCAAGTTCATCCTCTCACTAAAGTGGGGGCTAAATGCACTGTATAAAAATGGTCCCTTCTCATTTTCATCAAATTTTATGCCTTTCTTCATGATGCTTGGTCCATTTTTCTTTGATTTAGCGAATGCAATCTATCTTGAACACTCACATTAGGTCATTAAAATTCAAAATATGGAGTCTTGTGAAGGTGTTGTAAATTATTGTAAAACATTTCTACACTTTTCTATAATCTATTTATTTCAATTCACCCAAAAATCACCTTTTCATCACTTATCAAGTCTTATTTTGAAGTGTTTTAAAGCCTTGTAACAAGATTTCACGCTTTTCTAGGCATATTTTCACTATTTACACCTTTCTTATGCTTTATTTGACACTTTTATGCCCTTATAAGGCTTAATTAAGTGTGTTTTTGAATGTAAACCCAACAAAAAACACTAAATTCAAGATAATTCCTAACACCAACATTCAATTCCAAGGTGGTACCCATTCACCATCAGTGGCAAATGAGTCCCTCTTGGCTCAAAATTCAAAATATTTCAAATTTTGCTTCGGGTTTTTATTTAAAATCACCTTATGTTGACCTATTATGAGGTATCTTTAGATTACTAAGCACAAGTGTGTATAAATAAGTGTTTTTCCTCTCATTTTAACCCCCATTCATCAAGTTCACTTATTCACACATTCATTCAAGTATTCAATCACTTTGCATCATTCAATCAAGCATTGATCAAGTACTTTGGAGCAGCCATTATTGTATCTTTGGATTTTATTCAACAAGAGTTTGGTAAATTGATAGAATTTGCATGTTATTTGTTTATCATTCTCTTCCATTCCATTTCTTCATTAAGGGTTTGATTACCAAAGTGGGATTTGACCATGGAAAATCCCTATAATCTAACCCTTAACCATTTTCCCTTTTTGCATGTGTGTTTGCATAATTATGTATGTAGATTTGACAAGTTATTATGTATTGAGGAAATGAACTCAATAAAGTGTTTCAAGTCAACAAGAACCTATTTCAAGCTTGGAGAAGACATTCTGTGCATTTTCTAAAGATTTAACTTCGTCAACTCGACAAGCAGTCCACCTCAGATCTGGTGTTGCAGAATTCTTCCCTGATTTCTCAAAAATTTGGGCGAGGACTAATTTGCCATCTATGGAAAATGAGTTCCACCTTAAGGCTATACATTTGGGTTTTGTCAGATTCCGGATCTCGACACTCAGAAACCAATTTATGATAATTTTCATTAGAAGCAGGATTGATTCGCCATCAATGGCGAATGATTCCCACTGGTGATTTTCAGTGATCTTAGTTAGCATTTAGAATATTCTAGAATCTTCATCAAACCTCTAGGTGCACTCTAAATCAACCTTCTTCTTTTTTGTTTTGTATTTTTTCATACTTAGTTCATGTTTTCATATCACAATGTATTTTCCAACATTTCATAATTTTTAGGTTTTACATTCATAATCTCTTAATTACATAGTTCAATTTCACTTAGATCATCTCACTTAATGAAAATAATATCATACATTGCATAATTTGAATGAACTAGCTAGACCTCTTGAGTAGGGTTTATCTCTCTCCTTTTAGGTGAATCATCCTAAGAGTGCAAGATTATCCTATTACCCCTACCAAAAATCTATGGTTCACTCCCATTCCAATATACCTCCCACCTTCACTTAATATTTCACAACATAGTGGTTAGTGTAGAAAATTGTATACATTTGAAGAAAGAGGCAATTTCACACTTAATTTGGACCTATTTTGGCATCCTTGCATTAATCATTCCCTAAACTTACCAATTATAGGCCTCTGAGACTTATTATTTTGTACCATGAGGCTTATTCCACTCAAAAATCATATAGATCCCAACAAATAACTCTTAAATCATTCAAATTTTAGAAAACCCACCTCAAAAACCTCTAGTAGGACTAAGTCACCCAGGTTGGCAACTTAGTCCTTTCCGGGGGATTTTTAAAATTTGAGCAGTAAAGTCACTATCCTAATTAAAAGTTATGATGGATGCTGGCCTATGAGGTCTAAATAATTCTTAATTAGGTGTGAATTCATATAAATATAAGTTTGTAGGTTATTTTTCATGACATCTAGTCATTTCAAAAAAAAAATTGAAGAGTCAAATGTTGAATATCTTTCACATGAAGATTCATAAGTCTATCTACAACAAAGTTGAATCTTTAGGAAAAAATTCAAGGGTTTTTTCAGGTCTTCAAACTCACGTTTTATTCAAACTATTTCATTTCTTAGGGTTGTCCATTGAAGCCTATGGAGAATCATGAAGAGTTGTAGGTTGGGGAGATGAACTTGGCCATCAAGCCAAGCCTTAGGACTTGTTTTCTGTGTGATTCCATCTTCCATTTTCTCTCTATTTTAAGCCTAGGGAAGTTTTTCTTGTTATTAATATTCTTTTCTAATGTTATTTAGGGTCTCTTGGAATGAATCTTACATCATTCAAGTTTCATTTATGCATCGTATTCTTGCATGTAAGAATAGGGTTGCATCTTACTTCAGATTTCCTAGTCTAAGATGCACTTAGGTCTAGGGTTTTACAGCATATTTCATTATCTCATTCAAGGTTTAAATAAAAATTAGGGTTTTGACTAAGGAAAACCCTCCATTAGAAACCAAATTGTATTATGTTTTGCAAGTGTTTTCTAGGATTTGGATCCAGGTTTTAGTCAAGGAATAAAATGCAGACAGAGAGCTACATATTGTACTTTCGAATTTCCCAAAATCTGAAAGTGGACTAAGTTTCCAATAGTGGTGTATGAGTCCCATTAGAGGTATTTTCCAGATCATTCTACAGATTCTAGTACCCATTTCCCTGAAACTACTTTTTGGGCAGAAAACCTTATATGGGACTAAGTCGCCTAGCTTGGCGTAAGTGTTCCAGTCGGCTAGAAAATCACATTTTCTAGAATGTCAAAGACATCTATAGTATTCACCCTGACCTCAATCAGTTTCTAGGTGTACTCTTTCTATTTGGCTTCTTTATCTTGTTTTATGTTGTGTTCAATCTATCTTTCTACATATCATAGCGTGTTTTCAAACAAAGTGCACTTCCTTAGTTTTGCATTAATAATCCATCTCTTTTATCATTTCTTTGCATTTAGGACATTCTATTTTGACACATTTCAATCATATTTGCATTAGTCTTTAGTGAGCCATCAAGGTTTTTGGGATAAATCTCTCCTTTTAGGTGCAAAAATATAGAAGTCTAAGAGTCCCTTATCCCTAAAAATCTTTGGTTCAAGTGATAAAGAATATGATCGTGTTGAGCATTTTCATAATAGTCTTGCTAAGATATACTTGTGGGATTTGATTCAAACATCACCTACTTACCATGTCATGCTTCAAAATTCTTTACAAAACATTTTCATCCCTCCTAGTGTGTAAATAAATTATGTGGAATCACTGATTGAGAACATGAATAAACCTAATTTGGACATCATTTTTCATCAAAGTGAATTACGTCCTTTAGAAATGCAAAAAAAAATGATTCTTTAATGATATTGTCTATTATTAACAAGGTTGGGATTAGGTGTACCCTTATGGACAATGGTTCAAGACTTAATGATTGATTTTGAATATTTTGGATAGAATCGGAGAGTGGATACGACTAAAATTAAACATGTTTATTTTCCTATTCATGGTTTTGACAATTTGGGAAAACAACCACTTGGTGTGATCACACTACCAGTCAAGGTTGACAAGGTGGTGTTACAAAACCCTATCCATGTCATGCCTAATGGTTTACATGGTAAAAGATAATCCAAAATTCAAAAATTATTTACAAATTGAGAAGGGAATGCTAAACCCTTTGACAACTTTGACACCAACTACAAAAATGGAACCTTTACAAGTTGAGGATAAACATGAGAGAATTTTACTCATGAAAAGGTTCTTGGATGTTGATTGGGGATCATTAGATTTCACATCTACATTTATGGGAGAATAAAAGTTTACAAAAAATTGAAGAGAAAAGAAAAAAAAATTGTGTTGGTATTGACACAGTTGTAATACCCCTCCTGTTACTGGTTGGACTTATTATTTTTCTATGCTTTTGTTTGATGCTTTGAGACTATGATAGTACTATTTAATGTTTTGGTTTGGTGGATTGGTTAGTGTAGACTGATTGATGGTTATGCTTCTTCAGTTGATGACATTATGTTTTGGTGATGTTATTACTATATATGCTTATGGTAGATTAATTGTTATTTATTTTGTCAGTTCGATGTGATATTGTATTGGTGAGGAGAATGGAGTTGCATCACTTGCTTGCGAGTGCCCTATGATTTCCGCGATTTTATCCTCACAGTGTGTTTCAATCATGGATTATATATATGCATGTTATATGTCTGATTGTAGGATTGCAGGTACATGACACTAACTCCACTTGGTTTCACAGGTCTGAGCATTTCTAGACTCAATGGTAATGTTGATTGGGAGATAGTAACGAGGTTTTTCCTAGTTTAGTCTCAAACCTAGTCACAGTATGTCATCAGTTTAGGTCTGGTATTTTTGGTTGTCTCGTCTGTGTCTGTCTTGATTATTTGTTATGCAAGGGTTATTTTGTGAATTTAGTGTTAGATTAATGTTCTATATAATTTAGTGCTTATTTAATTAATTTTAAATATTGTGGATAAAAGTTTCATATTTTATTAATTAATTAAATTAGTTTATTGGTAAAATAATTTAATCATTGTGATTAAAGTTATTTTATTAAATAAATAAATTAATTGATTAAATTTTCTATTATTGAGTGAATAGATTAAATATATATTAAATGCTTTTGTGAGAAATGGAATTTTAAATATGTATTAAAATAAAAATGAAATTGATTTTGAATTCTTTAATTCAATAAAATAAAATAAATTATTGATAATTGATAGAAGAAATTATCTATGAGTTTGTTAGAAGATATTTTCTTGATTTTCCATGTGTGTTAGTTGAATTAAAAGAAAAATTCTTGTTGAGGATTTTCTCGTAGAGAATATTGCCAGAATTGGGAAGGCAAGAAAGCTCTTCACGGAAAAGGAAAGAAAGAATAGGGAATTATTGGAAAAATATTGGGATTTCTTTTGGGTTTTGATTTTTAAATTTTGGAAGAAGATCTGGGATTATTTTTGGTACAGTAATTTGCATTCTTTCGAAAACTGAAGATTTGAAAAGAGCTTTGGAAGTTGCACGCAACAGGGAAAGCTTTCTTTCAACTGTCAATTCTTCAAGCTACAGGAATATAGGTTCATTACTATTTATTTATTTAGTTTTGTGATTTGAAAATACTGTCAGTGTAAAGATTTAAATTTGTAGAAGTTTTGTTAATTGGTAAAAATTAAAAGATTTCCTGAGGAAATAATATTTGATTGAAACTTTTGTACTTCTCAGTAAAATATTTCTGTAGAAAATTTGTTACCTCTCTGTGTAAAATTTTGAAACAAAGCCTTATAGTAAAATTAGAGAGCAACACAGAAGGTTATTGTAAAATAATAGAAAACAAAAGAAATCTCAGTAGATTTATAAATGAAGATCTTTGTTAAATTTGGGGAAACAAAAACTTGTAGGAATAACCTTGCCAAACTTTTTCTGTAGAAAATATTTTGAGGATTTGGAATGAAAATGAAACCCTCTATTATTGAAATTTAAAATCTCCATTGAATTTGTGTAAAATAATAAGTTTCTCAATTTCCTATAGAAAAACCTTTGTGAAAATAATTGCCCAATTTTATTATTTTTATTGACTAAATTAAACTATATATATATATATACAATTGATATATGTACATATACATATGTAAATATACATATACAAATTTTATAGTCATATTAATCTGAAGAGTTTTATTTTATTAGAGTTGGAAAGGCTAGACGCAATTTTCAAAAAAAAAAAATCACAGATAATTATAAATTTTGTTAGCTCGTGATTATTGAAAAATCACAGGAAATTTTTATTTATATGGGAGGCACAGGAAGTTCTTCCGCCACAGCCAATTCCCAATAGGGAGGCGGTGTGGAGGGCAGTTCCCAACGCTACCTTCATGGGTAGCGCGGCCCTATGGGGAGGGCTGCAAAGGCAACCCTACCCACAGCCTTTGTCGTGGTCATAGCATTGGTTGTGGATTCTATTTTTTATAAATTGTGTTTGTTTAATTTTTCATTATATTTTTATTTGTATTTAATTTTTATATAATGTATATTTAAAATATATATGTTATATATAATATATATTATATATAAGATATATATTGTATTTATATTTATATAATTATTAAATATTAGGAAATTAATAATTGTTAAATTGTTATTGATTATTAATAAAATAAAATAATTAAATAAATATTTAAGTATGAATATTTAAATGATTGTTTTATTGTGATGAGTGCAATCAGTGCATGGATTTGAAATTTAAATTGGAATGTAATATTTTAAATAGAGAAAATGATGTATACTATGATGGGTTATTGTATAATTTGAGATAAACAATTTGTTTTTGAATTCTTTATTTATTGAAAATGAAAAGTATATTTAAGATGATTGATTTCAAGTATGATTTTATCGATTTAATTAGATTTAGGAAATCCAAATTATAGATCCTTTTATTACCTGAATTATTTTCAAGTTGTTATCTTTCTTGTGCATGTTTTTGGGCAATTTGAATCAATTGAGTTAGAAGTCTTCGAGATAAGTTTGTTTAATGTGGGAGTTGTTAATTGTTTAAAATACAATTATTTGAGTTAACTAGGGTAGTGCACATGGTTTTGTTTGGTTTTTAGACACCTGGTTCTATGAATATGTTGTGATGTATGTTGCTATATGTTTGGTATTTGATGTTGGTTTATGTGCACCTTGTCTATCCTTAGTTCATGGAATTAGTTTCCTTATGTTATTTTTAGGGGAGTGGCCCTTTATGAGGGCTGGAACACAAAGTGGTGCCTGGGTAACTCACGTAGAGTTAGTTAATCAGTGAAAACTAAATCAACACATTAGGTAGTCTAAAACCTTTAACTAGATTCATTATGCCTTACTCATGGACTCAAGGGCTAGTTTAGACTTGAGGATGAGTCGAGAAGGCCTAGAATGGAAAAATCAATATCTAGTCATTATGAAAGATATTTGATTCTGCAAAAAATTGCATGAGGGACCGGGTTTTGTAAGAGGTTACCAAGGTAACCCAAGATGGGGGCCGAAACCTAGGAAGAAATGCCTGGGTAACCTATGCAACATTGTGAGTACACTCCACCTATAAAAATTGTATCCTTGTGAACTTAGTGTAATTTGATCATTTAGTTCTAGAAGCAATGTAACCATTAAGTTAAGTTGGTACTTGTATAGTTTTGTCTTTGATTTCATTTATGTCTAGGGAACCTTTTTACTATCTCCTAGCACGGGGGGTGGGCCTACGGGTACCACTTGGCTGGCTGGAACATGCACCTTACATCGTTGGGTCCCCAGTTCTTGTTCATGGCGACGAGTACTTCTTGGATGGAGAGCTCATATGTGAAAATGTACTTTCTCATATTTACCATTTGTATTAGTGGAAACCTTATTCTTGTATCACTCCTCCATTTTAATCGAGGAGAAACCTTTGTAATATGTAATTGTACTCTTTTATATGACCTACCTCATTTGGAAATGAGTATTGTAAATATTAATATAAATGCAATGTAAAGAAAGAATCATATTTGTACTTTATATCTTTAATGACGTAATTTAATTGTTAATGAATGTATGCTCTTAAGTTTATGAGAATTAAACACTTGTTATGTTAATTAATTTTGTCATCTATGGGATTTACATGTAGTGTATCGTCGCGTTTCTTAGGGAATGTTTGCATTAGTAAAGTTTATGTTTACACTTTTAAAAAAAAATTATTACACTATCGTAGTCAATGCAACATTCTTTAGGTTACGAGACGGGGCATTACAACAATGTGACATTGATGTAAGAGTTGTTGATGAACTCGAGCATCTAGGATCACCTAAAAAACAAAGATTAACCTTCTAAAGAAGAGAAAAAAGAGGATGAATTGTTGGAATATGGTGCAATAATAGAATGATGATATTATCACACTCAAAATGATACAATATGCATCAACACTTCCTTGAACTGACTAAGTTGAAAAGAACTCATCTGAACTAGATAGGAGGGAGAGGGGAGTGTTGAATATATAATGTAATATGGGAAAATAATTCCAAGAGGTGAAATAACTCCCAAATAACCAAATTAGGTGGGGATTATGCTTACTTGGAAAATGATAAATAGGTGACATAGCCTACTAAAAAAGAGAATATAGTAGTTTTGTGAGGTGGCATAAAAGGACAAAAGAGGGTGTGAGACTCAACCACCCAAGTGTGGGTGAAAGCAACACATGTAATCGATGGATTATCCCACATGTCCTCACATAAACCATGTATCATATAACCTAAGTATGTTTAATAATGTGTAGGAAAAATAAATATTAAAAAACCTACACTAACACCACCCCTTAAGAATAGATTAGGTGGGTGAAAGGATGAAAAAATGCAAATATGGGTCCTAGATAGAAGGCCATGTTAGGTACCCATGTACAATGATAAAAACTCTCAAAATATAAGAAAGATAAAAACTGTAGGATAAAACTCCCCCCAAGAGAGACCATATAGTCCCCCAATGCAAAATCTCCTACATTGTTGGTGAATACTTGACACAAGAAGTTGAAGATGATCCAAGATCAGCGAACAATATTTCTCCCCTTAGGAAAAAATAAAATCAAGGATGTATGCATTATATATTCGCATTTATGAAAGGAATATGAAGGAAGAATAATGAAAATGTATGATGCCTCTAAACTATACTCAGGTGTCCCCATGTCAATGTTGTATGTTGTCACCATCAAATCAGGTGTTCTAGGAAACACTATGTAAGATGACAATCCAAGACCTAGTGAAGATGGATGTGGAGAAAAATCCAAAGAAAAAGATATATTCTCTGAAGACAAAGGTGTCTCCTCCAAATGTTGCTCAATAGTAGCCACAGTCATGTCAAACTATGAAGAATGATTATGTGGGGAAAGAATAAGAGGGTCAAAAGGTTCCCCCTCAACATATGAAGAAGAGGAAGAAACTTTATTAAAGAGAAGATGTATGCACTCAATTGTTTCCTCCAATTCTACAAGATAGGAATCACAAAATCAGGTTGCAATATTTGTCAAGTACTCATCCCAAGTAGCTATGTTTTGAAGAAATTGAATGTCTTGTTGCATTGAATTCATAGATGTAGCAATACTAGTATCATTAGAAACAAGAGGTGATGTAGGAGATGAAGTATGAACATATGTCTCTTGAACCTCAGCTGAAATAATACCAAGATTCACTTGACCATACTGAATCTACTCAATAATATTCACACTGGATGCCTGAGTTTGTACATCATCTGAAGGAACATTAGATGAAAAATGTGAGAACGTGTATACTTGAGATTGATGATCTTCCTCCCCAACTACAACAATATCTCTACTATGTAAATCTCAAATAATCACATAATTTGGTGTGAACTGAACACTCTTTCCTTCCCCACCATGTGTGATTTGATAGATAGAAATTGTATTTGTTGACAATGAATGACCACAAAGGACATCATTGAATGATCCTTCTTATATTTCAATAGATCCTTTCCCACAAACACACATATATGTGTTGTTAGCCATCAAGATGTTTGGTGAAAAACAAGCTTTAAATGAAGAGAACATACTCTATGATGAATCCATGTGATGTGAGGCTCTAGATTCAAGGATGCATCTCCTTGATTTAGGATCTGCAATTGCAACAAGTGCTTTCCACTTTTGTTTCTTTGAATTTTCTTTAGAAGAAGATGATGAATCCTTTGACATAGTTGAAGTTAAATTTATTTTATTCTTTGTCAAAAGATTTTTCAACTAATCAATTTGTTTCAATTAACATTGATGTTCATCATGACTAGATTTATTATAATATGCACATGTGGGAATCTCATTTTTAGATGGCTCACCTTTTGAGGAAGAGGATTCAACTTCTTTCTATGGCTTGTTCTTTTTATTCTTTCTTTTTTTTATCAGGATGCCCTAATTCTTTCTATACCTTAGGCTCAAGAGCCACCAATGCTTGTGACTTGGAAATATTTATGAGTTCCATTTCAATCAACTTCATTGGGAAAGCCATAAACAATTATGGAATACTCAGGACCAAGATTGGATAACACATTGGGAAACAACTGTAAATCCTCCTTAGTAATCTTGCAATCCTTTAGTTGTGTTCTTAGTTGCTTAATATTGGAGATATAGTCTTGGATGTGGTTGAAATTTTTTGGATCAAGATTCATCAAATCATTATTAATTTGATAACCAATAATCTTATATGTTTTATCATACAATTTTTCAAGAGTCTCCCAAGCCTCCTTAGGTGTCTTGCATGATTCAAGATGAAATTGTAAATCAAAAGAGACTAGTGAACAAATGTAACCAAGAGCTCTCTCATGATTGATCTCCCATTTTTTCTTAGAATTAGCATCAATAGGTTCAAGAATAGCTTCTTTTACATAACCTAAGCAACCCTTTTGCCTTAGATAATTCCATACTAATTTTTTCCATGATTCATAATTATATGGAGTTAGGAGTTCAATTTGACATTTCCCCATTGTACTAACACACAACAAAATAAATAAAAGTAATCAAAACACCACAAGATCACCCCCCAAAAATTCTCTCAGTCAATGATCCCCCCTAGAAAAATTTGATTGTGGCACTTTATAATTAGTGTGTTTACAATTCTCGAGTTGTTACTAGAGTTTTACAATGTCCAAAATTGGACCCAAATACTGAAAGTACATATTAATCTTAGAATTAGAACTTCAAAATAGCACCAATATGTATTACAAAAAAAAAAAATTGCCTCAATCTGAGGTCATATGTGAAAGTTACAGCCGTTTGAAGTTCCAAAAATGAGAACTATCCTTTAGATCTACTGAGAAAACTAATTTTCTAGAAAATTTGGATCCCTTGAGCAAAAATGGATTCCACCACTATGAAGATTGTGAAATTATACCCAATTAGAAAAAATTTCTCACAAAATACCTTCATATGGCTAAGAATGAGTCATCTGAAGATGGGATACAAAATACAAAACTCCAATGGTGAGGGGGAGAAAAATCAAACTCCACCTTGCTGACATAATGATGATGTCACCGCCAATTTCAGCTAAAAACCTCCAAATTTAATGGGTTCACCAAAGTTATAAGTTCTACCAAATGATTATGAACTTTTTCAAAATTGTCACCGATAGCGAAATTTAGAGGTGCCTCTAGATATGGTAGAAGCGCTAAAATCAACACTTAATATAGCGGACCTGCTAAATGGGCATGAAACCCAATGTAATTGGAGCTAAATGGCTCAAAGGCTGAGGTGAATGAAACAGATGTATGGAATTGTAATTCAATGAAATGTTTTGTTTTGAATTTTGCAGTTTATGAAATTTTTTAAATAATAATAAAAAACTTTTAAATTTAAATATTATAAATGGGTGGCATTATTAAAAAGATCCACAACCATTTATAAGGCCTGCTACTTTAATTAGGCACATTATCCAATGGGGATGGGCCCAATTGGGTTTCCAACCTTGTTGAATTATTTATTTATTTCTTTTTCTTTTTCAAAAATAAAAATTCAATTTTTTTTATTTGCAATTTGTTTATTTTTATTTTTTTTTTTTTTACTTTTCAAAGAAATAATTTTTTACAAAATAAGGAAAAAGATATTTTGAAAAGAATTTTTATTTTTCAAAAAAATATTTACCTAGCCAAATTGAAGAATCGAGAAACCAAGTGGAGATTCTTTTGCCTAGGCAATACAAATTTTGTATAGATGTTACATAATATTCTACAAAGATTCCTCAAGCCTTAAAAAATGGCCAAAAATTTTTGGGAGCCAAAGTATAGAGTGTCTTATATCAAAATTCCTCTACTAAGCCTTTTGGAATCAATCGTGATGTCCATTTTTGCTAAAAACACACCTAGCAAAAGTTCAAGGCTGAATATCTCCCAAATTCGAGAACAAATTTGTAGATTTGAACACTTCGATACCATGTAAGAGTTGTTGATGAACTCACGCATCAAAGATCACCTAGAAAACTAAGATTAATCTTATACATAAGAGTAGCAAGAGGATAAATTGCTAGAATATGGTGCAATAACAGAATGATGCTATTATCAAACTCAAAATGATACAATATGTATCAACACTCCCTTGAATTGATTGAGTTGATATGAACTCATTTGAACTAGATAGGAGGGAGAGGTGAGTTCTCAATATATAGCATAATATGGGAAAATAATTCCAAGAAGGGTAATAACTCCCAAATAACCAAATTACAGGGGAGTTATGCCTACCTGTAAAATACCAAATAGGTGGCATAACCTACTTAAAAAGATATAATATAGTATTTTTTTGAGGTGGCATAAAATGTTGAAGGAGGGTGTGAGACTCAACCAACCAAGTGTGGGTGAGAGTGACACATGTAACCAATGGATTACTCTAAATGTCCTCACATAAACCATGTCTCATATAATCTAATTATGCTTAATAATGTGTAGAAAAAATAAAATATTAAAACACCTAGTCTAACAATTAAAACATCCAAGGGAGCTCACCTTATGTTGTAGTGGTGATATGGTTACACTACTACTTTTGCAAACAAGTTTCTATTCCATTCCTAGCCTAAATTTGTGTATATCGATTTGAGCCCACCTTGATGGGCATGTTTGAGGTTGTGTACATAGGCGGTTGGTACATGTAAGGCAGTGGAGGATGGAGGGAGGTTCCCAGGAGGAGCTGGTGGTCCCGAGGAAGGAGTCTGACTTTGCTAGATGCACGCTAAATGGGAGTAGTTGCAAACTTGTGCCAGACCCATGGTGGAGTTTACTGCTCACAGATTCAGTTCCTTGGCATGTATTACTTGTGGACTATGTTGGAACCACACATGTCTTTCATTTCTGGTGTTTTTGTATCAAACCCACGTGGGTATTTCACTCCTCCGAGCTTAGTCCTTGATGGAATTTCATGTCAGGATTCAGGGACGAGGTCCCCAATTTATGGCCTCACTATTTCATAGCTTTAGTTCAAAAGAATTCACCAATAAGAAAAATAAAATTGAAACATCCAAGACCTAAAATTTCACAACTTCTAGTAGTAAGGAGAAAATGGAATACACATCTATCTATGATAAAATTGACTATGAAAAACCACCTTCCTTGAAATAAATGGAAAAAATTATGGAAGAGGCTATTAACTCTTGAAATAATTTGGCTATAGTGGAAATAGATGTGGAATGAAAGAAAAAGGTATTTATGTGGGTATGTGCAGGATCATGATGGGCCAAAAAGTGGCAATATGATGGGTATTTGTAGGGTATGTGGCTGATGAGCTTTTTTTTACCCAAAATTGATGAAATGAAAAGGGTTTGTAAAGGAGATTCTCATCCTTCCAGAAATATAAATTATGTTTTATTTTGAATTTAATAAATAATTATTATTCATTTTCTATTTGAATTATGACTAAAGTCCTGATTGATAGGTTGATTCAAAACCATCTATAGCTTTCAAATGGTATCACATTTTTTCAATCCAAAATATGTGTCACATTCCATGCTTCACATACTATAGGATTAAAAAAAGAAAAAATGAGTTTCATGAAGTTTTGACCAAGTTAACTTGGTTAGACATATGAGTTTTTATATTTTTTTAAATTTGTAATAAAAAAATCATAATTAAATATTTACTTGGAAAAAAATTACAAAAAAATATGCATCACATCCGGACATGAGTCCTCTACTTATGTCTAAAATATTATAAAAAAATATTACCATTTTAATGTGGTTAGGGTGGTCAAACAGACACCTACTTCTTATTTTTCCCTTGAAATTTAAGTACTACTACATTAAAATTTCAAATTTTCACCAAATAGATTTAAAAGTAAATAAATAAACCTAGTAGTTTAAAAAATATATTCAATTTTCTACAGATTCTATTCTTACATATTTTTGAAATAATATAGATAACTTATTCAAATTTTTATGTCAAGTTGCCTAACTCTGATTTTTCTGAATTTTTTGCGAATTAAGGACCTATTTTTTCCATGATGATCCTGCACATACCCATGTCCCTATAGATCCTAGCACATAAGAAAAAATAAGAGGTCTTGGTTATTGTCCTTCAAACGAAACAAAATCATCAAAGAAAAACTCACTTAATATTAATGTGATCACGCAAGATTCTTCTATGATTAATTTCACCTTGGTGCATCCTAAGATGATAGATACTACATGTGAAAATAGTGTTTATTATGTTGCTTCATCTTGAAATACATGTTCTACAAATGGTGTATACATATGGAATCCTGTGATAAGAAAGGCATATTTTTTTCACAAGAGAAATAAATTTCCCCTAACATTGATAAAGATAGTATCTTATTGAGGCTTCTCAAAACCTTCCTAGTTTCTCTTCCTCTAAGAAGAAGGAAGAAATTCTACAACAAAAAATTATTTTGTGCATATCATTGAGTGCATGGTCATCCTATCAATAAATGTATGGACTTGAGTAATAAAATACAACATAGTAAGGATTGTGGTGCTCTTCATTATGTTGATATACCTACTTCCTCTAATTTATAATGATTTTCATCCTATGATGTTGCTCATCAATATGTGGCATTCCCAACTTTATGTTTTTTTCTCATTGCCATTTGTAGTGCTATAATATTAAGTGCAACCACATTTGTCATGGAAGAAATATGATGGCTATGTTGAACATCCAAAATACTAAGAGGGAAAGGTGAATTAGTATTCTAGTAAACCATTTAACTGCTAACCATTCAATAATTAAAACATATTTAGCTATAACTGCAAACAAAAACATGAAATGAATCATAACATCACATGACACATAACCAATAGGATTTTTATGTGGAAAACCCAAAATGGGAAAAAGCATGGTGAGAATAAGTTCACAATATATCATAACCGGTCATAAGATATTATAGGGCACACTGCCAGGAATCACGATCCTTGAACGGATCATAGCTTGAAATGATTACAAAGAGTGTGGATCATTCCCAAAAGGATGAACTGATGTAATACACATTTTGTGTGCTAATTTTAGTTCCAATTAAGCTCTCAAAAATAAAATCCTACATCGGTTTGTAGGTTCATAACAACTACCAACAACTTTGCACAATAACACATTGTTGCACATCACTTTTTTAATTTTTTGCTTAACGCACATACATACATCTCTTTGTATATGTTTGTATATCTCTCTATATTATGAAAATGTTTCATACATATATATATATACCAACTTATATCAACCTACATCAATTAGGTCGGCCTAATTAGATGTAAATATATTTGATTCAAAATAGCTTGTTGGCTCAAACCAAAACTTCTTTGGTGCTAAAAAAAAACATCCAAGACATAAAATAGGTAGGCTTGGAACTAATAAAGAAGTCTTTAATTATCCATAAGGCATACATCACTTGTCTAAGCCAGCCAAAAGAAGGCCCATACCAAAAAAAAAGTGAAACTTTTATCATTTATATGTCTTAGCCTATTCAACAAAAATCACTAAAATATTTTCCACAACTGTAAGTAATAGTCTTGAGTAACATATTGAAACCACATAGGTTGATCATATGATATGAAAAATTCCAAACTAGATTACCAAATTAGAGTACCTAAAACACTTTTTATCAGATAGAAAAAAAGTGTCGCAAACCAATGTTGGCATCAATGACAACACACCAGAGAGCTTCTTCTTCATTCATCCAAAACTCTCCCGCTTTTTCATTAATAGAAACATGTTTCAAAAAGATGATGTTCCAAAAAAGATTTCTTCAAACTCAGAAACCAAAATTGTGTGAACTCAACTACTCCTTTCAAATATACACAAACACATAAATTCTCTAAAACTAAAACTTTCTTCACAACATTATTTTCTCCCTACATAGACCCTTTTGCACATTAAACCCTCTCCAATTCAAGAACATAAGCACTAGAACACATCCATTCTAGATTGTGTATGGAGGTAGCCCCATAACAGCTCCAAAATTGAGGAAGAGGGACCAAGAGAAGAAAATAAGTGATGAAGCCAAAGATTTTGTAGAACACATCAAGGATATACATGAGAAGGTAAGAGAATGTATTAATAAGATGAATATGCAGTATAAGGCTAAGGCAGATCAGAAGAGGAGGTATAAGGAGTTTCAGATTGGTGATGAAGTGATGGTCCACTTGAGGAAAGAAAGGTTTCCAGTGGGAACATATAACAAATTGAAGATGAAGAAGTTTGGTCCCTATAAAATTTTGAAGACGTGTGATTCAGGGAATGCAAATGAGGTAGAGTTTCCAAATGGATTCAACATTTCCCCTATGTTCAACATTTCAGATTTGACAGAGTATCATGAAGGTGGTGCAGAGGAAGTACCAATGATGGAACAATGTGTGATTCCAGCACCTACTTCAGAAAAGGAGGAGATTGAAGAAATCTTGGATAGTCATGTGGGAAGGAGTACCAGGAACAGGTAGTATGAAGAATATCTGGTGAAATGGAAAGGAAGGCCTGTTGAAGATTCATCCTAGTTACCTAAGGAAGAGGTTGACCATTTGGGTTTTCCTCCACCATCTGAGACGTGACAGGGTCACTTCTCAAATTACCCTGGGTGTCTGATGCAGGAGCATCCAGTGGTGTAAGGGCAATCTTGCATCACCCAAAAATAGTTAAATTTTAAGTTTCTCATTTTTTAGATATTTTTACATTTTTGGATAACCTTTTTCATCATATTGAAATTCCCAATTTATGGTTTTTATTTTCTATTCCTCGGTGGAAAGATATTGGAGTTTTAGTTTCCCAGATTTGCACCTAAAAAACTTCCGAGTTAGATTTGAGGCACTTAGAATTCTCAAAATAGCCCTGAAACTTGCCTGATTTTGAGCATGTTATTGACTTCGAGACCTTTCCAACGGTTCAAACAGTTCATGAATCGGAGTCTCGGATCAAAAGTTATGGCCCCGGCAAGTTGGGGCACTTTCTAGAAGATACAATTGCAAATGCTCTTTTGAAATTTGAACCTCATGTTGTAATTTTCGGCGCCAAACTGCCTAAACTCAAATTTGAATGTTTTCTTGGCTCCAAACTAATGAGGAGCTCTATTTACGGTCAGGTTTCTAATTTTTGGGTAACTTTTTGGGGGGACAAGCTCGCATATTGCGAAAGGGTTATTTTGTAGCTTTCTGTAACTTGCATGTGTTGTAGAACTTGGGGATTGAGATCATCTGCATGTAAGAAGCTCCATTTTTTGAATAATAAAATTATTCTCTCATTTGTGGGTTATTTTCTGTGTCTCGAGCCATGCCTTCATCAAATATTATCAAATTCATTTTCTCAGCAGTATTATAGTAAAGATTTGTAGCGTGAAGGAATCATGAAGATTTATGAGTGGGTGGTTAATGATTAAAAATAGGCTGGGTAATATCATCAAGCCTCAATTTTTCCATTGTAATTAGGTCATTCTCAATGTTCACTACTTCAATCTAGGCTTGTTCGATCCCAAAGACTTTATCTCTTTTTAGCATGAGTTGGACATTAGGATCAAGAGCGAAAGTGAATGCATTAAATTGGATTATTTTGGTCAGTTGTTCTGGTATAGAGATCTGCTAAAGAGATTGATTGAATTGATAAATAAAATCCCTTAGAGGATCATGCCTTTCCTTCACAACTTAAAAAAAATTCCTAAGTAGAGCAATAACATTGATAGGACTCTAGAAGCATTGCAATTTTTTTTTTGTGTAAAACATCCAAGCTAGTTATATAACCCTTCTATAATACTTTTAACCATTCGACTTCCTTTTCGATAAGATTACCAACAAACAACCTTACAAATACATCTTCCTTTTAAACTCCCACAATTCTACTTACTGTAGTTATAGCCAAACAACGTTTGTTTGGATCTTGAGTGTCCCTACCAGAAAAATTTGGGATACTTTTCCTTAAGCCACATGGTAGGTGATTGCATTGTTATAGGGAAAAATTTCCAACATGGTCACCCCATGGAATGGAATCTAGTAATATTCAGAGTTGACAACTCCTATTGGAGTAAATAAAGCCCCCCCTAGGCTATTTCCTAGGTAGTGGTTGAGTTGGAGTGTGATTCAATGGTTGATTTGGGCGTGGATTAAGATGGCAGGGTGAGTCATCATAATACTTGAAGATCAAACATTGGGGATTTTAATCATTGGTATGGGTGGACATCTAGAATTTTCTTCCTCTTTTTCCAAGATAAAATTATCTTGCATGTAATTTTTTGTGCTCCCTCTATACCTCCATGTGAGCGTATTTAATTGTGATATGATATCCTCTTTCTCTACCTGCATCCAATCCAAGTGAGGTTGAAGTACGAGAAACACATCATTATGGGGAAGTACCATCTTGCTACATGAAACAATGACAATTTTTCGGACACTACAATCTTTCCCCAGCAGAGTCGCCAAAAATCTATTAGTGAATTGATTGGCCTTTGATAAATATGTTTAAAATTAATGACTTCCCTACCCGATATGCATTGGGGCCAAGCTACTAACAACTCTAGAAATGTCACAATTCATTTTGTGATTTTCCTAGGAATTGAGAGGTACAACTCCCTCATATGATTTAATAGATAATAAATGTGGTTTTAGCAAGAAAGAAATAAAGGTGAAAAACATTAGCCCATAAAAATGATGCTAATATGAAGCGAACTCAAAATATCATTAATCAATTAGCACACAAATAGGAATGACTAATGAAAAATGCAAATAAAGGGAGAGATGGATTTCATAACTATGATAAATGAAATAAATGTAGTTTAATAGATTTCACATAGAAAATATATTCTAGTTTCACACGACTCATAGATCAGTATGATCAACATTACAATCAACTCACAACAGGTAGCTTATGAATTATTGCAATAAAAAAATAAATGGACTCAAAACAAAAAGAAATGTTCCACCATTGACTAGAAAACAATGTACTCTTCATGAAGTGGACCTTCATTGAATCATTCTCCACCCTAATATAGTGGTCTTCTTCTTCTCTTCAATGGTTACAATTTTTTTGTAGTAATTCTTTCTTGCCACATAGCCATTCATCCTAGAATCCAATAGCTGGGAAATAATAAATAACCAGAATAATCACATTACTAATGATAAGACTTTGAGTGATTTTTAAGTATTTTTATATTTAACTCCTACCATTTGGCTTTCAATTCTTGAGACATTTACATATCTCACAAATTAAGCATTAAATAATCAGTGCAGAGGTGCAATAGAAATGTACGTGCAAGTTGTCCATTTGAAAGATCAATCGGGAATATAACTTAAATTCTAGTCATATCAACCATTAATTCTAATTGCATTTCCATCCTATCACCTTGATCATCTTCAACTCAAATGTCTCACCAACCTTCTATAAATTCAATAGGTACCACCACACTTTGCCAACATAAAGTTTCAAACATGGTGAGTGCTTAGAGCGATAGAGTTTCCATGAATGACTTCTTTGTCATTGAAGAGATTGAATGTAGCCCCTCCTTTGGGTATTTATCAGACTAGCTGAAATATTTCTTTTTTTTTCCAAAGCGAAGTTGAAGAGGAAGTGTTGCACAACATACTAGGATAGGCATTTGTAATGCAGGTGCATGTGCATAGTTCTCCACCATGTGAATGTAGCCATTACTAGCCTCAATAATTACCCATGAAGGAGAATAGTGGGTGAGGCTATATGCATTATGACCATGACCCAAAATGAAGCCACCAAAGAAGTGGTGATCCTTCTCTACATAGGGATAATGAGGAACAACATGGGGCTATTTTTGCAATTTCTACAGTCTCATGAGAAACTACTATCACCTACCTATAAAGCACCTTTAAGTGGTGGTGGAACTAATTCTTGTAATAATGTTTTCCCTCTATTACTGAAGAAATGATGTAGAGTATGGTGGGATTCATAGGTTTTTAAAGACACAAAGCATTAATTTTTTGACTGATCACCAAAACACTCACAAATTCACTTTAAATAAATATGGTTTCAAAGGGTATAAATACACCAACTACTGAAATCAAGTTCCAAACTCCTCACTAGACCCTAAAACACTTTGGTTATCATCAAAATGATATAATTAAGCCAATAAGACTCTCTTAAAACACCACTTTTTTAATTCCTCCATTACTCACACCAAGAGACCAAATTGCTTGTAGTATTCCAAATGGATGAAATTGGGTACAACTTTCCAACCAGTTTGAATAACCAAAAAAAAAAATAGTTTGAAGGACCCATTAAGGCCTTCTAAAATATATTTGAAAACAAAATAGACTTACTTTGTAAAGTATCCTTTAAATTAGACCTCCAACACTATTTTTAGGGGCAATTAGCCTTGGTTTACAGAGCAAGTATGTGAAATATTCGGTGCAAGCATCTAATCTCCACTCCAAGAGTCTTACCACATCCCATAGGGTCTCATTATGCCATTTTAATCTCCACCTTTCATCACAATCTTGTTTTCCCACAAGTTATCTAACCTACCTAGTTTCCTTCATAAAGGTTTGTCATAGAATATATTTTTAACCATAACTCTTCTCGAGAACCAAACTAAACTTTTGAATACCATTTTTTAAGTTACTATACATATTTCAAAATTTCAATAGGTTTCTTTGTAACATAAACCCTTAAAATTGATTGTCACTTTTTTGATGAGGCTAAATTAAGCTAGTTTCACTAGGTCAATATTGGATTTGTAAAATACATGCCTTAAATCACCTAATAAACACCTTAATCACATGAAGTAAGGTCTGCACAAGATTTCTAAACTATTTCCCACTCTTCACAAATTATCTTTCTTCAAACCCTAACCACTAGGCATCCATTCTGATGCATACCCAGGAAACTCAAACTCGATCAAAATGAAAAATATGCTTCAAGAGGAATCTAACAAGATTAAAAATGGCCTAATGGACCAATTCCAACACTCTTGAAAGTTTGACAACAAATAGAAATACAATTTTCCACTTTTCACCCTTGTGACTTAGTAGTAGTACAAACCAGTTTTTAACCCTTAACTCCAAAACTTTCCACAGAACATGACAAGAAAGAAAATGATTCAGACACCCATTTTAGAGATATAAAACATATCCAGTAAGTTCATATGAATCTTTCTTAACATTTTCTCCAAACTGACCTTTCTCCTGGTGTTGTATTGGAGCCCTAATTAGCCATTTTTTTCAAAGAGACCCCTCTAAGATCTCACCACCAAAACAATGAAACTTGAAATGGTCTTAGGATTGGTGTTAAAACTTAGGATTTTCTAGGTTTTAAGACCCCAAAAACTTATTTTTATTCCCAACTCAAAAACCCTCCCTATAGCCTATAAACCTAGGGTTTTAAAGCACCTTTATTGTAAATACACATTTCCAATCTCCCCAACTGACATCAATTGCTCAGACACTTTGTATTAGTCCCCCACAAGCTTTAGAAACTCTCATCTACCCTTTGAAAATGTTGCACCACCATTCTACAGGTCTGTCCCATCCATTTCATGGAAAATCACACAAATTTTCCTTCAAACCTTATCATAAATTTTCCCAAAACTCAATCCCCTACACACCCAACCTTGTAAACACATCAATACACTTACATTAGCATCCTATAGACCAACCCACTGAGTAACAACATCAAATATAGTAGGTGGGTTGGTTAATTCCTCATATTATCTTCCTCAAACCCTTAACTTAGGAAAATAGGGTATTCACCATGTTTAAATGTTTTCTCACACAATATGATGAATTAGACCTCAAAATCAAATTAATTAGCCAATAAATACATATACTTAAAAAAACTAGAATTTTCAAACCATTTCAAGCCTGTACAGACCCTTACAAGTCTAGAAAAGACACAAAAACACAAAAAATATGAGAATTAATAGAGTTTTTAAATTATTCTTCATTCAAATATTATTTCCAACCTTTCAAATGAGGTTCTCCACCTTCTTAAAGGTTTCTTCCCCTCAAAAAAACCTACCAACTACCTCACAACAAAATTTTAAACTACTAATGACTGTTGGAGGCTTAATTATACCTTTTACACAATTTAACACATTTACAAATATCTTGAAATGTTTGCACATTTTGACCCCCCTCAAACCACACAAATGGCTTGTAAATAGCCTTATTACATCAACAAAAATCCAACCTTGCACACTCTTATACAAATTCAAAAAAATTCCTTCAAAGGCTAAAAACAATTCATAGTGCAAGATTGAATTTTCCACTTTATGAACTCTAAACTCAAAAAATCATCCCAAAACTTACCTAAGGGTCTTGATTGACCTTTTTTAAAGACAATAAACATAAAAACAACTTTAAACTTCCCTAAACATTCTATTCTGAATACCTAATGCTCCAATTGTGGGCATAAGGTGAAGGTGCTCCTGCACCATACACCCCTCATAAAAATAATTCATTCTTCATGAATTGTCCTTGTCTCCATTGTCTCCAAGCTTTAGTAATGCTCCATGGGTCCAAAAATCCTCTCCCTTGGTATATGCATATTGGACTTGCAATCTTCTCTTTACATTATGCATCCTTAACATTGATTTCTATTGAAATTGGCTTTATCTTGGTATTTAGACCTGAAAGTGGTCTTCTCCTTGTTCTTTGGTCAAAACCAGGTTGTATGCCTTTACAAACACCTACAAAAAAACACATGCTAGTATCCTTTTGATCTACCTTTCCTTTTAGCTTATCTGCAAGTTCATTATTGTTGTCAAACCTTTGCAAACGTTGTCCCTTTGTCTCTGCCATCAGAATTTTTGTTTTAATAACACCCACCATCACTTTCCTATCATTACAATTCATTGTACTAACTGTATTGTCAAATCTACATGCACTTTTGTACCTGCAGAACCTCCACATTTGACAAGTGTACCTTGCATCAAAGGACATATCATTGTTCCCACTAACACGTTCTTACTCCAATTCACCCCCAACTCTTTTCTCACCACTGTATTAGCCTTCTCCATGGGATTCACATAATTTCTCTTCTCCAACTAAGCATGAACCTTCTTCAATCCTTTTGCAATCTTCTCAATAGGTTCACCATCATTAAACACAACTATCTTAGCACCATTTGTAGGTGTCTTTCTTGTTGTTCCAATACCGTAACCTTGCTCCAAATAAGAAAACATGTTGTCCTTACTTTCTTCAAGCTTTATAGGATCCTTTTTGCAAAAAATCACCACCTTAGACTTACCTTTATCCTTCTCTTTTCCCTACAAAGGAGTTAGATTAAAACTTTGATCATCCTTCCAAATGGTATAGGTGTTTTTCCAACCATCATACATAGACCTTCTGTCAAATTTTGATGGCTTCACCAAGAGTAGATGACAACAATCCTTGTGAAATATATCACATAAGACTCTATCCTTGTACTCCCGAATCTAGAAATCCACATATGCTTGTTCATTCACCAATAAGGTCTTACTATCATTCACCCAAGAAAATTTATAAGGTGCTACATGAGGTATCTTCTTTAAATTCAATTTATCTACCATTTCCCTAGACACCATATTATCTTGAGAACCTGAATCAATAACAACTTGGCACACTTTACCTTTGCATTTGCATGAAGTTTTGAATAGGATCCTTCTTTGGTTGATGTCTTCCTCCTTAGGTTCTTGCAATAATGTTCTTCTCATTATGAGTGCTTCTCCTAACTCTAGATCTGTAGGTCTTCTTGAACTTTCAAAATCTTCCTCTTGAATAAATTGTGTTCTCCTCTCACTCCTTCTATCACCACTTGAAGTTGAACCTTGATGTTCAGGACACTTGAAAGACGGGTGTCCAAATTCATTACACCTATAAAACCTTCCTGAAAATTCATTGACATCTCTCCTTTGTCTAAAATTAGTTCTTCCACTTCTCCATCCTCCTCTCACTTTAGGAGCTTGTTCTTTATTCTTCTCAGCATCTTCATGGTCTTCCTTAGGCTTCCTTGATGTTGTAGTTGTGCCTCTACCCCTAGAAGTGTTTCCTCTTCCTCTTGTTGCCTTCTCTTGTCTCATCTTGAGTTTTTCTTTTGCTCTCATTACCATTTGAAAGCATTGTTCAATAGATTTAGGTGTCAACAAGCTGATCTCATCCTGGATGTTATACCTCAAACCATTCAATTACCTAGCAACCATTTCTTCCTCATCTTATTAATTTTTAGTTCTTATGCTTAACTTATAAAATTCTTCAATATATGATTGCACATCTAAATCATTTTGTCTAAGATTTTTTAACTTCTTAAGCAATTGAACATTATAATCATAAGGAAGAAATTTACCTTTCAATATTTTCTTCATTATTTCCCAAGAAGTGATCTTATTCTTTCCTTTTCTCCCCCTTTCCTCTTGCACAAAATTCCACCATACCAAAGCATTTCCCTTCAATCTTGTTTTAGCCCTCTTCACCTTGTGTACTTCATCAACATCTTCACTATCAAAGTAGTTTTCCAAAGCCCCTATTAAGTCCAAGAGCTCTCCACTATCAATTTTTCCTCCATACATAGGAACATCTATTTTTCCATGTCCGTCCTTCTTCAAAACCTTCAAAACCTTCAATGTTTTCACATCATCTGGATCCATCTCCTCCTCTTCATTGGAAGTATCCTCTTCTTTAGTTTCATTTTCATCCAAAAGAACCCTACCTTTAGCTTTCATCATAGCCATTTCCCATTTCAAGGTTTCTATTTCCTTATCATTATTTCCAATCTTCCTTGCAACAAAATTCACCTTAGCAGGCATTTTCACAATCCTCTTTCCACCTACCTACAAAACCAATTCAAAACACCAACAGAGGATCTACTATTGTGCTCTGATACCACTTTGATGTAGACCCAAGAGGCTCAAACTCAATCAAAATGAAAAATTTCCCTCAAGAGGAATCTAACAAGGTTAAAAATGGCCTAATGGACCAATTCCAAAACTCCTCCAAGTTTTACAACAAACAGAAATACAATTTCCAACTTTTCACCCTTGTGACCTAATAGTAGTGCAAAGCCAATTTTTTACCCTTAACTCCAAAACTTTCCATAGAACTTGAAAAGAAGGAAAATGCTTTAGACACCCATTTTAGAGATAAAAAAACATATCCAATAAGTTCATATGACTCTTTCAGAACATTTTCTCCAAACTGACCTTTCTCGTTGTATTGGAGCCCTAATTGGCCCTTTTTTTCAAAGAGACCCCTCTAAGATCTCACCAAAAAAAAGGGAAACTTGAAAAATTATTAGGATTGGTGTTAAAACTTAGGATTTTATAGGTTTTAAGATGCCAAAATTTTTTTTTTGCTTCCCAACTCAAAAACCCTCCTTGTAGCCTATAAACCTAGGGTTTTAAAGCACCCTTATTCTAAATACATATTGCCAATTTACCCAAGTGAAATCAACTACTCAGAAAAAATGTATTAGTCCCTCAAAAGATTTAGAAACTCTCATCTACCCTTTCACAATGTTGCACCACCATTCTAGAGGTCTGTCCTATCCATTTCATTGAAAACCACACAAATTTTCCTTCAAACCTTATCATACATTTTCCCAAAACTGAATCCCCTTCACACCCAACCTTTTAAAAACATGAAGACACTTACATTAGCATCCTATAGACCAATCCACTGAGTAACAACACCAAATACAATAGGTGGGCTGGTTAATTCCTCATTATTTTCCTCAAACCCTTAACTTAGGAAAATAGGGTATTCACTGTGTTTAAATGTTTTCTCACACAAGATGATGAATTAGACCTTCAAATAAAAGGAATTATCCAATAAAGAAATATAATTACAAACATTAGAATTTTTAGACCATGTCAAGCCTATACGGAGCCCTACAAGTCTAGAAAAGACATAAAAACACATAAAATTTGAGAATTAATAGGGTTTTTTATTGATTCTTCCTTCAAATCTTCTTGCCAACCTTGAAAATGAGGTTCTCCACATTCCTAAAGGTTTCTTCCCCTTAAAAATACTGACCAACTCCCTCACAACAAAATTTCAAACTATTAATGATCGTTGGAGGCTTAATTACACCTTTTACACAATTTAACATATTTACAAATATTGTAAATGTTTTCACATTTGATCCCCCCAAAAAACACACAAATAGCTTTTAAATAGCCTTATTGCATCAAAAAAACTCCAACCTTGCACACTCTTATACAAATTCAAAAAATTTCCTTCAAAGGCTACAAAACAATTCATAGTGCTCAATATCAAAATTCCAAAACTTACCTAAGGGTCTTGATTGACCTTTATTCAAGAAAAATAAACATAAAAAAAAATTTCAACTTCTCTAAACATTCTATGCTCAATATCTAATGCTCCAATTGTGGGCATAAGGTGGAGGTGCTCTTGCACCACATTCTAGCATGAAAATCAACGAAAATCACTTAAGGAAGCAACAAAACTTATGTAATTTTCCTTCCCCTATATCTACAAACACAACCAAATTAAAAAACCCTATAAACTAACCCATTCCACTAATCTACAAGGCCTCCATTGGTGGAATGGTTGTTTACTCTCCTTTTTAGACTCTTAAACCCTTAAAATGAGGGTTTCAAAATAGTTAATAGAAAAAAAGCCCAAACAAGCTTTATACTCAATAAAATCCTCTTAAATCAAATATTTTTTGAATTCTAATATTAAATTCTACAAAAACCAATAAATATTATGGCCTGGTGTTGTTGTACAGACTATACAATGTCTTTAAAAAAAGGAAAAACATTGAATCTGTAGAAACAACCTAGTACTTTTATTCAAAATTACTTCAAGATACAATGTTCTCCAACCACTTTGTCTCCTTCACAAGGATTTTTAAACATATTACATTAGTTATATTAACTACCCCTTCAGTTCCAATTGACCAACAACCTTCCCTTCACAAAATGACTTCACATTCCACTTTTCTTGCATTTTTGCAACAAATGACAACTTTTATAATTTTCCTTCATAAACCTCCTATAAACCTAGTAATGACTCAAATGGATTTAAAATGGTCCAAAATTGAAATTTTTACAATCACAACAAGATTAATACTAAAAAATTACAAGATGGCCTCATGGAGGCATGAAATTCACATGGTGCCCTGCACCAAGAAATCATCTTTTTGATACTATCCAACCCTTTTTTTGTAATTGGCGGTGAATTTTACATTTCCAATGGCATTATATATAGTAAAATATATTGTTTTGTATCTCTTGTGTCACCTTTATTTTTTATTAGCAATTTTTTCTTTCATTTTGGTTCAATTCAATATATATGATTGGCATCTACTTATTTACTTCTACACAAATGGCTTGTCATTTAATTGGAATGCACCTCAATAGAATAAAATGCACTATGGTTTCTTTAGTTTATTTTGAAAATTCACTTGGGAAGTGGCATGGGAAGTTCACAAAATTAAACAAATCACTACCCATGGTTAATGAAACCACTCAAACTCTCGCTCAAGCTTGAAAGACCTTGTAAATTATCACCGGTGATCTTTTCAATGAGTTCATGAACTACATACTACCAACTTATCAAATCAAGGACTCAGAGTATTCAGGAAGTTACACTAATTCCTTGAAACACTAGCCTTGAAAAAATAGAGAAATAAATGACAAAAGGTGGTAAAATGGGAAGTTAGATGAACTAGTGAAAGCATTTCCCAAGTTAGCAATACTTAACAAAACACCACTCAACTTAAGACTTAACCAAATTTTGACATAAGGGTGCAAATTTTTAAGTGGGAGGACCAAAATGCAAGTAACAAGTTGAAAATAGAATTTAATATAATGAATATTTGATCATTTTATTTGATCATTTTCTTTTCCTTTATAGGTGCTTCTTTTGTGCCCTCAATTTAATATTTATTTATTCATTTTAAGTCTTTACAGAAGTAATTATTTTAAATAAGGTGTAACATAGGCCTTATAATGTGTCATTTAGGCCACTAATCTAAGAATAATATTTTAGTTTCCTTTTGAAAGGTTTATTAGGCAACTTAAAACACTATTATTGTATTATTCCCTTATTTTTTTACTTTATCCTATGAGAAAGAACAATAGGTGATGGGTCTTAAATTAATTCCTTCATTCCAATGAAGGGGATATACCACTTTTGCACCATCACCATGGGTGACCCAAAAGGTTAAGTGGTTACATGAATCACCCCTTATTTCAATAGTTATTATAGATATCTCTTAATTTCATATGAACATGCCACATTTTTGGTGGTTTTAGATCATGATTTTATAATATGTTTTGATAGTTTCATGTATTGTATCTCTAATATTTCAGGTGCATGAGATGGAGTTTGGGTGTATGAATCTCATAGCTATCAATTTTCCCTCGGATCTGTAGTTGGTGACTATTGGAAATATGTGTTTTCATTGATGTCAAATCAAAATGTGTTATCATTGATGACAAGCATATTTTTTGAGTATTGTGTAATACTCTATAGGAAGTTGGTGTACAAATGTATGAGCTAGTACAAGACAATAGTGAAATAGGAGGTAGAATGGTGATCAATTTGATGTATATGTGTGATGTAGAGGTGGGTACACTTTTTATAATATGCTTCCTACATTTCTCCATTGATATCATTCATGTTTGGTGTACCACACTTTGAGATAAGTTACAAAAAATCTATTAAGGAATTCATAGTGTATACTCTAAGATAGATTCATGGTATTTTGGTATGCATACTTTCTTTTAGCAAGCTTTTATCTTGTGGTTTAGAATATAATATGGTAGAGACATGAAGGTGTTATATCCAATAACTTAAGTCATTACACCTTCTGAAGAGAAAGTTATAAGTGACAAAGTTTAGGTTTGTGCTCCAAAAAAATAAAGCGTTGATGAAGGCATGATGGAATGCTCTAGATTCCTTTCGAAGTGAAATTATAGCCTTGCAATTTTGTATACATGTTCAATGATGTTTAATTTATACTATATTGTTGTATCATATGTTTTAGTGGTCTGCAAGTGTATTTTTCAAAGGATAGTGTAGTAAAGTTGGTTCTAGATGAATAATTGTTCCATAATACTTATGTTTCTCTTCTTGTGCTAGCATTTAATGATTAAAAACTTCAAAATATGGTTGAAGAGGTATTTTCTATAGAATAAATTGTTCACATCTTGGTCCACATGAAAATTTTGGTTTCTCAAAATTGAACAGTTGATAGTCATGTTTCCTTCATCTGCATTTGGTCTTGATTAATTGATTTTTCTTTGTAGGATGCACTGAGATGAATTTTGGTTCTATTATTCCATGCGTTGATCTAAAAATCATTTTCTCTTCATAAAGTATATGATTGGAGCTGATCCATGTTATATAATTTGGGTCATCTAAAAGTTATCTTCGAGCTAGCCTTATTGAGGTTTTGAGTTATTGACAATGGTATTTATAGGATAAAAAATCCATTTGTGGAGGAAAGTGACTATAAAGAAATAAGATTGAGAAATATGTTGAATATGAAGAGTCTCAAGTTAGTATGATGGAGTGATTGTATGCAAAAGGGATTGTAACATCAACATATGTTTGATGCTTTTTTATAGAAGTTCATGTTCTTGTTTTTCATTCTAATTCTCATGTGTCTTGATTTGAGATTGTGAGTCTCATTAGGTCCTTGTATCTTTACCTAAGGTTGTGCTCCTATTCTATAATTCCTTAGGAAGTGAGCCTTAAACAACATTATTATCTTGGTAATAAGTGAGATTCATATATTGTGAGTTAGCTCTCACTAGGGTATTTCCCTCATTGGTTTTTCCATGTAAATATCTTGGTGTACTTTTGTGGAGCATGTTTTCATTTCTTCTCTTCTTTTAGTTAATTTATTTTGATGTGTAATATATAAATGTAATTTTTTAAGTTTTAGTATGTAGTGATTCGTTACCCCTCTCAAAACTTTGATGTGTTCAATAATTATTATAAGATCCAAATTCCTTTGACAAGCCAAGTAGTTTAGGTAGATCCTACACTTGAACACACAGGATTTGTAGCAATGGGAAATGATATATTTACTCTAGAACTGGATCTAGAGTTAATGGAACCTAAAGGTTGGGACCTTCATCAAAATGATTTTGAGGTATACTTCGATCAACTCTTGAAGATTAGGCTGAAGCGAGAACACTGTATATGAAATACAAGGTCGTGCCTTAAATATCATAGGAGATAATTGCAAAGTTTAAGGCACAAACTGGAAGATCAAAATTAGAATTTGGAGAATTGAAAGCTCAAATAGGAGGAGATAAAGGATATGGAATTAAATTCAAAGAGGTAGAAGCTATGATCTCTAAATTTAAATTCAATGTTGCAGAAAGAAAGAGGATTGAGGATTTATTGAACACAAGCTCAATGATAAAGAAACTAAATGGTCAAGGCTTGAGGAAGAGATTATCACTTCGAGAATTGAGCAGGGGAAAAAAGAGAAAATTAGAAAAGGCTTAAACTTGAAATGAGGCTTTGTAATTCTTGATTAGTCTATGATCTCTACAAATCCATTAAAAGATAAATCTAGTATTTGTTTTAAACACATGAAAATTCCATCATCCATTGCTTCTACAAACTTATATGAAAATTTTCAAATCAGAGGGAAAGTCTTAAAAAAGGATGATAAATATTTCACTGAAGAACCTAAGGAGACATCATCTAGAGATACAAAGACAAATCAAGACAGAAAGAATAGAAATGAATTCATTCTTGTCTAAGGACAAAAAGGATTCAAAGGTCCTCCACTAGCTAGACAACATGCAACTACTAGGTTCAATATTTTCAAGGATTTTGTTATTATTAGGACACAAGTCTATCGAGTGTAGAACCAAGATGAGTTGGAATCCATTTAGGCCTCAAAGATACAATGCTATGAACTCCCAATCATTTCATGGTTAGTGCTATGCTTGTGAAAAATTGGTCATAAGGATAATGAATATTGAAGTAAAGTGATAAAGAATAGTAAGGTTATGACTTCTTAATCCTTGTATGGATAATACTACACATGCAAAAGTGAGTAGAAGTAATTATGCCTCGCAATCTAGTATTACTTACTACAACTGTAATAAATCTATAGAGATTGCAAGGTTTTTCAAGGGATAGAATGTAAGGCCTTCTACTTCTCAAAATAATATTGATCATAAATAGATAGATAATGAAAAAATTTGGAAGGAAAAATAAGTTTAGAAAAATGAGAAGGATGATTTTGTATTTGTGTATTTTGTAAAAGATCCTAATACAAATTGAGATAGAGCATTATCTCAAGGGGAGCTATGATTTTCAAACCCTTTAGCCCTTTGAAAAGGACAAGCTGTTGAATATTTCAGCATAGGAGAATAATTGGAGTGATTCCACTACCATGTAGATTTTCTAAACAATATTAAATTAAGAGAATATTTACTGGAGGTGAGTTGATATTAACTTTATCACTATGATGACACAATGAAATCCTATAGAGGGTTTACCTAAAAATTTGTGAATTTATCTATGAAAAACTGTTAGAGCTTTTGAAATTCCTTTTATGTGAATTTTTGATCATTTGATCTCATTTCCAATCAACAGAATTTGTGTTTGAGAGTGAAGAAGAGGAGTGTTTAGTTTCTCAAGCAATTTTTGAAAAACCCTTGTTGTGGTGTTTGAATATTTTTGAGGGAATTCCAATGAAAACACCTCAAGTAATTGATTTTGTGGAGAAAACTAAGACCAAATACAATAAGTTCCCTTTCAAAGCAATGGAAGTGGAAAAACATGGAACTTTCTCAAATGTTCCAATAGATGTGTATTGTGAAGATATAAGGATTTACATCCATGCCCAATTGAATGATATTGACCATAGTTCATCATTTGAAGTATTTTGGCATGAGCTGATAAATGAGAATTGAGTATACAAGCCAAAATATGAAAATGTTGTTGTAAAAGGGCTTGACATCTAGAAAGAAAATCTAGACTTCTATGAATGTAACGAATGGGTAAGTATTATCTTGGGCCACATTCATGAGAATCTATTTTTTTTGGACAAACCCTACATGGTCACACAAAATGAAATTAGGAATGTTACTAGCCTTTGTGGCTCTAGACTAGTCTCAGTGCTAAATTTTGTAAATAATTAAATGGTTATGGAGCCCATGAATGATAAATTTTATAATAGATCCCTAACAATAAAGGATTTCTTTGCTCCTAGTGTCTAGTACGCATCAATGGGGATTGCATATAAGATTTACTTCATAAAAAAAGAAGAGTTTAAGGTTGCCACTAAAATTCACACCACATATAAAATGGTAAAGGAAGGTTCCAAATTTTATCTATGTGAGCTATTGAGAGAACAACTAATGGAGAACTTGAATAAGTCAAAAGAAACCAATTATAACTTCAGGATTGGTTTCGTAATTATATGCCTCACTTTTATCTATTTGAATAATATTCTTGGCTCCAATGGTGAATTTTTAATTTCACTCTAGTAGAATCTCAAATCAAACAAAATATAAAAAATTTCCAAAATAAGCAAGATTATACTAGCTTCTATAGGGTATTTTTCAATAATTTGGTAACTGAGATGTAGAGAAGATATAGGATACCATCTACTTTGGTATGGAAGTATGGGAATGAGGTATCTTATATCGTGAACAAGGATTATTATTTCATAGAAGTAGTGGTACCTAGAACCTCATAGATTCTTGAATTTCCTTACGAGGTTGAACATGAATTTGTACAAGGTTATATATATATTATATTGTCAAAACCTAAGGATCCCAAAGAAAAAGATTTGGTACACTGTAAAGAAATCATGGATGAGATTTACCAGAAGAAGAGAGATGAATCCAATGAAAACAAAGTTGAAAGGCTACTCAACGGTATTTGAGGATAAAATATAAAGATGAGATTCACAAGATATTGGTTACTTCTTCAAAAACTACATATGATATTCCTAAGAATGTTTCCAAGGCCAAACTTTTTCCCTTGGAAGCTAGTCAAGGTTCAAGGAGATCAGGTAGATATTCTTCTCTTGTTGCATTTTCTCCACAATCCTTTGATTCTACAAAAAAATCTAGTAGTAAAAGGAAAGCTACATCTTCAACTCCTCTAGAGAAAAATATACCACCAAAATAATGCATTCCAAATGCAGATGAAAGGAAAAGAGAGAAATAAAAAATGAGGAAGAATTGAGTGATGTTGAAGAGATTTGAGATGAATACATCTCCTTGCAAGAAGAAAAAGGAAAAGTAAAGAAAACAAAGAAGGATCCTCCAAAAACACTTGAACATGAGCCTCTACAACTTGAGGCTACTATCAATGCAATTGCACAACATGATACACTAAAAGATATTGTTGCTCTTTATGATGAGATGCCTCCATTTGATAAGTCCACAATTGAAAAGGCTATAGTTATGTCTATGAACATATATAAATTAGCTCTAAATAAAATTATTGATCAACTTAGGGAATGTCTTGTAAATAAATTTAGTAACAAGAGGAATCAAGTTACAATGGAAGAAGCTAAAATAAGGAAAAAAGCATTAGAGAAGGCCGGTTTATCTATTTCTCATGGAGAAAGGATTAAATTATCCCAATATCAAGCACAAGTGTTTAGAACTAAACAAAGGATAAATACAATAATGGGGAAAGACAAAGTAGATATAGAAAGAATGGAGAAATAGAAAAAATAAAAGATAGCCAAAATTCTTGAAGAAATGAAGAAGGTTGAGGTGTCTGTTGTGAAACAAGTTCTTCCAGATAATACTATCCTATAGAATATAGTTGATGAGTCAAATAAATACATAGATCTATTAATTTGTAAGGTAATATGATAGATGGTCATGAGAAAGAGAAACATGATATGAAAAATTATGAGATTACTCCTTTAAAGAATACTAGTGCAAGAGATCAAGGTGAAGTGAGTGTCCCTACTTTGGGGAACACCAATTCTAATAAATAACATAATATTTGTCCTTCATAGAACTCAAGAAATTATGAGTAGAAGAAAGAGGATATTCTTGAGAAATTTTAAGATGCAAAGGAGAATACAGTTGAGAAGAAAGAGGCTTCTATAAATTTAAGTTAGGTTTCTACATCTTCAAATTCTTTCAAGGATCTACTAGGACTATAGATGTAGTTTCAACTTATGTTCACACCCTAGCTTCTAGAAATACCTACTCATGAGGGACAATTCAAATTTTCAAACATTTCTCCCCTCCCTAAGTTATACCTTGGAGATATTTTCATGGTACTACAAGGAAGGAGATTCTACAAGAACACATGAAGAAAACTAGATTAATTGATGATGAAGTAAAGATTATTTAGGAGGTTTTATCAGAGGTAAACATTGATTCTTCCTTGCCTTTGGAAAAAGAATTGAAACTTTTAATGGGTTATTTCAAATATAATTCCTCACATGGAGGAAAATTTAAAACAAGAGGCCTTGAGGAAGATAAATGACAAAAGAATGGTTGATGTATCCAACTGGTGTGCCAATGGACACAAAAACTATAAGAGAATATGAATATGTTTAAGTAATTTTTGGATGGAGTTACTTCTCTTTATCAATTTTGTTTGAAATGGAATAATTCCACTAAAATCATAAATGATAAGATTGACACCATAGATTCGTAAATCAATCAAATGGTTGTGATATATGATCAGTCAAAGGTTAAGGATGGGACAACTAGAGCTAAAATATAAAATCTCCATTTGCAGTTGTCATTGATTTGAGATCAAAGAGAATAAATCAAGAAACATTTTGGATAGTTAAGGGAAGTATTCAACTTGAGACTTCATTATTTGGTCTATTAGCTAAAGAAGAAAGGGTTGAACAGAAAATGAAGGCTCCAAGAAATGTGGATGGGGTTGAGGATTTGTGCAATAATTTTCAATGTCAAAATCATATTCTCACCTCAGACAAAGAAATTTGGGTTGCAACTCTAGTGAAAATTAATGTAATTTACAAGAATACTCTATCTTCTAAAGAAGTTGAAAAGTTTTAGATAAGAGGGTGATCCCGCAATAGTGGTTTACACTTTTTGGCCAAACTGGACACTGATATTTTTTTTTTAACACAATCTCCACATTCGGGCACCTATAGAGATTAAACCGTAAGGAATTTGAAGATGATGTAAACTAGAGTCATGTCACATTTTTTCTGTAGATTCTAAAAATATTTTTTTCAATTTTTTTGGAATCAGATTGCACTTCTTTTTCCATCTCCCACAAAAATTGGTTTTTTTCAAAAATAGCATTTTTAAAAAGTGACGACCGTATAATGCATAACTTTTTTTCCATGATGGATAAAATTCCAATTCTTTCAAATTTAGATTTTTAACTCTGATATCTAGTGCTTCCACTTAGTTAGATAGTTTTTTATTGAATATTTTTTCTTTAATCAAGTTTTGAAGTCAATGAAATGACAATTCAGACATACGCCGTATAAGCATAACTTTTACTGTATGTATCAAAATTCTTCTCTTTTTTTTTGGATCAAGGACATCAATAACTGTGCACTCATATTTTTAAAATTTTATTTTATAATCTTCTATTTTTCCACTTGTGTAGAGATTTTTGTTTTCGATGAAAAACCTATATTTAATAAAACTTAAAAATAGATAGATAATAAAACCAAAACATACTAAAATTATATTCATTGGATAGCTCGTTCTGAAGGATACTCGATTCCAAGTTTTGTTTCTAAATATTCCCCCATTTTCACCCCCAACTGGAGCTTGAAAGCGTAAAATTGTAGGTTTTATGTGTGAACAAATTAAAAAATTAGGGAAAAAGGAGGTTCGCTAGAACCAGGGGGGTTCTAGCGAACCAGGGTTCATTCGAACCCTGGTTCATTTGAACCCCCACTAATATGCATTTTTCCTTTTTTTTTTGGGCAGGAAATGTGGGCCCAATATTTAATGGGTTCACTCGAACCCTAGTTCAGTCGAACCCCTTTATGGTTCGGTCGAACATGTAGGTTCATGCGAACCCCTAAAACCAATTTTTTTGCCATGGGGTCATTTTTTCTCAAATTTCCTTCCTCCATCAAATTGTAAACCAGTATTATGGCTTCACCCAAGACAATTTTATCTCTATATAGTTTTGTAGAGGATTACAATATTTTTTTTTGGGATTTTATTGAAAATATTGTGTACATAGCATTTTTTTTGTGGCATCTCCATCTTAGGGGGGGATTTTTTAGAAATAATATAGTACGGGGTAGTTCAAACAATTTTTGGGCTGATATAAGTAGATGATACTTTTCTCTTTACCCTTGATGTCAAAGAGGGAGATAAGTCTTATAGATATACATTTGTTGCCATCCATGCAAAAGGGGTATATTTTTTCCAATATGTGTTGTCGCTAATCTCAACTTAAGATGTTTTTTTATTGATGAAAAATGTGTCTATTGAATATTTTATAATACTCCAGAGATATTTTGTGTACAAATATTTAGCCTAGTGCAAGACAACAATGTAGTATGAGGTAGAATGGTGATCAATCTGATTTCTATGTTTGATGCAGAGGTGGGTACACTTATTCAAATATTTGTCTTGAATTCCTATATCGATATGATTCCTATTTGGTGTACAATACATTGAGACAATTTATAGAAGACTTGTAGCTAAGGAATTCAATGTGTATGCTCAAAGATAGAGTCAAGGTATTTTGGTCCACATCCTTTTGTTGAGAAATATTTTATCTTGTGGTTCATAAGATAAGATGATTGATATATGAAGATTTTATATCCAATTATTCAAGTCATTACACCTTCTATAGATAAAGTTATAACTGACAAAAATTTGGTCTATGCTCCAGTAGAATAAAGTGTTGATGAAGACATGATGAAATGCTCCACATTCATCTGAAAGTGAAGTTCTGGCCTTGTAGTTTTGTATAAATGTTCAATGATTTTCAATGCATACTATATTACTATTTCATGTGTTTTGGTTATTTAGAAGTATATTTTTTAAAGGAAAGTGTAGTAGAGTTGGTTTTAGATACTCAATTATTCCACATAACATATGTTTCTCTTCTTGCACTCAAACTTAATGATCATACACATTAGAAGATGGTTGAAAAGGTATTATGGATACACTACATTGTTCACATCTTGGCCTACATGAGGCTTTTGGTTTCTCCTTGGTGGTGTAAAGCTCAACAATTGGAAATTTGAGTGGTATTGTCATTATTTGGATCGACAATCATGTTTTTTTCATCTATGGTTGAAATTAATTAATTATTTTTTCTCTTCAGGATGTGTTGTGATGCTTTTTAGTATTATTATGTTATGTGTTGATCTTCAATTCTTTTTCTCTTCATAAAGTATATGATTGGAGCTGACTATGTTGTATCATTCATTTCATTTGAAATTCATCTTGGAGTTGACCTAATTGAGGTTTTGAGTTGAAGTAGAGGGTATTTATAGAAGGAAAAATTCATTTGTGAAGGAAATTGAGTGCAGGGAATTGAAATTGAGCAGTATGTTGAATATGAAGTGTGTGAAGTCAGTTTGATGCATTGAATATGTGAAAAAGGGACTACAAAATCAGCATATTTTGGGTGATTCTTTACAATAATTCATGTTCATGTTTTTCATTATAATTTTTATGTATCCTAATTTGAGATAGTGACTCTCATCAAGTCCTTGTTGTTGTAAGAATGGAAAGATTGAAGGTGTTGTCATTGATGTCAACTGGTGATCAATTTTTTATCAACTGATTATTGTTATCATTAGTGTCATGGATATAGGTTATTGGATGTATATGTCAGGGATATTGAGAAAATTATAATGAAGAAACATTGCAAGTGTTCAATGGATGCTCTAGGTTTTTCTTTGTATTTTCTCCTATATTTGTATGGTTTAGATATGTTAATAATGGTTGTTGGAAGCTCCTATATCCCAATTTTTAGTTTTTTATTCATTGTACAGTGCGAGTTGTGTTCACCAGTTGCAAACTATGGTTTTTTGTGTTTCTTGTTGAGCTCCGCAAGAAATATTGTTGGTCCTAATTTTTGTTTGATGAAGTCTTATGAATTGGGGTTCTAAAGTTTAGTTTTTTTGATTGTATTGAATTTAATTTTGGTATATAGAAAGTTCATGCTTAATTATTCTATGTGTTTTACACTGGTTTGGCTAACCTTGTGTGGAATAATACTTTCAGAGTTAGTGAAGTGTGTTGGATATATTTGGGTCCTGATGAAGTATGTGTTTGGGTCATCCTCATTCTAATTCTACCTTAAGATGTTTTTGCATCAAACTAAATTGAATTTGAATTTGGATGGTTGACTTTGGATATGTTTCAAATTTGAAGATGGTATAAATTCAAAATGAGTTAGGGAAGAAGAAGCGAGGAGAACAAAGGAAATAAAGACAAGAGTGCAAATAGAATAGAGATAAGTGTTATTAGTGTTTATGTGTATGATGCAAGTATGGTAGATCAATGTGAAGCCTAAATGTTGAGTTTTTGGAAGTAGTGAAATGAAGGTGCACTCTATCATTCATGCATGTTTGCAAGTGGATTGAGTGAATTGTGATGTATTTCTCTATTGCATTGAGATTATCTTCTCTTTGTAAAAAATATTCTTTATCTTCTTTGTATCTTTATGGGAATGAGCCCTCTAGGTTGTTAGCCCTGTTGGAAAGTGAATTCTTTCTCCGGATAGTGAGTCCTTGTTTTGGTAGTGAGCTTTTTTTCTTAGGTAGTGAACCTCTTGCAATTGGTTTTGATATTCTCTATGTTGTGAGCTAATCCTCATCGTGGTTTTTCCCTTATTGGGTTTTCTAGGTAAATCAAGTGTTATTTTGTTTATGTAATGGTTTCTAGTTTCTACACTAGTATTTAATGTTTAATTTTCTAAGCAGTGTTAAGGATTAGTTCTAGTGAATGAATTAAATTTTAAATCTGTGGCAATTGATTCACCACCCACCTTAGTTGTCTTGTTCAACAATAGGTATCAGAGCTTGGTTCCTAAGTGAAGAGATTAACCACTTGAGGAAGGTTCAGGATGGATGGCAATATGACCTATGATTATTTGAGGTTTGATGGAAAACTAACTATGTTATTTCGAGAATATTGAAGGAAGAATATCTAGAGTATTGTAGATATTATGTGGAGAAAGATTACAAGAATCCCTACACCCCTCCTACAAAGGGTTTGAGCATGGTCGATGAGATCAAAGAAAATGAAGTGAACAATAAGGTGAAGTAAATTTTGAAGAACAGTCTGGTACATTTCGACTTGATTAAGTTTCAAAATTTGAAGACTACTATGGAAGAATAGGATGCTTTGGAAAGGGCGTATGAAGGTGATGAGAGAGTTAAAGAGGAAAAATTATAGAATTTTGAGACACAATTTGAGCTTCTGCATATGTATGAAGATGAGAATGTTAAATATTTTGTACAGAGATTGGATGAGATGGTGGCTGGAATGCAAGGACTTGGTTCTACTATATATGAAACCAAAATTTTAAAGAATATTCTTATAACTCTCCATGATGCTTACAATTAGAAGGTGTGTTCTATTCAACTAAGTATATATTATAAAACCTACACTAAATATCTATTGTTGGGATTTTTGACATCTTATGAGATGAGGAAGTTGAGTCTATGGAATGGATGCAAATCAAAAACTGCTCTTAAGGTGAAAAAAGTTGAAGATTCAGATGAAGAAAATTTTAATGAAATAGAAGCTAACCTTGTGAAAAGGATGAGGAAAGGCTCTAGTAATTATGAAGGTAAGTTACCATTTAAATGCTTTAGTTGTGGAGAAATAGGTCATTATGTTGCAAAGTGTCTAGAAAGAGCTAAGAGAAACAAACAAAGATATGAGAAAGAAAAGAAAGGATAAAAGATGAATGGAGCATATTATGTGAATGAGAATGCTAGTATATCTGATAAATATTCTAAGTAGGAAGATCTTGATGACAATGAATGCTTTTGCTTGGCTATAAAGGATGAACCTACTTCTGCTAATTTTGAAAAACAGGTGAAGGAAAGCCCTCTAGAGAAGGATAAAAATGAAGGTAGTGTTACCTCTACCCTACATGCTAAACAAGAAAAATGTTATTGGGTTGTTGGAAGTGGTTGTTCACATATCATTACTGGAGATAAAATTTTGTTCAACTTGAAAAGTATGATGGAGGCTTGGTTATGTTTGGAGATGATACTGGTGCTAAAATTTGTGGGATAGGTTCAATAAGTTTTGATGGCAAGAATAATACTGATGATGTCTACTATAAAGGGACTATGGCATAATATTTTGAGTGTTGGTAAAATTTTTAGTAAGGGATATGATCTTGTGTTTAAGGATGAGAGGTGTGAGATCCGAAAAGGATCTCGAACATTGATTATTACAGGAAAGAAATATGCAGGAAATATCTATTAACTTAAGGGTGTTGATGGATGATGCTTTATGACTTAGATCAATGATAGTTAGTTATGGCATATAATAATGTGTCACATTAATTTTTATAACTTGGAAAGGATTAGTGCAATATGGGTTGTGACATATTTACCAAGAATTACAAATCCTATAAAATTTATGTGCAAGAATTGTTAGTTTGGAAAGTAAGAAAGAAGTGAATATAAATCAAAGGAGTAGTCTACTATTGGTATACTCGATTTAATTCATAGAGATCTTTGTGGTCCTACAAGAGTGATAAGTCTGCAAGGTGAAAGGTACTTTATGCTTTTTATTGACTATTATTATAGATATGGGTATGTGCAGGATCATGATGGGCCAAAAAGTGGTGATATGATGGGTATTTGTAGGGTATGTGGCTAATGAATTTTTTTACCCAAAATTAATGAAATGAAAAGGGATTTTAAAGGATATTTTTAGCTTTCCACTGATATAAATTACGCTTTACTTTGAATTTAATAAATAATTCTTATTCATTTTGTATTTGAATTATGACTAAAGTCTTGATTGATGGGCTGATTGAAAAACATCTATAGCTTTCAAATGGTATCACATTTTTTTAATATGAAACATGTGTCAAATTCTATGCTTTGTATACTATAGGATTAAAAAAAAAATGAATTTCATGAAGTTTTGACCAAGTTATGGTGGTCAAACATACAAGTTTTTTATATTTTTTTAAAGTTATAATAAAAAAATCATAATTAATTATTTACTTGGAAAAAAATTACAAAAAAATATGCATCACATCTAAACATGAGTCCTCTACTTATATCTAAAATATTATAAAAAATTATTATCATTTTATTATGGTTAGGGTTGTCAGAGAGACACCCACTTCTTATTTTTTCCCTGAAATTTAAGTACTACTACATTGAAATTTTAAATTTTCACCAAATAGATTTTTTTTCAAATAAACCTAGTAGTTTAAAAACTACATTCAATTTTCTACAGATTCTATTCTTACATATTTTTGAAATAATATAGATAACTTATTCAAATTTTTATGTCAAGTTGCCTAAGTCTGATTTTTCTGATTTTTTTGCCACTTAATGGCCTATTTTTTCCATGATGATCCTGCACATACCCATATACATGGGTTACATTTCTTAGAGAAAAGTCATATACATTAGATAGATTCAAGACATTCAAAGCTATGGTTGAAAATGAAGTAAACTTGAAGATAAAATTCTTAAGTTATGACAGAGGTGGAGAATTCACCTCCAATTAGTTTAATATGTTTTGTGAAGTGAATGGAATAAAGAGATAGTATCTGCTCTGAGAACTCCTCAGTAGAATGGAGTTGTTGAAAGGAAAAATATAATAGTTCAAGAGGCTACTAGATCAATGATCATTGAGGCTAGTTTAACAGAAGTTTACTGGAGAGAAGCTATTCATACCGTTGTTTATATATTCAATAGTACAAAGACCCCATATTAGCTATGGTTTGGAAGAATTCCTATTATTAAGTATTTCAAGGTATCAGAAGTAAATGATATATCAGAAGGGATGAAGAAGCTTTAGGTAAGTTTGATACAAGAAGTGATGAAGGAATTTTTCTTGGATATTCTACTAAAAGAAAGGGATATAAATGTTTCAATAAAAGAATGAGAAATATTGTAGAAAGTGTAAATTTCAAGGTTGATAAGATAGTGAAGAATCCAATTGAAATTCATGGATATGAATTTTATGAAATTGATCACGTAAGAATTGAAGAGATTGTGGTAGAATAAGAAAAAGGATCGTCAAGAGAAACTGAATGAGAAAAATGAAAGAGAAGATGCTCTGGTGGTGTCACCGAAGACACCTAGATATGTACAAAAGAATCATTCAGAAAGTAAAATTATTGGAGAACAAACTAAAGGAGTATTAACTAAAAGTAGAGTTGGTACTGCAGTTAGTATATGTTTAATTTCTAAGATTGAACCAAACACTATAAGTGAAGCATATAAAGATGAACATTGGATGGAAGCTATGAAAGATGAACTTATGCAGATTCAGAAGAATCAAACTTGGGAATTTGTCCCAAGATCGATAGATGAGAACATTATTGGATCAAAATGGGTATTCAGAAAAAAGTTGAATGAGAATGGAGAGGTGGTTAGAAACAAAGAAAGTCTTGTGTGTAAAGGTTATTCACAAGTATAAGGCATATATTTTTAGGAAAATTTTACTCTGGTAGTAGGAATGGAATCTATAAGGATGTTCTTAGCATTTTCCAATCATAATGATTTCCAAGTCTATCAGATGGATGTCAAGTAAGTATTATTGTATGGTGAGTTTGAAGAAGAGGTCTACATGGAACAACCAGATATGGTATACAGATTGAAGAAAGCTTTATATGTATTAAAGCAAGCTCCTAGGGCTTGGTATGTGAGGTTTGATAGGTATTTGATTCAACAAGGTTTTAACAAAGGTCTGATGGATAGTAATCTGTATTTTGAGATTGAAAATGAAAAAATCTTGACTGTAGTTGTATATGTTGATGACATTATCTTTTGAGGAAATGAAAACATGTGCAATATTTTCTTGGAAGAGATGCAAAAATAATTTGAAATTTCTATGTTCAAGGAGAGATTAATTTCATTAATGGGCTACAAATCAATCAAACAGAGAAAGGAATTTTTATGTCACAATCTAGTATGTGAAAGAGATGTTGAAGAAGTTTGGGATGGACGGTTCCAAACTAGTATGTACTCCTATGGTGACTAGTTGCAAATTTGGTAAAGATGATGATTCACCTAAGGCTTATCAGACCAAGTATAGATCTATGATTGGTGGATAATTATATTTGACTACTACTAAATAGTATATTATGCATGATGTCTATCTTGTAGCTAGATTTCAAGATCCTAAGGAAACACATGTTGCTATTGCTAAAATAATATTCAGATATTTAAATGGCACTACGGATTATGGATTATGGTATCCTAGAGATATTGAATTTACTCTAAGTGCTTATACAAATGTAGATTGGGTTAGATGTGTAGATGATAGAAAGAGTACAAGTGGTGGTGCATTCTTTCTTGGTTGTAGATTGGTGGAATATTTGAGTAAAAAGAAAGATTTGGTCTCCTTGTCTATTGTTGAATTTGAATATATTGTTGTTGCATCTTGTTGTACACAAGTTCTATAGATGAAATAGACATTGAAAGATATCATAGTGTTGTATTATGATCCTATTTCTATCTTCTGTGATAATACAAGTGCAATTAACATTTCAAAGAATAATGTGATGTACTCAATGATGAAGCATATATCTATTAGGTATAATTTATTGAGAGATAAAGACATGGATAATGAAGTAAAGATTGAGCATGTTCCAATGAAGGATCAAATTGCTGATATATTTATGAAGGCTCTTTCTAAAGATACTTTTGAGAATATTTGGGAGAAGTTAGGGGTCATTGCTCTTCCTTTATTAAACTAGATGCATATGGAGATGCATTAGTCTATTGATGTGGGTTTATCTTTCATTTGGACTGATGTTTTGGTGGCTACCTTTCAGGAGGAGCAAGTAGTATGAAATGTTGTCATTGTGAGTATTATGTTTTTTATGTCAAAGTGTAAATCAATGTAAAATATATTTTACCTTTTCCATTGATGTAAAAGGGGGAGATGAAGCATGTGAAAGAGAAGAGGAAGCATGTGAAAAAGAAGAGGAAGCATGTGAAAAAGAAGAGGAAGCATGTGAAGGAAATGTGAAGAATATAAAAGACTATCTACTAAGCGGGAAAAAAATAAACGAACAAAAAGAAAAATCTTGAGAAGTGTATTTAGAGCTAGTATGGTGTCTTTGATGGTTTTTCACATCATGTGTGCCATCAATGAAAAAGAGGAAGATTGTTGCAAGAATGTAAAGATTGAAGGTATTATCATTGATTTCAACTAGTAAATTGGTTATCAATTGATTTCTATTTTCAGTAGTGTCATGTACACAAGTTATTGGTTGTATATGTTAAGTATATTGAGAAAATTGTAATGAAGACATGTTGCAAGTGTTCATTGGTTGCTCTAGGTTTTGGTGTGAATTTGCTCCTATATTTTTATGGTTCAACTATGTTGATTATAGTTGTTTGAAGCTGTTATATCCTAAATTTTTGGATTTTGATTCATTGTATAGTGCAAGTTGCATTCACCAGTTGTGAACTGTGGTTTTTCTATGTTTTTGGTTGAGGTCTCAGAGAAATATTGTTCATCTAGATTTTTCTTTGATGAAGTCTTATGATGTTTGGTTTAAGATTTGAGTTGTTTTTAATGTATTGAAGATAATTTTGGTATCTGGAAAGTTTGTGCTTAATTTTTCTATGTGTTTTAAATTGGCTTAGATGACCTTGTGTGGTATACTACTTTTGAAGTTAGTGAAGCATGTTGGATCTATTTGGGTCCTTGTGAAGTGTGTTTTTGGGTCACCCTAATTCTAATTCCACCCTAGGATTTTTTGGCATGACCTAATTTGAATTTGAATTTGGATGTCCAACTTTGGATATGTTTAAAAGCTAAAGATGGTATAAATGGAGAATGAGTTAGGAAAGAAGAAGTGAAGAGAACAAAGTGTTCATGCCAAAAATTGAAAACAGAATTTAAAACTATACATCCAAAATCAAGATTTACAAACTAACATCAATGAAGCCTTTCTTAAATGAAAGCACATGCAAAAACATGAAACTAAACTATGTAAATTCAAGCATATGCCTTCAAAAGAAAACCAACTCCATTGTTCTCCTATTCACCATGATCTTGATTTATGCATTTGGTGCTCTCAGAATTTCACAAGAACAAATGCAACAAGAAGCTCTGATGAATGGAAGAGAGGATTACATGATTAAAATTCAATGTGCTTTTTGGTGAGAAGAGAAGACTTATATATATTTCCTCGCATGGTAGATTCATGTTGTGGGAGAAATGTGGGATAAAGGAATGAAGTAGAGAAATGCATATTTATCACATATTCTTTAATCAAATGCAATTGATTGAAATGGGGTGGATAAATGGGTAGATTTATGATATAATGAGGGTTTAGAATTATTAAAAGTGGATATTTGAATTAGTAAATGATTTAATTAAATGGATTTATGTATGAAAAAAATTAGTGGAACATATAAATGGATAAAAAAATATTGTGATATGAATGTAAATGATATTTTAATGATTATGCAAATAAAATAATATGAAATGATTTATGGTTAAATGATTGTCAAATGTAGATGGATAAATTTTTATAATATTTTAATGATTGAAGTGGATTAATGAAAGTAGAGGAAGATATTTAATAAATTAATTAAATAGATAATAATATCCATTTAATGAATAGACCAAAAATAGGACTATTGTTAAGAAAAAAAAAATAGTTTCTACATTTTTTTCCTCTTTGAGACAATGCAACCATTCTTGTTGTTTCAAAGAAAAAAGATTGATTAACTAATACATGCCCCAAAGATATACTAGTAAGGATAATGATGAATATGATATGCCCCATTGAGAGATTGATCAAAAAAATTGTAAGAAGATTGATCTCTTGATAGGTTATGAGAAAATGATTCAATGATTGATATTGCACAAGTAATTAAGTAGAGATGCACATTTGATTAAAATGTAGAGTTGATGGGTGTAACTAAATAATTGATGGAAATGATCAATCATTATAGCCAGGTTGATGAGATGATTAAGCTAATTAAGATTGAAGCTAGCACAAAACAATGATATATTAATAAATTGAGGGATCAAGGAGAAGTAAATTCCCATGCTAAAAGGAAAGTTGATTGATTTGATATTAGGATCTAAAAGACAAGTATCGGTTATATAAAGTGATTAATTACCCTTTGATATAAGGAGCAACAAGAAAATGAAATGATGGATCAAAAAGAGATATGAAGGAAATGGAGGTGATGAAGCTTCTTGCGCTTTATGAAATGCTTTATCATCATAGAGCTTATTCTATCACAAATTAGTATAAGCATCTAGATAACATGAACATCTATATGACTTGAATAATTATTGCATGGAAGTCACTATTATATAAGGAATTCTCTTATCCATGCTAGACTCATATGTCCTCGATGATTTTAGGCAACCATGTCTTAAGATGAGTCATCTTATGAATAAGAAACAATCCATAGATAGCAAACAAGTGAACATGCCCCATCCTCACCTCTCTAGTCCAAGACATCCTCAAGAAGCTAAAAGATGTGCCACTAAATATAAAATCATAAACCGATGAACAAACCAACAAACAAATAGGTATCATTTTTCCATGTAGATTTGATAAGTGTTAACATTTATGCGTTTGATTGGAATGGATTGATAGATATGTTGTTTTATTGTTAGTCGTGGAATATTTTGTTCAAGTTCAATGTTTTATGGTAGCCTGAAAGTGCCACTATTTTGAAAATTTTGAAGTTATGTGATTTTTTTGGATTTTGGAAATATTGGATTTTTTAGATTTTTGGAATTTTTATTTATTTATTTAGGAATACTTTTTTTCTTATATTTTTTTTGAATTTTGAATTTTTTGGATTTTTTTGGATTTTGGAATACGACTTTATTTTGGATTTTTTTGGAATATTTGAATTTTTATTTTATTTTTAAGAGTTTTACGATGGAATGAGAAGAGAGACAAAGAGGATAGTTTCTTTGACCGCAAGATGCTAAGTATCCCAATCCACAACTAAGGTTTAGGAAATGCTCCAATGAGGGATAGAACCAACCTAGTACGCATGCAAAGTGAGCAAGTGAGGGGAATTTTCAACAATTCACAAGCCATGGTGAGTGTGAAAAGTCTATTATGAAGTGGAAGGTGAATGGAAATGGGATGGAAAGAACAAGTGGAGCTCCAAAGGAAAGAGGAGAAAAGGTTGTACACATGGTGTCGATTTCTTGGTTTTCACCATGTTACTTGCTCAAGGCACCACCGAAAGGGTTTTCACTATTAAAAATATTGATTTCTCTTTAATTTTATCAATTTTTCAATTTTTAATATTTTTTCAGGACTTTTTTCCATTTTTTGTATTTTTTTAGGACTTTGTTCCATTTTTTTTGTAATTTTTAGGACTTGTTTCCTTTTTTTTTGCATTTTTTTCAGCACTTTTAATAGCATACTCTGTGAATTACTTAGGTATAAAACCTATGAATATGCATACTGTTGATGGGGTCACTGAGAAATTCACCTTTTGGAGTAGATAACTTGTATGCCCTAGAACCATACATAGTAGTGATAACATATGGACCCAACCAATTAGGCTCAAATTTATGCTTCTTTTCTTTTTCTTGTTGATTTTGAGGATTTTCATGAAGGACAAGATCTATAATCTCAAATGTACGTGGCTTCACTTTATGGTTATAACTTTGGCACATCCACTATTGATATGCTCTAAGATGATTGGACGTAGTTTGTCTTTGTTCATCCAATGGTTCCAATTCCTACAAATGTGAAACTTGGAAGTCTTCATCATTGATTTGATTACATAAGTAGACCTAAAAAGAAGGTAACTAGACCTCGATGGGGAAGATGGCTTTAGATCCATAGATAAGGGCACATGTGGTAGCACTTGTGGGAGTGTGAACATTAGTACGGTAAGCCCACAAGGTCAAATTTTGTTTAACATGCTAATCTCAACCAACTTCATGACTGTATTTTTAAGAAATTTGAGAATGGTCTTGTTAGAGGGCTCATCCTCGCTATTACCATACGGATAGTAAGGTGTGGAAAAATGATTTTTTATATAGAACTCACAAATTTTACGAACATCCTAATTTTTTAATGGATGACTGTTATCTATGATTATGGATAAAGGAACACCAAAGCAATAGATGATATAGTTTAGTATGAAAGTGGATTTTTTTTTTTCCAGTGATATGAGTGAGGGGAACAACTTAAATCCATTTTTTGAAATAGTCTATGGAAATGATAATGGGGTATGTGCAGGATCATCATGGAAAAAACAGGCCCTTAAGTGGCAAAAAAATTAGTAAAAATAGAATTAGGCAGCTTGATGTAAAAATTTGAATAAGTTATCTATATTATTTCAAAATTTTGTAAGAATAGAATCTGTAGCAAATTGAATGTAGTTTCTAAGCTTAGTTTGTTTAAAAAAAATAAAAATGTATTTGGTGAAAAGTTGAAATTTCAATGTAGTAGTACTTAAATTTCAAGGAAAAAAGAAGAAGTAGGTGTTTGTCTGACCACCCTAACCACAGTAAAATGATAATATTTTTTTATAATATTTTGGATATAAGTAGATGACTCATGTCCCGATGTGATGCATATTTTTTTTGTAATTTTTTTCCAAGTAAATAATTAATTATGAATTTTTTATTACAAATTTTAAAAAATATAAAAAAATCGTATGTCTGACCACCTTAACTTGGTCAAAAGTTCATGAAACTCAATTTTCTTTTTCTAATCCTATAGTATGTGAAGCATAGAATGTGACGCATGTTTTGGATTCAAAAAATGTGATACCATTTGAAAGTTGTAGATGTTTTTCAATTAGTCTATCAATCAAGACTTTAGTCGTAATTTGAATAGAAAATGAATAATAATTACTTATTAAATTCAAAGTAAAAGCATAATTTATATTGGTGGAAATCTGATAAACTCCTTTGAAAACCCTTTTTGTTTCATCAATTTTGGGTAAAAAAATGTCGTTAGCCACATATCCATCATATTGCCACTTTTTGCCCCATCATGATCCTGCACATAGCCAATGAATTTATGACCATTAGATGAAGGTTGATGGATCTTACACATTAGCTCAAGTCCCCATTAAAAAAAGGTACATGGTGTAGAAAGAGACTACAATTCTTGTGCGGGAACATGTATCAAATCTGCATGTTCTTAACATTGCTTTCATTTTTTAATAAACTAATAAGCATCCTTTTCCATTATAGGCCAATAATAACCCATACGCAAGAGTTTCTTGGCTAAGGTAGGACCAATAGAATGTGCCCCACATATACCTTCATGTATTTCTTGTAAAGTATTTTTGACCTCATCATGTTCAAGACATCTGAGTAAAGTACCATTGAGACCTCAGTGGTAAATGGTATCAACTAGGACTACATAATAGGAGGCGTGACAGATAAAGGTTTTGTGGGATTTATTGGATAGGTCTAATGAAAAGTTGTTATCCCGTAGATAGGTATAAATATATGCATATCATTGAGAATTAGGACCAACAATAAGATAGATAATTTCAAATTGTGGTACATTATAAGTAGGTTCCAAAAGAGGATTTACTAAGAATTCACAGTAGTTGGCATTGCTTGGTATTTCCACAAGTGAACTAGTTGATTCCATTGCATCTATAGCTCTATTATTATCTTGGGGGATTTTCTCAAAAGAAATTGATGTGAAATGGGCATTGAAATCATTCACCATTCTTTTGTAAGGAATCAATTTTTCATCTTTTGTTTTATAGTCATCATTAACTTGCATGATCACTAGCTAAGAGTCACCAAGGAAACACAATTCTAGGATTTTCCATTCCACAACCATATGGAGCCCAGAAAGTAATGCCTCATATTCTACAATATTATTTATACATGGAAACTGTATCTTATAAGGTTTAGGTATATACTTCCCTTACGGTGTGACAAAGAGATTGTTGGCACTAGAAGCACCTTGTGTGAAGGAGCCATAATAGTATAAAGTCCAAAGATGTTCAGATTCCATGTTGAAGATTGATTCATCAGGGAACTCTGTAATAAGAGGATGATTATCTGTTACGAGAGTTTCGGTGAATTGATCTTCTATAGCTTGTCCTTTGATTTCTTTTCTTTCCATGTAATCAATATAAAACTCATTAAGAATCATCACCCATTTATCCAATCATCTTGTGAGTGTTGCTTTTTTCATGAGGTACTTAAGAGGATCAATTTTTCATGATGAGCTTTGTCTAGTGTGTAAGCATGTAATGTTGCATCCTCTGTGAGGCGGAAAATATGGCGAGGAATTCTCTTCCAATAGGACTATAATTGAGCTCATATCCCACTAGAGTATGACTATTGTAATAGATTACACGTTTCTTTCGTTTAGAGTCATGTTGTGCCAAAAGTGCCCCCAATACTATGGTGGTTGTGGATATATATAGAAGTAATGGCTTGCCATCTATAGGGGTTACTCATAATGGTAGTTTCATCATATATTCTTTGATTTTATAAAAAGCTTGTTCACACTTTTCATCCTATTTGAATGGCGCATTCTTGTGTAAGAGGTGTTGAAATGGTTGAAATTTATCTGCAAGTTGTACTATAAAATGGAGAATAGACTAAATTTTTCCTTGTAATAATCACAATTGATTGATATTCTTAGGTGGAGGCATTTAAAGTATAGCCTTTACTTTTGCAGGATTAGCTTCAATTCCTTTAGATGAGACAATGTATCCAAGGAGTTTCCTAGAGGTTACCATGAAGGTACATTTCTTTGGATTCAACAAGGCCTTGTATTGTTCTAATCTTGAGAAAATTTTGTCCATGATCTCTAGATGTCTAGCTCTGGTGTAGGATTTTTCTAACAAATAATCTACATAGTCTTTCAAATATGTATGCATCATGTCATGAAATATAGTTGTCATTGCATGCTGGTATGTAGCTCTAGCATCCTTTAACCCGAAGGGCATGAAATTCCAATAAAGATTCCCCAAGGACAAGTGAATTATGTCTTAATTTAATCTTCAACAGAAATTTTAATTTGATTGTAGCCTGAGAAACTATGCATGAGGGATAACATTCCATGTCCTACTGTCAATCCACTATCATGTCAATGTTTGGAAGTGGGAAGTCATCTTTAGGACAAGCTTTGTTTAAATCTCGTAAATCTATGCAAACTCAAATACCCCCATCAAGTTTTCAAACTAGTACTAAATTTGAAATCTATTCAGCATAGTCAACAAGTCTTATAAATACCATATCTAGCAACTTTTGTAATTTAGCTTTTACCAATAGAGTGACATTTGGGTGCAATTTTCCCAAATTTTACTTAACAATTTTTCCCCCCAATGGCAAAGAAAAATGATTCATTACTAAATATTGATCAAGTCTCAGCATTTATGCCGAGGACCATGCAAGTTTACTTGTCTTTCCTTGTAAAATTTTATATACTCTATTCTCTATTTAAGTGTTAATGAGTCTACTAGATGAATTATCCTTGGTTTTTCTTTTGTTCCTAGATTTGGTAGTATTGTCTTCTCCACCAACAGATGGTTTTCATGATAGAGTGCTAGGGGAAGTGTGTCAAACATTCCATCCTCAAGTTCCTCAAAGATTTTTTCACCCTTAGATACATCCTTTATTTTTACTTGATTTTGGGTCTAATAGCACCATAGAATGATTTTCACTAGAAGACCTATTTATTTTTCAATAATTTTATGACTGAAAGGCTTGGAACCTTCCCCAAAGTAAGCCACACTATTGAGTTATATGGAGAAACCTACTTTATGATACTCAAGAGGTGTATCTTCTTATGCTCCCATAAATTTTATGATTGCCTCATCATTTCGAAATACATCCAATTGTGGCGGACCCTTCTAATCCAAATCAATGAGTTCATGGTGAACCATGGAATAAGGGACATGATTTGAGTCAAGATTTTGAATGGATTAAAGGGTAAAAATGTTATGATCGGGTTTAGGGGTAGTGACACTATCATAGTCATAAATTTTAATGAAGTTATTGATGACACTTTCCTCGTTTGTATGTGTAGCATTAAAGGACTCTACTTTATTACTTGAAGTACACGAGATACTCAAGGTCTTATCTTTTTGCATGTCATATCCTAAAATAGGGATTGTTTGCATACGAGTAGGTTGTAATACTTCCAAGATACCCTTTTTCTATAAGTTTAGAGGACTTTTACCATCATATCCAATTTTTTAATAAGATCAAATCCCTTTTCGTACTATTCAATAGGTATCTTTGTATCTAGTTTTTCAATTTGTTCATTTTCTCTATCTTCATCTTTGTATAGCCATTTAAGGAGAACAACTTCTTCTATTCCATTATAAAAGGCTCCCCATTTTTTGAAAGTAGTTGATTTACAAGTCATTGCAATATCTGCATCTGATGTGGTCTTAATCATATCTGGTTTTTCATAGGTGTGGGGAGATAAAGGTAGCTTTCCAATGCAAAGAACATGATTTAAAGTATATACTCCTACTCTTTGTTCTTTTATTTGTATTTTTATCTCAACTTCATTGGATTTTGAGGTGTATGCATCTAAGGACTCAAAATCAACATATGCTTGAGAAGGAAATGCCTCACGATTGCTTGGGATTGTGTTTTCAGTTTTAGGACTTAGATTTTGGAAACACATGAAAGGGTTACGATCCCCTTGTATTGTGATTTCAACACCATTGTGTGGGAATTTATTGTATTGATGGTATGTATAAGGTACTAATTGCATTGCATGAATCCAAGGTCTTCCAAGGAGGATGTTATAGGTTAGAGGGAGATCAAGGATTTGGAAAACCACATCCTTTATCATAGGGCCAAATCTAATTCGTAGAGTAAATGATCCTTTAGATGAGCATTCATCTTCATCATATGCCTTTATTTTAATATTTTTCTTTGGATCAAATGTATTTTTAGAGAGTCCTAATTTTGTGATCAATTTTAGACTACAAATATTAAGACTTTCTCCACCGTCTATTACGACTCACTTGATCTTAACATTATGGACAAGGACGTCAATGTCTAAAGGTGCATTATATGGTTGTCAGATGGAAAAATCATTTTTCTTAGTAAAATTTATAGTATGAGGAGAGGTGATGTGTCCCACAATATCTTGGAATTGATCTATGTGTAGGTTTGTAGGAACTATATAAATAGCAAGTGTTTTATCTAGGATAGCTTTATGCTTAGGAGATAGGCGTAGCATCTCAAGTATACAAATTTGCATAAGAATTTTACCTAAATTCTCTATGAGGTTGTATTGTGAATTTGGTGCAACTAGTTTTGAATTAGGACCTCTAAGGGAAGTTGTGGCTCTATGGGTAATAGAATTTCAATCAGGTTCTTATTCTTTTATAATGAATGTGTTCACATGAATATCAACCTTACTAATGTTATTTATGATATAGTCATACTTAGTAGTAGTATAGTTCACACCATCACTAGATTCAAGGGTCTTTTCTTTATCCTTGTCATGCTTAGGGAAAGGGTTCTTAAACATCTCACAATTAGAGTTACCAGAAGGAGTGTGTCTATCAACTACTATCTCACCATCATCAATAAGGCCTTGTATTAGATGTTGAAGCTTATTAAAACTATTAGTCTTATCATTTGTTTCTATGATAGTTGAAAAGGTGATACTCATTCCACCATGGGGGTTTGAATTTTGCATTATAAGCTTATTTTCAAGGAGTTCTTTTAATACAAATTCAAGTAATTGTCCCAATGGTGTAAAATTTAATTTAGGGAAACTTCATTGTTTTTCTTTTCCTTTGTTTGAAGATGAACCTTTAAGGTTGTAGATAGGTGATGTTGTTTCAATTTCTTTTGCATCAACAACTCCATCATTGAATATATTCTTTTTTTTCATCCAAAAAGGTGTCTTTTTGCTTGAACCTAATTTTTTATCTTTTCCATTATTAATATTAATAGTTCCATCATCAATGAGAGTTTTTTCGATTCGAAATCCCATTTCTATGGCTTCATCATAGGAATCCAAGAATTTAAGGCGAAGTTCCCTTCCATTTTCCTTGTTTAAATTTCAAAAAAAGAGGTCAACCAATTCTTTGTCTAGAATTTCATAAGGTCATCATTTTGCTAAATGTCTCCATCTTTGTAAAAATGACACAAAAGATTCTCCTTATTTTTGTTTGGTGTTAAAAAGGTTTTTCATGCTCACTTTAAGTTCACAGTTGAAACTATAATTGGAGAAAAATTTATCAGGAAATTATTGAAAATGTTTGATGGTTGGGGGTAATCATGGAAACCATTCCATAGCTTCTCCTCCTAGACTACAAGGGAATAATCTCATAAGATATGTCTCATCATCTGCAAATTCAAAGGTAGCAGCACAAAATTCTCTTATGTGGTCTTTAGGATCTACTTTTCCCTTATATTTATCAAGTTTTGGTATGTCCCAATGACTAGCAAAAGGTGGCATTGGTATGATTAAATGGAAAGGATAATGACATATATCTTCAATGGATAACTTGTGGGATAATGTTTTATTGTTCTTGAGAGTATCCAATTATTTTCTTAGTGCTATAAGATTATCCAAAGGATTGTTTGTAGGTGTAGGTTTTCATGTCTTTGAAGATCTCTTGTAACTAGGTTGTAGGAAAAAGGGTCTATGATCTTTGATTCTATCATCATTGTTTGTTTTGGGATGATTAGATTCACTAGATTTAAGTTGGTCATTCATCATGAACAATGATATGTCAAAATCAGGAGGCATTTTGATTCCTTCATCAGCAAGGGCCTTGAAGTATTGTTCTAGAATACGTTTGACTACCTCTGTACAAAATTTAGTGTATCTATGATCCTTAAGTGCTTCATCTATACTGGATTGGGTTATTTCTTCATTATAATTTTCACTTTTTCACTATTTTCCACACTAATGTGATCTTCCCCATCAAAGTCTTTTCCCCAAGGGTCCCCTTCTCCTTGAAATATTTTTATTTTTGTTTTATGGGTCATTGGTAATTGTTATGATATTCAATCCAAGAAAAGATAATGTACGAGACCTAAGACTAGGATGCAATTAAAAGGGATATAATTATAAGATGATATATGAGAATGGTATAGTATGATATGACAATCTTGATATGATAAGAATGCAAGAGCTCAAAGGAAACCCTAGGTCTAAAGTTGGCTACGATCCAAGGCTTTACTTGTGCTATGATGGATAGAGACAAGGAGAAATGATTAGGAGAGGGTATGTAAGAGATAATGAACTCCAAGAGGATTTCCCTACTCAAAGATAATGGTATGTTCCCTAACTCAAGGATGATGAACCTCAAGTGATTTGGGTGACTAGTAGCCAAAGGTTTGATTTCAAGGCCTAAGAAGAGAAACCTAAGTGCAACACTAAACGTTTTTTTGAGCAATAATGGATATGAAAGGGAAGAGGATATGCAAGGATTAAAATATCAAAACATGAAGGATGATGGACCCAAGAGGTTCAGTGATAGGGTCATTTTGGATATTTTTGTTGTTTGAATTTTTGGGGTTGGCAAGGTTGAGATGTTGCAGATTCCTAGGTGTGATGTTTTTTGAGACTTATTTTGATCACACAGACAAGACACATCAGATAAAATATTTTTGAGTTTGATCTTTGGATAAGTTTCTAGATTCATAGGATACGTGTGGTGTTTGATTGTGATTGAAAATGTTTGTTGGTTTTTTATTGTGATTGTTGTTTGATTGATACAATAAAAGAACATTCAAGTACAAATCCTAGTCTGGCCGAGACAATATTTGTTGGACTCCCACTTGGATTTCTCTAGCCACACCTATTTAGAGAAAATAGCTTAGAATTTTAGTGGCACTAGCTCCCCCTTACACAAAACACACTTCTCAAGAACACCAAACTTTGAATTCCCAAAGATCCAAATATATCAAGGAATTTTATATCTCAACTTTGAACTATGAGAACACGGGATGGCTTCAGAGGTCTGATCTTCTACAATAGAAAATAGAAGGCTATTTTTTGGCTAAAAACAAGAGGTTTCTAGACTATTGTGAATAAAGAGCCCATTTGTAATAGCCTAAGAATTGGGAGGCCCACTCCCACTCTCATCACTAGCAAGTGTCAGTGGACCAAGGGTCTTAGGGCTTGGATTCAAACAATGCTAGCCACTCCTTGGGGCACACCTTTCATTCTCCTCCCTTTGATATATTATGCTAGGAAACGTGCTTGAGGTCGAACCCTGGGGTGATGAAATCCCCAAGAAGGCCTCCTACTAAAAATAAAAAGGCATGCTAATGTGTATTTCTCGTCACCCAGAATCGCACAAGTGTGCAAGGGGAGATGATACGTACACATTAGCTTGGGTAACACATAATGTGAAAGTGTAACAAACACGACAAATAAAGTTCTTTTTAAACACCAATCAAAGTATTTTCTATCTAAAAGACAATTGCTTTTGATTTAATTCAAGTCTTCAAGAAACATCTTACACCAAATGCCATTAGTAATTTCAAGCCTCCAAGTCTTCGAAAAATGTATATTCATGTTTTGTTTTTTATTTTTCAAGTCTCTAACATGCAAACCTACACAAAATCCAAATTAAAAAAATTAGCCACAAAATTAAAAAAGTAAACTAAAAAGGAAAAATGAAATTAATTAAAACCTAATTAAATTAATCCCACTAACTAAATTAATTGCACTATATTAAAATTAATCTAAACTAAAAATAACAAAGGAAATTACTAAAATTTAATTAATTGTAAACTAAATTAAATCTAAATTAAATCTAAATTAAAATTTAAATCTAAATCTTTCATAATTTAAAGTTAATCTAAATTACTTAAACTTAACTAAAAATAAATCTAAACTAAGAATTAATCTAAACCAAATTAAATTTAAACTCACTAAACTAAATTAATCTAATTTAAAATTAAATCTAAACTAAATCTAAATTAACAAAATTAGCTTATATTAATTGATTACTAATAAAAATCAAATCCGACTTAATCTAAAATTAAATCTAAATTAGAAAATAAAATTGAACTTAATCTAAAAATTAAATATAACTAGATTAATCTAAAATTCAATCTAACTTATAGAATTAATCCTCCCCGTAAACATTATGAAGTAGAACATTGAACATTATGAAGCCGAAAATTATGAATCTACACAGTGAACATTATAAAGCTAAATAGTGGAAAGATTGTAAAATAATATTATTAAGAGTAGTACATTTCGCACCCTCAATTTGAGGTTACAATGCTAAGTTTTCAACTTCAATACTTCAAAAGAAAAAATGTATTCATGATAAGGTTTGACAAGTAGTATCATAATGAATGAATGCACTCCCTGTGTTCAGCCAAGTTAAAATGTTTGAGGAGGGAAAGGCAGTTTAGACAAAACTTTTGCAAAGATGCCAAATGGAAATCCCTTCAACGAAATCTATGGAAGGAAGGAATTTGAACACTACAAGTTTTGATGAAATTGGGGGGCATGAGAAAAGCAATGATAGAAATAATATGAGAAATACGCTTGTAGAGTAAAATGTAGTGGAGGTGTTATTTACACCTTATTTATCTCCACTCGAAATGTTAATAAAATAATTTTGCAGACTTATGCACAAACAAAACATTCAGAGAGAATTTATGGCATTAGCACCAAGCACTTGCTGTTAAGAAGCGCCAATAGAAAATTAAAGATACCCACTACCTGAAAACCATTTCAACCAGAAATATACTGCCAATAGACCTTGTTGTGTGGAAGCAGTAAAGTGGGAACTAGAGAAAGAAATTTCAAAGCTATTCCTTGTGCTTGGAGAGGAATAATTTTATATAGAGGTCTTTTATGATGACAATGGTGAACCATTCTCCATTGCATGCAATAATAAATCATTTGATAGACGAGGTATGGTCAGGTTTGCAAAATGAAGGTGATAAAAAAGAAAAGGATTGAATGCTAAATTTGCTTCAAAGAAAAGTGATATCATGGAATGTCGCGATTTACTCTAGGCAGATCTTACAATTAATTTCTAGCAAGGCTTGCTACACCTTTCATTTTTATTTTGAAATTTTCAGTCTACATATCTTTCACATCTTGATATTCAAATGATTTCACAGTCAATCATCCTTCTTTCTAAATTTCAAGATTATTTCAAAACTATTTAGCCAAAAAACATGTCAAGACCTTTTGCTCTAGGTCTAGTCTTCTTAATATTAATATTAACATCTCATTCATAATGCAAGCAACAATTAAAGAATAAGATAGAACCAACTGCAACTTTTCCCAAGAAGCAACTTAAAATTTCAAACAAGCATGATCTTATCAATGAGCAGGTTTGCAAATTATGAAAGCTTCAACAAAATTGCATTAATGGCCATGTTTAGTGAACAAAAACTATGTGGATAGAAGGAATATCAAAAAATGGATTTATTGGAAGATAGAAATGTTGGATGAAGAAGCATGCAAAAAAAATAAAATTAATTGATAGAAGGCCTTGTTGCAACTTCAATTCTGCAAATGAAAACTAATGAATATATGGAAGGGTATATGCAAGATCATCATGGAAAAAATAGGACCTTAAGTGGCAAAAAATTCAGAAAAAATAGAGCTAGGAAACTTGACGTAAAAATTTGAATAATTTATCTATATTATTTCAAAAATATGTAAGAATAGAATCTATATCAAATTGAATGTAGTTTCTAAACTACTAGGTTTATTTTTTATTTATTTTTAAATTTATTTTAAAAATTTAAAATTTCAATGTAGTAATACTTAAATTTCAAGGAAAAAATAAGAAGTAGGTGTCTGTTTGACCATCCTAACCATAATAAAATGATAATATTTTTTTATAATATTTTATAGATAAGTAGACGACTCATGTCCAGATATGATGCATATTTTTTTGTAATTTTTTTCCAAGTAAATAATTAATTATGAATTTCTTATTACAAATTTTAAAAAATATAAAAAACTTGTATGTTTGACCACCTTAACTTGGTCAATACTTCATGAAAATCATTTTTTTTTCTTTTTTTAATCCCATAATATGTGAAGCATAGAATGTGACACATGTTTTGGATTCAAAAAATGTGATACCGTTTGAAATTTATAGATTTTTTTTAATTAGCCTATCAATTAGGACTTTAATTGCAATTCAAATAGAAAATTAATAATAATAATTTATTAAATTCAAAGTAAAGCATAATTTATATTGGTGGAAAGTTGAGAATATCCTTTAAAAACCATTTTCATTTCATCAAATTTGGGTTAAAGAAAAGTTGTCAGCCACATACCCGTCATATTGCCACTTTTTGGCCCATCCTGATCCTGCACATACCTGGAACCATTAAAATATTCGTTCATTTTGGGTTCACCATTATGTTCATGCAGAAAACTAAAAAGGTGATTTAAAACTATAAATCCAAAATCAAGATTTCCAACATAACATCAATGAATCATTTCTCAAATGAAAGCACATGCAAAAACATGAAACTAAAATATTTGAAACCAAACATCTGCATTCAAAGGAAAACAAACTCCATTGTTATTATATTCACCATCTTCTTGATTTATGCATTTGGTGCTCTCTAATTTTCACAAGTACAAATGCAAAAAAGAATCTCTAATGAATGAAAGAGAGGATTGCATGATTAGAATTCAATGTGCTTTTTGGTAAGAAGAGAAGACTTATATAGATGTCAGTTCACACAGTGGATTCATGTTGAAGGAGAAATATGGGATAAAAGAATGAAGTAGAGAAATGCATATTTATCCTATATTCTTTAATCAAATGCAACTGACTGAAATGGGAGAGATAAATGGATGTATTTATGATATAATGAGGGTTCAAAGTTATATTTAGAGTGGATTTTTGAATTAATGAATTATTTAAATAAATGGGTTTATGTATGAAAATAATTTAATGAAACATAAAAAATGGATAAAAATTAATGTGATATGAATGCAAATGATATTTTTGTTAGAATCAAGGAACACTAAGAGGGGGGGTGAATCGGTGTTCTACAATTTTTAACTTTATTAATCTGATATTCAAAGCACTTATAACATTCAACCAAGAGAAATATGGATGAACATAAAACAAACAACCACAACACCATAACACAAGGATTTTTTATGTGGAAACCCCCTTAGGGGAAAAACCACGGTGGAGGTAAATCCACAATATTGTCTAAGTATACTCAAACGGATGTTTACAAAAATGGGAATGTACTTGTATTCAGGCACACTGCCTAGAGCTCACTGTTCAAAATAGAAAGGCTTACTACCTTAAAAATTATTTGGATTACATCCAAAGGATTTGAACTAAGAAATTAGCATCTACAAACACTTGATGACAATTCTAGTTAAGCTCATCAATCGAATTATGGACCTTTTGTTTGATTTTCCTCTTCTGCTATGTTCTACTTTAACTAACATCACAAAATCTTTATTGCACAAGTGAAATTATGCATAATCGCTCTACAACCCTTCTAATTTTTGCATCACAAATCAACACGCTTCGTACATAAATCAAAATGATATAATCGATCACTTATATATGTCCTCTAGTAAGGATTTAATCACTATATGTCAGATCTAACAAAATAGGAAATATTTACAAATTTTTGGCTCAATCCATAATTTAAATTTCAATGTGTACCAACCAAAGTCAGCCACAACATAGTGAGGACCCAAATTAACATGCTCGAACACAAAAATACTTAAACAATTACTCCTCAAATATCTGAAATGGCTAAATTCACTTAGTTGGCCTTCATGAACTGCTAAATAGAAAATTAATCAACCAAATCTTCTAACTTGCACATGGATTGATACAAGGAACTAAGATTCCAAATTAACATAGATAATATGCCAAAAAAGGTTCCCTGAGATCCACAACTCAAAAAGATAACACAAAATTTGCATATGAATCAATGAACAAAAATTTGTCGAATGCTCTATTCTAGCTTAACTGTCTTCAATTTTTCTATTGGTATGATCAAATGATGATGTGTAGATCGATTCACAGGCTAGGGTTTCCATAAATGACAATTTTAGATGACATGTGTAGTGTCTCTTTCCAACAATCTCTCCCTTTGGCATTGATGGTAAGAATTAGTGAAAAATGACTAAGTGTCAGATCAATACCAACATGAATACACTGCCAACCTTCAAAACTCCAAAAGAAAAACACAACTCCCCCTCAGATGATTAAGGAATTTTTCACTATCCTATTCTCCCCCTTTGAAATCAATGGAAAAGGCAATAATCCACATACCAAAGATCAAACAAAAACTTTAAACTACATATGTACAAACTTGTTTGTACAACATACACAAACTTGAAAATATCTGCAAAATTGGTCTCCAATAGGTTCAAACTCTTGTCCCAACCCTTCTTGAGACTCTTCAAGATAGTTATGTGACCACATAATAGATAAGATTGCATCTCTACTGATTCAAGATTTGCTAGATCACTGACTGCCATAGCATCTTGTGCTTCCTTCAATGCACTTAACATTGTTTCCATCTTAGGACCAATTAGTCCTCTAAGCTCAAAAACCCTCTCAACAATTTTACCTTCTTCACTCTTCAAACATTTGATCTTGTCAAGCAGGGATATGACTTGACCTTCTTTCTTTCCAACATAAATGGTTAGAGGATCAAATGCTTGAGTGATATCTACTAACTTTTTCTCACATTCTTTCATTTTCTTTTCAACATCCCTAGTGAACTTAGATAAAAATAGACATGAATTATAAATGTTACTGCCTTCAGACAAAGCACTTTGAATATTCTTTACACAAGTAGCCAATAGAGATTTATCATTAGCTATCATCCCTTTCAACCTATTGAACCTTTTAGCATCAAACTCCTTTTGAACCTTATCCATGGCTGACTTCTCAAGTGACTCAAATTGAGTACTTACATAGTTAACAAGCTTCTTCATCTGACCGGATGGAGAATTAGATGAATCCTTGAAATATGAAGGAATTATCTTCTCCAAAATACTAGATGCAAGATTCAACAACTCACTATCTTCAAAATGTGATTTCGGAATTTCCTTGCTTGCCTTGGCCTGTGCAAACGTTACAACTTTCATTTTTTCAATGGGAGACAAAGTAGCTAGATTCATAGGACCTTTAATCAATTCAGGATCAAAATCTTCTTGTTGCTCTTCTAAAAACTCATTCACTACCCTAGGAATGTCTCTTGCTTCCATAGGAAACTCCTTCACTTCATCCTTCTCTTCAATCATTGATTCTTCCATGGCTTAAAGAATCTCTTTTTCTTGAAATGAGACAACTTTAGGAGCTTCAATCTCCACAGTAATTTTAGGATCATGAAATTCAAGAGGATTTAGAGTGTCCTCAAATGTGTCTTCTTTTCCCTCTTCTACTATCAGACTAGATGATATATCTTCATCGTGCACTTCTTCAGAAACAACATTGTACCTATTCTTTAACAAAATTTCCTTGAGGATTTTCTGAGTATCCTTTGCAACTTCTTCAGTCTATCCAATCATTATCTTGTTCACCCTTGTTTTGTTCTTGAAATCACTTTTTTCTTCATTCAGTATATTCTTCATTTCTTCTAATGACATCACTAGACATAGATCAACAAGTATTTGTTCTCTCATTTTCTCTTCTTCTATCCTTGCACACACTCTTCTCATTTCTAAAACTTCATATAGAATTTTAGGTAATGCAGACATTATTTCAATAAGAGATATATTGAAATTATTCAATTGCTTTATTGAAGCTTCATCAAGAACTCTTTGATCGACACTATCAAAGGTGTCATATCATTCAAAAAGAGGCCTAATATTACCATCCTTAAGTAATGCCTTCTCCACTTCTTCTATAGACATACCCAATTTTTCTATTTTCATATTTTTCTTTCCTTTCTCTTCACCAAAGGTCTTGTCCTTAGAGACTTTTGTTTCCTTTGTGCCCTTTTGCTTGATTTCTCTTATCTCTTCATCAGATTCAGTCTCTTCATCTTTAGAAATAGCAACATAAACTCTTGTGCTCTTGTCCTTCTTCCTTTTTCCTTCTCTCCCAGATGACTTGGCCTAAGCTTTCATAGGACTTGACTTCTTTGTAGGACCAGATGAGAGAGTAAAGCTTCTTGTAGATCTAGTTCAGGTAGAGGATGTTGTCAGACTGGCAGATTCAGTTCTAGCTAACTCTCCTGCTTTATTTTCTTGTCTCTTTCTTCTAGCTTCTCTCATAGCTTCTGTAGATATACCCATGCTCTCTGCATAGTCTTCAACTTCCTTCCTTACTCTCTGGACTATCATTGGTTTCTTCAACTTCTCATGCACTTGCATATATTTTTCTACATAGGTTCCAAACCTCTCTTCAATCAGATCCAAAGGTTTACTCAACAAATGTTGTGCATATAGTTCTAAGATGTTTTCCTCAATTTCATAGCCCATTGGCATAATCCAGACTATTCTAGGATTTGTAGCTTCCATCAAGCATTGATCAATGTCAACCATAAAACATATTATGTCTTGATACTTCTCCATAATAGAATTAGGAATTATTTCTCTTGCTTGCATCTCACTCTGAAAATTCTTGAAATATCCCTAGATAATAGTTTTCCTTATCTTACTATCACTAATGTTGTATAACATGTCTCTAATCTAAACAGCTATAGATTTATCTACTTGCCATTGTACTTTTCTAAAACTCAGAACTTCATTCATAAAGTAAAAGAACAAAGACAACAAAAGATTACCATATTTGAAGGATTTATTCTTATCTTTCTTGATCTTTCCAAGATTCTCCATTAACTAGCTTCTAAGTAACTCACATAGATCATACTTTGCATTCTCCTTCACCATCTAATATCCTGCATAGACAGTTGTACCAGATACAAAATTATCTTGACTATAATGATAGATCTTGTAACCAATGACCATATATGCAAATTTTACATCCACTTCAATGATATCATCAATTGTCATAACTCTTTTATTAATCATCAAACTATTTCCATCTGTAACTATCTGATTCTTCACAAACTTCAAGATCGACAACCCATTGGAGACATTTAAACCTATAACAGTGATTATGGCTTCATTTGTAAACTTAAAAGGTGTAATAAACCACATAAATTCAACATGAACTGGAGTCAAAATATACCAGACCCACTTGTTTTCTTCAAACATAGGAAATTTTACAATTTGCGTGAATTTCTTCTCCTCTAGGGTTTTGAATTCAGGCATTACCTTGAAATCTTCTCCAACTATATGGTTTGTATACAAATTCAACAATTGTGAGCTTCATAACTCAGTATTTGCATGAATGTATGCCCTAATGTCTTCAATATGCAAGACGTCATGCGCAACAAATGAAAATGCACCTAGGGGCTTAGTCTCAATAGATTTAAAGGGATGCCACTTGAGTTTCAGACGGGGTCTATGGTGTAGGGGCACCCAAGCTCCTTAAGGATCACTTGAAGGGTCAGGAGGATGCAGGGATCCTAAAGACCTATAAAACATCTCAAAGCATCAATTATGATATTTTGGAAGTTATAGTGGCTTTTGGAATGGATAAATGCAATGGAAGGATCAAAAGTCCTGAGGGTCGTGATAAGGACCCTAGGACCAAAATGAATTGTAAGTGGACCAATAGTGTCCTAGGAGTCTAGATAGTTGTATAAGGTTTTAATTATGTCAAATAAGGTTGGACAATAAATATTTAATAGTTTGGAAAGTTTTTAGTTAGTAAAAGTTAATAAATTAGAAGTTGGAAATTCAAATTTTGAAATCCAATGGTTAGTTGCAGTTTGGGCGGGTAAGTAGGTTTTAGGAGTTTTAGCAATAATAATGTGATAAAATCAATCCAAATAAGTTGGAATAGTTGGGAGACAGGTATACAAATTTGGAGAAGGAATTTGTATGGAGGGTTGGTTGATATTGTAGGGATTGTACGGATTGCTACAGGAAGAAGCAATAGAACATCAAATTTATTACATTTTCTTGTGTCTTTTTGATGAATTTCTTATTTTTATTGATGAAATGTTCCATTGGATGAATTAGGGACTTGTTTTACATGCATTTAACATTTTGTATGTCCTGATAGACATTAACAATTAGTTTCTTGTGTAATACTACTGACTGTCTAAAGGAAATTCTTCTTTTTCACTAATTTTTGGAGGTTTTCATGGATGACTGATCCATTTCATGGAAGAATGTTACTATAACCTATGAACTAGATCATATCTAACATGTATTGTATAGAGCTAACAAGGTAATGTGCAGGAAGGAAGAATTTTAAGGTGTACACCATGATTTGACAAGGCAAAGTGCATGGAAATGGTGCCTAAGGTATAGTAGGAGGAGTTCTACCTAAATACGGGGTATTTTTTTGAGTTGAAGTTGATAAAAACATGTGGATTTATTGGTGAAAAGTGAAAGAACCAGTTCTGGAAGTGATTGGAAGGCTAGTATTCAAGGAGCCCTAGTTTTAGAGCAATTAATTGAGGGTTTTTTGTTTAACGATCTTAAGGGTGTCATGGGAGTCTAAGACCTTTAAAATCATTAGTTTGAAAAAAAATTAAGATATTGTAGAAATTATCATAATTATGGGATAAGATTTGAGTAGCGTTGCTTTGAGAAAAAGGGCTAATTAGGCCTTAATTTTGTGGAAACAATAGGTTTTGGAGGGATTGGTCCAAAACAAGAGCCATCAGGGTTTGAATATGTTGTGTAGTATCCAAAAAAAATGTAAATTAGTCATTATTTTGGGGATTCATTTGGGAAATTTGAGAGAAAATTTGATAAAACAGTTGTTAGAGACCTAGTTGGGCTAGAAGCCTAATCAAGGTGAATCAATGGGTTTGTGTCTAAGATAGAGGCTTGGGACTTTGTAACCATTCAAGACAGCTTTGGTTGAGTTTCCTAAGAGAATTCCAAGGGTTTGGGTCCATAAGGGAAGGATTTAAGTCACAAGTGAACCATTGAGGCCTTATCTCCATAAGGGTGTCTAGAAGAGGGTTTAAGAGTACATCATTGTAATCCTTGAAAAAATTTTGTTTTTCCTAAAGTCTCATACCATCTAAATCAGTCTATCCTTGATATCAACTACCAACGAAACAACCATTTTCAAAAATTCACAAGTTCACAAGTTTTTCCGATAAATACCTTTTTGCCAAATTAGTGTTTGATCACCGAATCACTTTCAAACTTGAATCTTCGACAAGTTTCACCAAATTTCACTTCACAGCTCTCCAAACTTCCTCTCAAGGTGCAAAGTGACAAATGATGGATACAAATAAACTTTTATCATTCGCATGCCTAGCTTTTTTTTGCAATAAATTATTTTTCCCTAACTCATCTGGACACTGTGTTTCCATACACTATGAAGGATAACTCTTCTACAGACCTTCAATTCTGCATGAATACTCTCTCCAACTGTTTCAACGACATCTATAGATCATCAATGCATTCACTACACTCATCCACATCTCGATACCAACTACCAATAGGGGGTTTGAAATATTTTCTTTATAGCCCCCCTAGGCCAGAAGCCTAAAACTAATTCCCAAAGGAATTACCAAACCTAGAATCTGGTGTGGAATCATTTGATGTAATAGAGGGACTCTTCTTCACCCATATATTCTTCATTTTCATCTTGATTTCATCTGTAGTAACCTTTCCTTTCCCATTTTCATCCTTCTACATGTTTCTCCTTTGATTTACCAAACCTCTTTTACAATGTCTAGAAATGTGACTAGATTTGTTGCAATTGTAGCACACCACATTTCTTTGTCCAAACTAGTTGTTCCATTTATTTTCTCTTGATCTGCACTAGTTAGTAGCATATATGGCCAAATATATTGCATGTATAACATCTGACATTCTATAAAATTTGTTCATCATATTTCTACATTCATTTGACTTATGACCATACTTATTACAATTAAAGTGTTGACCGAAAAATGATGAACCACTTGAATTCATTCTACTTCTACATTGAGTAGCCATATGACCAAATTTATTGAAAACCAAATAGTAACTATTGAATCTTTGAACATTACATTGTCTTATCGAATACCTTCCAACCTTTTTCATCTTATTTTCTTGCCTGAATCTCCTTTGTCCAGATATGGAACTTTCTCCTTCCTCATATCCAAGACCTCGCTTGTCAACTTCAGTCCTCTGAATTTTAATCAGTTCATCAAGCTTGGTTGAGCTAATCTTGAACTTCTCCTTGAATTCATTTGTAGTAGCTAGTTCATCTCTAAGATCAACAATCTACTTTTGAAGCTCTTCTTCATTATTTTTGGATTGTTCAAATTCAAGTTCCAACTGATTGAATCCATTAATAATTCAACTGCATTCTTCAATTTTTTCTTTCAAGGACTGAGTAAGCTTCTCTTCATTCTTCTTCCTATCTTCAGTCTCCCTTGTCATCCTCATCACAATAGATTCCACACTAACTCATTTGACTACAAAATTTGACAAAAATTTCCAACGAAATATGTATAATTTGATGTATTGTCGGGTGCTTGTAAAATTTGATGTGTAATTTTCAATTTTTTAAAAGTTTATCCCTGACGTTCATTGAAATTTCAATGAACCTAGGTTTTGTCAAAATTTCGATGAGGTTTCATTGAAATTTTTACTAGCAATTTCATCAAAATTTTTGACAAAAATGAAAAATAAGAAAAAAATCAAATTGTGGCCAACATAAAGAAAAGTGAGTTCGCTAATTTATTGTGACGGTGTTTTGCTATACTTGCAAATTTTCTCTACTTGAGACAGTTTGTGGAGAACTAAGGACGATTTTCTTTAGAAAAATTAGAAAAAATTATAGAAGATATCGCTGGGTTGAGGGTAGTCATTGTCTTTTTGCATAATTCATTTGTGAAGTCAAATTTGTAGATCCAGGTTTGAAAATCATATTTTAAAGCAACATCTAATCAAATTTCATTTTTAGAGGTTTAGGGTTTTGAGAATTTTATGTCCACATTTTGTTGTGTGGAATCACCGTAAGATCACAACCAAGTAATAGATTCTTGTGACTGTAATTATGTGATCCATAACTCTATTGGTCATGTGGCACAATTGTGCTATAACAAATACAGGATGCATTCATATGTAACCCAAGTTTAATGTGGCTATGTTGTGATAGAAATGGAGGCACTCATATAATGTAGTTAATTTAGGTTGTATAATGTAGGTGTCAATCATCATTGGGTCCATTCAGGTTGTCTCAAGCTTAATAGGTTACGATGTAATTATAGCATGATCCAAGAGTGACTACCTCTTGCTGCAATAAAGAGCCCATAACTCTGGTTGATATGAAGAGTGGTTGTGTTATATCAATTATGTAGTGCATTCAAGCACAACCCATGTTTAATGGGCTATTCTAGAGAGTGATCAAGATTTTCTAAACCTTATGAATGTTACTTAAAAGTGTATAGCTTAAACTACAAACCAATTTTGTTACATACTTGAATGCAATCTTGGGTTACCACAAACTATAATAATGTGATCTGCTAATAACCATTATGGAAAGTATTAAAGAAAGACCCATGCTAGATAGGATACATTTCTCTGATCAGGATTACATGCCTTAATGATCAAACACAAGCTTCCCACACACTCTAGGATACAATCCAAGATCATACCACAACCCTGTCAAGACAACTAATTTTCTGACCCAAGATTTAAGGTTATTTTTTAATACCAACGAAAGCATTGGTAAGAGCATGATTAGGGTACAAACCCTAGGCCTCCGTAGAAACATAAACAATAAATCTAGCAGATTAGTGAGGTTTGCAATACTAGAAAGATTGAGAAATTGTAGCTAATAACAAATCTTGCAATCTAAAGATTGTAGCCAATAACAAGCACACTATGTAGCTTAGTGACATTTGTAAATGAAATCTATAGTAAGAAGAATGATAGTCACTTATGTGACAGTCAAAAAGAGGCTGAGAGTGACAAGATAATAAAACTCAAACCTTGCATAGTAAAGTGGAGATTTTAACAATGAGTTTCCTTACCACCTTGCTGACCTTAAAGGTTTTTCAAATGCTTTTAGTAGTGTTAGACAACACAAATGCAATCAAGGAATGACTGTCCAAATGAAGTAACAGTGGTAATCATAGGTTCAATGTTTCTTCTTAGCCATTGTATAATGGAGGTACTAGATTGCATGTTTGAGCAGTGCTTTGAGACTCATCAAAGATGGGAGAATAGTGAATAATACCTTGTAGACTCTAAAGTAGTGTTAATAAGGTTGAAGGATCTTAAGATCTACAATACCATGAAACAATGATTCCCCTTTACTAAGTAGGCAATCTATAGGGAATAGTTTGATTTTATAGAAGGATGCTCATGAAAGGAATCTTCAAGTGATAGTGAGTGAGTTGTTTGAGATTGCAGCTGAGGGTGCAATACTCATTCTTAAAGGAAGTTAGCAAAGCAATAAATGTGCAAGAAAATCAAATCGTGCACAACAAAAAATTCACAATGTTATCTTGCATAATGCCTTGAGTTTGAAGACAAAAATCTCATTGTATCTTGATGAAAGTGGTGACTTTAATGGTCAATCACTAGCAACCATGATTTTAAAAATTCTATTGTGCTTATGGAGGTAATATTTTAAGCAAGGCAGTGAGTGGTGGTTTGGAACAATGGTAGGTATGAAGGACTTGCTTTATATGCATACTATGCAGTCTAGCTTAAGAAAATGTTCTTAGAAGAGATTGAAGGTGGAATATGGAACTCAAGGGATACCATGAAAAAGATTAAAGCAAAGAATAAGATCTATTTAAAAGCCATAGTCATGAAGATATTAAAGACGTCACATGCAAAACCCTAGTAGTTGGAGTAATGAATACAGTTCCAAAGAGGATAGTGTGCCAAGGTAGATTTAGGAGATATCCACATTATCTAATTACAGGGAAATACATAATTTATTTATTTTTTTAATTTAAAGAAATCATTCTAAACACTATATAAGATATATTGATACTTCAAAAGCCTCTGAAGGAATTTGAGATTATGCAAATATATGTCAAGTAAATACCTAGATTACAAATAGTAGTGGGAACAATGTAATATTTTTTGAGCAGAGTAGGAATGAGATAAGCAACAATGAATCCCATGCCTCCTTTCACGCACATTTCCTCACCATTCTCTATCATTCTTTAATGAAACACTTCTCCATTTTGGTGGTCTATGCTTGGAAATAATGTTTTCACGAAGGTTTTAGAGTATGTTTATTAAAATGAAAACTCTATTTTGGTGGGCTACACCTAAAAATAATATTTTGAAAATTTATTTAGGGTATGTTTATTAAATTTTTAGAGTATTTTGTAGGGTTATATTCGTGATTCCTTAAATGATTTATTCAAATGGATTGTGACTAAATAAATGACTAACTATTTAGTCATTTTTATTTGTGTGACTAAATAATTTTTAATTAATGACCAAACTAGTAATTTATTTACTCATTTATAGGTCAGTTGCAAAAAATGAGCAGAATTTAGTCATTTTTAGTTATTGTGACTAAAATTTTTAGTCACCTAGTTATTTATTTTCCAAATTCTATTAGTATGTGCTTCCTTGTGTGATTAGGGCTCTCTTAATGTTGAGGGCGCTAGGGATAAGCTCGTCATAAGAAGTGGTACATTACATCTTTAACTAAAAGGAAAAATCTGTATTGACATTAGCAATGATGATTCCAACTTGTTGCTCCTTAGGAATGGGTCACGTGCTCTTACCAGCTCGCTACCTCCATCGTTGTAGGAAGTTTGTGATCAAGTTCAATATTCTGATTTTAGGAGTCTAACAGTTGGAAATCATAGTAAAAACATAATTTAATAAGTTTTGGAATTAGTATTTTAAAGTATTTTTTGGGGCCATTAACTTCAGACTATCTTCTCTTTTGCAAGAGTGGTTGCATGCCAAATTTTTTTGGTGTAAAATATTAGAATTATTAGATTTTCTTACCTGTCTATGAATACAAATTATTGGAGTGTGAGTTTGATATTTTTTGAAGATTTAAATAGTCAAGATTGGTAAAGAAAAATCATGTTAGATAATATTAGTCAAGAAAAGAATGAAGAGACACTTGATAGATTGTGGGCTATATTGAAAAGAAAGGGTGATGGGAAATTTTATTGTCCTTTCAATAATTGCAACGGCTTAAATACGAGATGACTTTTAATCACAATAACTGAGAAACATTGTAGGCACAATGGTCACATTGAAGGGGGCCATGATTATCGTCCATTGGTAAATTATTCATTATATGTGTTTATATTGATTGAATTTGTAAATGTTTATATCGTTTTAACATTTTATATATATATATAATCACTTGATCATGATCATGGTTTATTTGTGTCTATCATTATTATAAAGGTGGTGCACCCTAGGGCACATGATATGGATTATCATGACCTGAAGAATGTGGTTTTACAAGCAGACGAACATGAAGCTGTGAATATCAAAGATGAAGTTAGTGATCCTATGCAAAAAGATGATCATGGGCCAGAAAACACAGTTGAATATGATGGTACAGATACATTGATCCGTGACACATTTAGTGGCAGAGATGATCATGATTTACCTGTACTTGAGAAGGCATATAAGCCCCTTTATGAAGGCTCCCAAACAACTCTTCTCTCTGTTGTATTGTTGTTGTTGAACTTGAAGGTTATGAATGGTTTATCAAACATAGAAATCTCACAGATGTTAAGTTATTTCATATATGTCATCTTTTTTCATTACTAGTAAATAAACGATGAAATATGTACCATTAATATTCATTATATTAACAAATTATTTTTGTTGTAGATTTATTGGTGAATTTTTGTTACCACCATCAAATATTTTACCTTGCTCATACCGAGATTTATCTGGCATTATGAAAGATATCAAAATGGACTATCAAGCAATAGATTCATGTCCCAATGATCATATTATATATCATAAACAATGTTCATGAATTTAGAACTGAATGCCCAGAATTTTGTATCAATAGATATCGAATAGATCAACTAACAAAAAGGGTACCTTGCAAAGTTCTTCATTATATTCCCATTATTCCATGTATGCAACGATTATTTAGGTGAAAAATATTAGCACAATTTATGGATTACCATGCACAAAATAGAAGTGGATATGACATTCTTCAAATGCCTATGGATGGTTCTACATTTAGGGACATGGAGGAAAACTAGCTACACTTTAAAGAAGAACCTCGTAATCTCAGGATTTCATTGGGAGTGGATGGTGTCAATCCATTTGGAGAGATGAGATCTATTTACTCAATGTGTCCTATTTTTGTTATCAACAATAACATTCCTCCATGGATGTCAATAAAGAGGGAGCACATAATGTTGTCAATGACTGTTCCAGGTATTTGTTTACATCAATTTTTTTTAATGTAGTACCATCTCATTTGTCTTATTTGTTGCATAATGACATATTTTTTTCATTCAATAATCATGTACATTAATTTATATATATTGCATTAAAATGGTTACAATAATTATGTAATGTTTACGTTCATTCAACTAGGTAAGTACCAAGTTAAAGATATGAATATATATATCGAGCCTCTTATCGATGAGTTACTAAATTTTATGTAATGGTGTCACTACGTATGATGTCTCTAGACCAATAGGAAAAAGAAAATTTCAATTCCATGCAATGCTTGTATGGAAAATTCATGATGTCCTAGGGCTAAAACATTTTTGTGGTATGTTATAACATTTGAATGCACTTTAAAAATATTTAATTTTATGAAGTAGATATCATGCATGTTTTTAAAATAATCTATTCATTATATATAATTATAAAAATTGATATATTTAATCCAATTATATATGATCTTGTAGGTCTTCAAACAAAGGGAAAATTTGCATGTCCAATTTGTGGTCCAAAGATGAAATCTAGTTTTTCAACAAGTTTAGGAAAGTAGGTGTTTGATGAGTATGGGCACTTCCTCCAAATAAATCATAAGTATTGAACTACTGAAAAATATCTTTTCAATGAGAAAGAAGAGACTACATTAAAACCACGAAGAATGACACCTCACCTATGGAAGTTGGAATATAAGAGAATTAATTGTCAAGGTTATACATTGGATCAAAATGTTTATCTATCATATATGATATATTTTTAATTTATATTTTTATATTGTGTTGTGTTTACTCATGTTGTAATTGACAATGATTGTCATTGTTAATTTGTTTAACTTATATTCTTCATGAAGGTCATCAAGGCATTAATGGCCGGCTTCCAAAGGGACTAAAAAGTTATCCCAGATAATTTAGTAGGTTCCCTACTATGAGCAGCTACGAATTGTGCAATTGTTTGATACAATGCATATAAAAAAGAATATAATAGAAACATTATGGAAAATATTGGATAAAAGGCATGACAAAGAAAAAATTGTTAAAATTTTTAGTGACATTCAAGAAGCCAATCTTGCAATGAAAAATGTCATTAAATTAAATAGCGATGGAGACCAAAGTAATATAAGTTCCCTTCCTTGGTTATTAATGGAGAATGTTAATTATATATACAAAAAATGATTTCCTAAAGAATAAATATAATGTCACAGAATCAATGTTACTTAAAATGTACATCATATACCCTTCATTATGTAATTATTCTATATATTATTGTACAATGCATGTATCTTTCAATGTATTATGTTTACTACTTTGGAAAAATAATGAAAATATCATTTTATAATTAATGTGCACGTCTTCTAATTTATCTCTTCTGCATAACTTGACAACAATATCAAGAAAGCCTATATGATCTTGGAAAATACATGAGGTAAGTAGCGAGATTTGTTCAATTCATTGAATACATCTTATAATTTCTATTTTTTTTACTTGTTATGTAATATATTGTATATTTTTGTTAAATATCATTAATATATTTGTGCCTTGAATCAATTGTAGATGGCTATCATCTAAAGAAATCCATAAAGAAGATATAAATTATTGGAAGAGAAAAATTCCTTGTCTAATGTGTGAAATGCAAAAGTGTCTACCTTCAACATTTTTCAATGCATGTTAACACTACCCTACACCAAGTTGAGGGAGATCGACCAGGTGGACCCCATACACAAGGTCAATGTGGATGGTTGAGAGACACTTGAAATTTTTATGTTTTGCTAGAAAGAGCACATCCTGGCTGCCCCATGGTGGCGGATTTACAGAGTACCGCACTACCAGCTACATTATTAACATCTTTCAAGCTTGCAAACAGCATCCACGAGATTGCATTCTAGATCCCAACCCATTAAAAATCCAGCCGGAGTAATTTGACGTGGGAAAATGATTGAGGAAAGGAGAGTAGAATTATAAGATGACAAGTGGAGATTAATTAGTATTATATTTACATGGTTATATATTCTATGACACTTTTAATTTCATTATACATCAATTATAAATTATTGTATAACGTGGGTATTTAACTATTAATTATATGTTGTCATAACTCTCAATATTTTTGATACACTGGGTCGAGAAAGGGAGTGCACTACACTAGACAACAAACAATCTCGATTGAAACGACGGTATGCATTGGAACAGTCGTCAACAATCCCACAAGACATTAATACGAGAAGTGCGCTCCACTCTACAAAGCGTCAGAATAGAGATTCCAATGTTACACAAAAAGGAAATTGATTAAGATTTGTTTAAGAGATAACAGTATCGAGCAAGATATTAATCACCCATATTATTTAATTATTTTCAATTATATTGACGATATACGCTGAGATTGTTTTTTTGCATACATTCGCCAGTTAATAAATATGTTTATCAATTGATTATATTGCATGTGAATACACCACAAGGCTATGTGGTGAAATGGTCTTAAATTTCAAATCAAAATTTTGGATGACATGAAGAAAACTTGTGATTCTGGTATAACTGTAGTCTTTTAGGTGACTAATGTTTCATCCAGAAGCGACATACATCCAGAAGTCTGAGAAAATTGATACTATGGGATTTTGGATGATATACTTGAGTGTGACTTTAAGTCCTTTGGATTAATTTTGTTTGTCATCCTATGGTATGATTGAATGAAAATGATCCTAAGAGAACTGTTATTGAACATGATAATGAATTTAACACGGTTAATACAAGGTCGATCGAGTGAGCTGAAAATGAGCCCTATGTTCTTCCAAGCCAATGTGAGCAGGTATTTTACTCAGAGGTTCCAAGTATACTGGGTTAGTCATTTTTTGTTAGACATGATCCAAGAGGAAGGTCGGTAAAGTATAATGTGGTGGAAGAAGAAGATACTGAAGAACTAGAAGATGATGTAGATGATGATCAGGATCAACAGTTAGTTGATGATGTCCTTGACAAAGATGTCAAAGAGGAGGAACTAGATCATGATGATGTAGGAGTTAATGTTCATGAAGATGATATATGTGTGGATGATGACAATATCGAAACTGATATCAATCATGATGATGATGATATGACTAATCCTTACAATGTTGAATTTGGATTGGATGATATAAAAAAAGAGTTGGATGAAGAATAAGATCAATAACATTGAAATGCATGAGTTATGCAATTATATTATCTATTTGATATTAATTTCATGATAGAATTATATTTGACTTATGTGGTTACATAATTAATTCATGATCTTTTTAATTTGTATGCCATTACATAATTAATTTAATGTTGTACTTTTTAATGTTTGAAAGGTCAAAAAATTAAAACATTTCAATAGTGATATTAACAACCTTGAAAATAGTGTGTTTTATGTTTCATGTGATCATAACAGATTAAAAAGTAAGTTGTAGAGGTGGTTGTTCAGTGGTTGACATGTAAATTCCTTTAAAAGGCATAAATTGATCATTGTAATGGTTGTTGATGGTCGAGGATTTAAAATACAAGCTCTTGACATTAAAAAAATCTATGTTTTTCTTCAAATTTTCTATATTTTTCCTATTATGCAGCACTATATAGTCACATGCAGCCATATTTTGATGTGAAATCGATTCCAGGTCATGAAGATATGTGTTAGCTTTAATTTGAATCTAATTTGAGGGCTTAAGGTGTTGATTTGAGTTAGAAAGCTTCATTTCTTTGCATACAACCTGATTACCCTATTTTTGAGGGTTTTGTAGTCCAAACATGATATAAAGGGGCTCTTACACTTTTTGTGATTTTTGTAGCTTGTGTAAAAGGCCCCATGGATATTGTTGTAATTTTAGGATGCATAATAGAGCGAGGATGAGAAATAAAGAAGGGTATAGCTATTGTCCTCAAGGGTTTTGTGAAGAAAATCATGTGAAATGAGAGGTTCAAGCCTAGGTTTCAACAAAATATGTATGAGAGATATGATTTTATGAATTTTTATCCTTGTGCAGACCTAATGGGTTGTTTCTAAACTGAATATAAATGATATACATACACATGCACACACACACACACACACACACACACACACACACACACACACATATATATGTATGTATGTATGTATATGTATTTTTAAATGTAAATGTAAATGCAATTACTGGATGCTCTCCTAGAACAATAAATGCAACATATCATTAAAGAAATCTATTCTATGTATATAAATGTGTATTTCTAAATGCAAGTGTAAATGAAAGAGCATATGGTTTTGTAGTGTTATAGATACAACATATCCATAAATTAATGTAATTGAAATTCTAAAGTCTTCAACACATATAATATGAAATCGATCAAACTATTAAAGTACATGAGAAATAAATGAAAATAGTAAATGCATATGTATGTGTATTTGTAAATGTAAGTGTAAAATAAATAAGAATAAAGAAAATTATAAAAAATACAAGGGGAGACCAGTGCCTTATTGGGTATATGGAGTCTAATGAATATCTGCAAATGTGGATTTCAATAATGGAAATAATTCAAATTGTTAGGCACATAAATTGTTTACAACTTGTGTAAATGCACAAGTGAATAATTGAAAAACTCTTCTTGAGATAGAATGGAAATTCTAGTTATGTGATTCTTCTTATTAATCCAACTAACACTTCCCAATTGTTGTGATTGATTAAAATATTTTAATCCCTACTTTAGAGAACTGAATAACAAAATCACACATATATAGCAAATGCACAATGATAAACTGAGTATAAACTTGTTATATCAATTTAAACAATAGAGAAGCATCAAAATGGAGACAATCAAATAACTACATAAATTTAACAAACAACTAGTACCAAAATCTTAATCAACAACTTCGATATCTTCATTTACTCCATCAAAATACATGCATCTAAGTCTTTGTATATCAAAATTCATTGTCTGCTACAAATGAACTATATGCCATTTGTCTGTTGTCTGTATCTTGGCTCTCTTCAACACTTAGTTCTCTAGAAGGGTAGTTGTAATCTTGAGTTTTTAGTTCTCTAGGAGGGCTAAATAAAAATACGAAGTTATAGAATAGAACCTTGTAATCACATTTGATGCAAATTCAAATACTAGTCATCAATCCTTCACTTTGGTCAGATGATCAAATGGATGCCTTCAAAAAAAACTGACACGATCTCCATCATGGAAATAAGGGACCACCATACTATGTGTTACCAAGGAAATCCACGTGACGCTCGCCCATGATATCATGATCGATAAAGACCTCACAAGTTCTGATCACGTGATGGCAGGAAACCATGTATCTCAACCATCGGTAATCCTGTTCATTCAACATAGTCACCAGCTTTGTCATTAACCATCAAGCACCTTTCCTATTCAGATTATAACATCTTTGTTGATTTGAAACATGTGATTCTCATAAATTATTTAGTAACCCACTACATAATGTATTAAAACTAGATAAATGTATCAAAATATTTCTATCATCTCTTTGTATTCATTAAATGAGACACATGGCACTCGCCCATGATATCACTATCAATCAAAACAGTGTGGTGAGGTCATCACGAGATGGAGGGGAATGACTAAGATCAAATGATAATTGATCTACAATCATGCAAATTTGTCCCTCTGCAAAATATAAAACATTTGTTAAAAGAATGAGGGGACATCACTAGGCCGATGATAAACAATGACATAAGTTGTTTTTTAAACGAGGGAGCACGGGACCATCCAAGACATAGGAAATAATAAAGTTAGGAAAATGAAATAAAACGATAAATCAAAAGGGGCCTAGCCTAGATGAAGTGATGGGGCTTAAGTTGTTTTAAAACCTTCCCCAAAAAGTAACAGCCCAAAATATCCCACCCAAGGTGTAAGATAAACACTAGGGTTTTACATGAAGACAAAGGTAAAACCCTAACCTTAGGCTTTTCCCAAACACCATAGATGATGAGAGACACAAGGAAAGATAAAAATGGAACACAAAGAGAAAAATTTTGAAGTTCCATCACAAGGAAAGGTCTTCTCCCTTCTTGTTAGTGATAACCTCCTCCCCACACAACCCTTAAAAATTATGAATAGAGGAATATAATATTTGAGGAACTCAAAGTTGATTCTCTCCTACCTTATGCTTTTAGTCATTTTATCCTTACAAAAATTTATAGTGATTACTAGAGGCACATAGACCAATTCTTCATAATAGAAGAATTTGATCATACTTTTCCAATGATTGAATTATGAGAAAACCTTAGGTTAAATGAATAATTCCTGGTTAAGTTCTTTAAATTATTTCCAACCGTATAAGAGAAGACCGGTGCTATGTGTACCTGGATACCATGGAGAAAGACTCGTTGGGCTCTTTCATCAATCATCCTACCTTAAAACATACCAAAATTATCCTAGCAATTAGACATAGGAAGATTTAAGATGACTTAAAAAGAAATTATTGCAAAAGCATAAAATTGTGATGACTTAACCAGGCCTAGTACACACTCACTCCACATTAACCACTTAGACATATAAAAATTAAATGTAAATTTTCTGCTATTTTTAGTCATGTAGGTTTCCAATAAACCACTTGGTGGTGTTTCCCTTCAAGTTTATTTACTTGAATGAAGAGAAAAGTTCCTTTTATTACAATTAGAGAATACATTTGAGGCCTTGGTTGTGTAACTGGTAGACCATAGTCATATTTAACACTTGTTACAAAGTTTGGGAGTTAAAAAGTTAAGTAGATTTGATTTGTGATGGACACATTTGGATGGTAGTAACAATAACTTGCAATTTATCAATACTTGATTACCTTATAACCTATGAAATTCTAGCGATGAAATGATAGATTAATCATAATGTCACATTGGGATCACATCACCATGAAAGAGCCTCATCCAACATCCTTATGAGTGTAGGTACCACCAATTAGGTATTTTTCAGATCTGTCTTCCTCAAGTGAGGGAAATTCAGGAAGAGAAGAGGAAAGCGAGACGTGTAGTATGTCTAAAAGAGGGAGATCAACTAGAGGTCAAAAGATTAGAAGAAAATTTTGTAAACGCATGGAAATTTTTTTTTGCTGAAGGGGGGTCATGCTCTTATGATGATGAGAGCATAGGTGACATCGAGGTGCCCTTGAGGTACAAACATCTACAGAAACAATGGGTACCCAAGGAACTTCCTCCAATAAACACTATTTTTTGTGTCAACGAGAGGATATATTGCATAGCACCATCATAATTACATGGTTTGGGTGTATTTTGCATGGATGACATAAAATTATGTTATGAAAAAGTTACTGAATTGATGGAGTATGTCGGACCCTGTTACAGTTACAAAGATTGGATGCAACTGGTTTGATATACACGAAGTATGCATAGGTATGCATTGTCAGCAAATTATATAAAACTAAAAGATAAGGATCAAAATAAAGGAGTGGCTATATATTGCAAGGTTTATAAATAGTACATGACCTAGGTCAACAAATAAGCAACCCAATTGCATATTTGAGGTGTGCGAGGGAAACCATGTATTCCTATGTGCAATAAAATCAATAAATATAGGGGAAGAGTTGCTAATCGATTGCAATTTGAATGGCTTAGTTACAAACACAGTTACTATGGGGGTGGTACATACTATGTACCATTTAACCCAACTTGCAAGTAATGACTCCAATATACCATTTTATTCTTATGTTTTTTTTTGTAAGTGTATTGGTTTTATTTCGGTAATGTTTTTTTACATTTATTTTTTGTCACAATGGGACATTGATCGTATGGAGAAGGCTCTGGCCTAGAGCATAGATCACGATGTACCTTCAGGCACTTCTACCTAATAGGTTTACCTCATTGTAATTGTACAAATTAGATACAAGAAAAAAACTTTATTATTATTTTCTTTTCATAAGTTTATTGGGTTAATTTTGATAATGTTTTTAATATTCTTGTTGCAGTCGAATGATCGAGGAAAGGCACCAGCAGTAGATGAGAGCATCCATAGGGAGGTGCAATCAATAGTATGTGATGATGACATATTTTATTCAACAAACCCTCTTGATATGATAAGACCCAAAAAAAAAGCAATGAAGAAATCCTTAAGTTGTTATTCATAGTGCCTCAAATAGATGAGATAAGAGAGAGGGTTAAAATATTGACTGAGATCACAAAACTTGAAAGTAACCTATCATGAGGTCTTTAATTATAACATAAGTTAATTCATGGTTTTATATTTTGTACTCTTTTATGTCATGAACTAAAATATGTGTTGTTTTTATAGGATTTTTTGCATCCTCATGATACTCCTAGCCATGATTAGGGTACTCCAAGTGTTGCCCAAGGAGTATGGGTTGGTACAAGTGTCCATATTAATCTTCTTGCGCATACATCGCATCATCTAACCCCATCATCTATGCCTATATTATCGTCTGAAATGTCGGCAACACATATCATGCAGGCATTCGTTAGTGCACTGTCTAGTAGCGAACACATGCTAGAACATGTGTCAGGACATGTACCTGGGGATGTAGAGGCCACTAGACTGGTGATATTTTAGCAGCATTTCCTGGATCTTCCCATATTACTAGTATGGGAACTTTTTCGGTTACATTTGTGTTGACTGAGGATTTCATTCCCATAAAGATGGAGAAGGTCACACATACTTTAAAATGTTTTAATTATTATTATATATAATCCAATTGAAATTTACTTATTGATTGCTCTTTTTAGTCTGTTGATCCAATGATCATTTTTTAGAAAATGATTTTTTTTATAAACATCTAAGTGATTACATTGGAGCTCTTCAAACCCACCATACGTACACAGTGGAATGCCCAAAATCAAGATTTAAAAGATGAGCTCATTAGCCGTTTAGTTGTGTTGTTCAGTGATAAAACATTCAACTGAACCAAGGTCCTTAAGAAAGTTGGTACCTATCTAAAGTATGTGAGGGACCAATATAGGTCACATTTAGAGAAGAACAAAAAGTATGAGCATCCCCCCATGGAAAGGAGAAGGCTGAAAATAAAAAAGGAAAGACACCACAGGACCAAGGAAGGTATGTGATACTATCAACAATGTAATTATACACTAATTACTCTTTCTTTTTACATAATCTAACATATTTCAAACTTTTCATAAGTTTCCTGACACATTGAAGGTAACAAAGGCAAGACTAGAAAAACATGGGCAACACAAACTTGGCTCTGATGGTTATATGAAATTAGCTGCACAAATTGTAAGTATCAATAAATAAAATATTGTATCCAAATAATAAATTGAAATTTTTATCTTTTTTACCACACTATAGAATCAAAATTCATGATCTTATGCAAAAATGTAGGGCTCTAAATTCAATAGAGTTCCCATAGAAGAGGACCTAAATATTTTCTTCCAGCAAGGCTATGGAGTTATGGTTGAATGCCTAAGAGTCTTGACTGGGAAAACACAATCTTCCACTGCATCCGACACGTAGGTAAATAAACTCAATAAAGTTTATTTAAAATTGAATACTTGTGCAATCTATTCAATATTATTTTCCACCATAAAGCAATTACATGCCTATTTGTTTTAAACATTCAAGCAATGATAATACTGCACATCACATTGGAATGCAGCCTGGTGAGGGTGGAGCACAACCTGCAGATGAAGCTCATGGTGTGAATCTTGGTACTTTAGAGCATGTAGAGCATGATCAACATGTTGAGCATGATCAAGCTAGAGAAGATTAGGAACATGATGTGGCCCCATCAGGTAAAGAGGACCACTCTAAAGTTCTTTTAAACATATTTAATTGCAATTGGTGTATTAATTAATGTAACCTTTCATGTTTCAACTTTAGAGCATGTAGATCATGATCAACGTGTTGAGCATGATCAGGCTAGAGAAGATAGGAACATGATGTGGCCCCATCAGGTAAAGAGGGCCTCTCTAATGTTCTTTTAAACATATTTAATTTCAATTGGTGTATTAATTAATGTAACCTTTTGTGTTTCAACTGCAGATCAAGATTTAGAGGGTGTTCAACATGTTGAGCATGAGTCTATAACAAAAGTTCAAGAATATGATGTGGACCCATCAGGTAAAGAGAACCACTCTAATGTTCTTTTAATTAATGAAATACTTTTAAGAATAATAATAAAACATATCAGTTTAACATTTATTTGTTATTGCAACAGACCCCCCTTATAGCGGCGTCCACATTATGAGCAGACGACTAGGCATACATTAAGATCACAAGCAGAGGGCAGAACAACTAAAGGGGGGATAGTGATTTATAAAATGATACTCCACTTTAGATTTTTTAGCTTTAAAAAAGAAACAAAAAAAAGTGATTGTAATCATATCATGACAACCATATTTTTTATAATATGTAAAAACTAAAAGAATGAATATTAATTATATGTTAATGAATGAATGTGAATATGTTAATTGATGAATGTTATATGTTAATGAATGAATGTTATATGTTATTAATGGATGAATGAATGATTAATGTTATATTATTGGGTATGGGGAATTGACAGTGATGTGAGGGGGGGGAGGGGCCAAATGAGCTTCCACTATCACATGGTTGGCCCTGTTAAGTAGATAATATTAAACTATTCTCGAAAAAAAGAGAAGCTCAATAAGGTAATGCACTTTTCAATATAAGAAATGCTTCATTTGAAGCATCAAACCAATATGAAAAGATGAAAGAAAGCATGCTAAGTTTTCACTATGGTGGCAGAAAAATGATTCTTTATACCCCGAATCCATGCTCTGCATCATAATTTGAAGTTGTTTTCATTCCAATGTTCTAAGTTTTTTTTTTTGTATGGATTTGTATGAATACCACATTGTGTTGTGTGTGGATTTGGTTTCAAAGCTTTGTTTCTTTTGTTTTTAGTGGTGGCATGACTCTAAAATTTGACTTTTGTGCATAACAGGTTAGTTGAAAAATTGACAGCTCTAAAGGGTTTAGAGGCTTGATTGAGATAGATACACGAATATTTGGATCTTTTTGTTGATGGGAGGCTTCCACTAAACCTTGAAATTTTGTACATTCTACAGGAATGTAAAAAAAATTCTACTTACATTCATTCTTTATCATAAATGTTCTAAACTTCAAACTTAAGATTCATTTCAGTGTTATAATGATCAAAATGTTATACTTTTCTATACATTCAATTATAATCTTTCCCCCTACCCTTTGCTCTCTTCCCCCTCCTTTTAAGAATTTTCTTTGTCATAAAAGATTCACATTTTTGTCTCATTTACACAAATTTATCTGAAGCACTAGGAGTGAATAAAGATATGTAAAAGATGATGGATTATGTATAAACAACAACTTTCCATCTTATAGCTAATTAAATCTTAATATTTGAATAGTTTAGAGCTTGAATAATGCTTGTATATGCATGTGTAGCAATAAGGGAGCCTATGTGAAGATTGAAATTTAAAACATCACTTTGGTATTTTTCCTTAGGTAGTGAAGTGATATTTTGAGTAATACAAACCTACACACACATTGATATTTTTTAGCATTGCATTGAGGAAAATAATTTCTCTTATACCTACCCTTGGCTAGACATGGAGGTATCTAATATTGGTTTATGGGTTTTTTCTGTAAGTAGTTAATTTCACAGAGGAAGACTAAAATCTCCTTAATGTCTTGTCAGGTGTGAAAGCATATGAATCACTTGCTGAAGGAACCATTTTGTATTCATCCTTTTTCCTTTTTTTTATGTTTCTTGCATGTGTTTTTTTAGGCTCTAGAGATGTAGCTCGGCTCTTTTGTTTGCACTTTTCATCTATTTTGATGATTACAGTAGATTGTCCTCATAATTTTTTATGTAGATCTGTTTGTGACCTTATTTTCTACCAATCATTTTGAAAACTAATCACATATTAAGTACCATTTCACTAACTTGTAGTCATCCATTACTTCATATGTTGCATGTTGTGTCTATCTTCCAATAAATCTTAATGATTGAGAGAACTTTAATCCTACAAGTGTACCCAATCTTTCTCAAGTAAAAGTCTAACCTTATTTTATAGTACTTTAAATGGTTAATTGAAGGTGCTTCTTTAGATTTGAGATAGTTGAACCGTAGATTAAAATATGGTATGAGATGGGCAATATAATGATAAAACTAAGGTCCATTGAGCACAAATTGTGAACATAATTTACTAGACTATGAATAGTGTTATAATTATAATTATTTCTCCTTTACCTACCTCTACATTAATGAAAAAGATAGCAGATATTGGAAATTCATTACATGTCTCATGTATGTGTTAGTATTTTAATTTTTTTTAAGTTGTTCAAGATCTTGATTAGGTCAAGAATATGTTCTAAAAGCTCTATTCTCTTGTCACTACTCAGAACTTTCCCTACACATTTCCGCTTCAATCCAGATGTTTCTTAACTCCTTCCCTTGTTAGCCCTTGGTTGTTCTCAAGTATAATGCCCTTTCTATGCATCTTGTAGTCTGTATGTATGATCACTCATCTCTTATGAAGCATGGATAACCTTTCATGGATTTTTTGTTGTGATTAGACAATTGCCATTGTGAGAATAATCATTTCATTTATATGGAAGTAAGTATTTTTCATATTATTTGACTTGGTATTGTAAACTTGTCTTTGTAGGATTCTCTAGGGGGGAACAATAGAACTATGATGATAGGTAGAGTTCTAAAACACCATAAATCATTTGGAATTATCAATATATTGCTTATAGAATACTCTGTGCAAGTAAAATGGAATGTGTAATGATAATTGGTCTCGAACTCAAATCTGAATATAAGTACATTATACACAAGAAGATGGTATCTATTCCATGATTTAAAGAACCCCAAAATAAGAAAATTAATAAGTTCCATCTATTTACATACTCTTAGACACTTGTATAATCGGTGAGACCCTCAAAATGTCTTGTTGATAACCAGCAATGTTCAAAACTCCTAAAGAGGTTAGATCAGTGTGACATTGGATCTGTCTTGCTGATGGAAGTCATCGACAAGACATGGACTATCAAAGTGAATTTTTTATCATGTGTCAATGATTGATCTCTCACTGATGGGTTAGCTTCGGTGGTCATCGCCAAGAGTCTTCATGATGACATGGTGTAGGTCTATTTAAAACTCTTGAAGAGGTCAGATCAGTGTGACATTGGACCGGTCTTGCTGATGAAAGTCATCGGCAAGACATGGACTATTAGAGTGAATTTTCTATCTTGTGCTAATGATTGATCTCTCACCGATGGTATGGCTTCAGTGTTCATCGCCAAGAATCTCAGCGATGGTACATTTTAATGAATATTTTTTTAAAAAAAATACATTGTTTCGTCATAGTTTCGACGAAGGCCATCGACGAATCACCGACAAGGTCTGATGAAGTTGCTATAGATGCGACAAAGGCTTCATGATAACTCCTTTCCACTTTTTTCAAAATGGAAATGAACTTCTGGTGTTGTTTCAATGCTTTGGAAGAGCCATTGCAATTGCATTTTAGTTATAATTCATCGGTGGATGCATGAAGTTGTCGTCGATATTCTAACGAACATATGAGTCATTTTATGATGCCGACGACTGACGAATCTACACTGTTATTTTGAAATTTAATTCATCATCATAATTTCAAAGAAAAAATGGCGACAAAAATTCTTTCATCAATTTGTCGATTGTCTGAAAAATGTTTGTCGAACAACCAACGAACATTTGTCAAAAAATGGAGTCAAATTCAGTAGTGCCATTTCATGCTTTAGAAGAACATTTTCTCTAGCAAAATTTTCACACTCTTTTGTCTTCTACTTCATGGCTTGACTCAGTTGTTCATCATTAATTCTCTTACTCTCTTTCTGCTTGATATGATCATAGAGTTCCCTTCTCTTATCCCTCAAATCATTAATTTTATCTTTCAATGACTGAATGAACTTCTTAGCATTCTTGATACTTTCCTGTAAATCCCAAACTTCAGATTTGGACTAATCAAGATCATCTAGGGCCACCAAAAGTTGTTGAAGACTGCTTGAATCCATTGACACACTTTCTCAAATCTTCTCCAATTTGTTAAACTTCTTCTGAGGAACTAGGCTCTAATACCAATTATTATAATCAAGGAACACTGAGAGGGGGGGTGAATAAGTGTTCTACAATTTTAAATTTTATTAATCTAATCTTCAAAACACTTATAACATTCAACCAAGAGAAAGATGCATGAACATAAAACAAACAACCACAACACCATAACACAATGATTTTTTACGTGGAAACCCTCTTAGGGGAAAAGCCATGGTGAGGTCAATCCATAATATTATATGAGTATACTCAAAAGGATGTTTACAAAAATGGGAATGCAGTTGCATTCAAGCACACTGCCTAGATCTCACTGCTCAAAACATAATGGCTTATTTATTTACAAAATATTTTAATTACATCCAAAGGATTTGAACTGAGAAAGTAGCATCTACAAATTCCTTATTAGAGTTTCGGTTAAGCTCATCAATCAAATTATCGACCTTATGTTTGATACTGCTCTTCTGCTATGTTATGCTTTAACTCGCATCACAAAATCCTTAATGCATAAGTGAAATTTTGCATAATCACTCTACAAACCTTCTAATTTTTGCATCACACATCGACACACTTAATACATACATCAAAATTATATAATCGATCACTTATATTTATCTACTACTAAGGATTTAATCACTATATGTCAGCTTTAACAAAATAGGAAATATTTATAAACTATCGACTCAATCCATAATTTAAATTTCAATGTGTACCAACCAAAGTCAGCCATAACATAGCGAGGACCCAAATTAACATGCTTGAACACAAAAATTATTAAACAATTACTCCTCAAATATCCACAATGGCTAGAAATTCACTTAGTCAGCCTTCATGCACTACTAAACAGAAAATTAATCAACTAGATCTTCTAACTTGAACATGGATAAATATGAGGCATTTAGATTCATAGATAATGTAGATCATATACCAAACAACCTTCCCTAAGATCCACAACTCAAAAAGATAACAAAAAATTTGCATATGAATCAATAAGCACAAATCTATCGAATGCTTTGTTCTAGTTTGACTGTCTTCAACATGTATGTCGGTATGATCAAATGATGATGTGTGGATCAAATTGAAAACTAGGGTTTCCATCAATGACAACACCAGATGACATGTGTAGTTTCTCTTACCAAAAAAAAAATTGATTATGAAAATGGAATAATATGAAATTATTTATGGATAAATGATTGATAAATGTAGATGGATAAATGCTTATGATACTTTAATGATTTAAGTGGATTAATGAAAATAGAGGAAGCTATTAAGTGAATTAATTAAATAGATAATAATATACATTTAATTGATAGATGAAATAAGGATGATTGTGAGGAAAATTTTTGAGTGTCTACACAAAGTAAATATAGTCAAGAGCACAAAGAGAATATAGATAAGTGTGAATTAGTGTGTGTGTATGATGTGAGTATGGTAGATCAATGTGAATCCTAAATGTTGAGTTTTCAAAAGCAATGAGCTGAAGGTGCACTCTCTCATTTGTGCATCTCTACAAGTAGATTGAGTTAATTGTGTTGGATTTGTCTATTGCATTGAGATTGTCTTCTCTTTGTAACAAGTCTTCTTTATCTTCTTTGTATCTCTCTGGAAGTGAGCCCTCTAGGTTGTTAGCCCTATTGGGTAGTGAGTCCTTGTCTATAATAGTGAGTCCTTGTTTTGGAAGTGAGTCTTGTTTCTTAGGAAATGAGCCTCTTGTAATTGATTTTGATATTCTCTATAGTGTGAGTTAATCCTCATTGTGTTTTTTCCCTTATTGGGTTTTCCACATAAATCTGGTGTTATTGTATTTATGTGATGTTTTTTAGTTTTTGCACTAGTATTTAGTTTTTAATCTGCTAAGTAGTGTTAAGGATTAGTTTGGGTGAATGAATTAAAGTTTAAGTTTTTGACAACTCATTCAACCCCCCTCTCAGTTGTCTTGTTCAACACTTGTATCTTTCCCTATGGTTGTGCACCTTAGTCTACAAGCCCTTAGATAGAAAGTCTTAAACAATATAGTATTTTTTGTAATCAATGAGCTTCATATATTTTGAGCTAGCACTCACCGTGGTTTTTCCATCATTAGGTTTTCCACGTAAAATCTTGGTGTCCTTGGTTCATTTTTTCATTTTTCCTCTTCTTCCATTTAATGTGTTTTGATGTTTAATCTGCAAATGGAAATGTTTTAGTTTTAGTATGTCTTGATTCACCCCACCCCTCTTAGCACTTTGGTGTGTTCAACAATGATACTCCTATGAGAAATATTTCTTTTCAAGTATATTGTAACCTCTTATTGATTTCTTAATATATATTGGGTTGCTTTAGGATTTTGAGGTTTTTGTCTCAAAAGGATTTTCCCCACATAAATCATTGTGTTGTGGTATGAATTTTATTTATTTATATTTCTATTTAAGTTTTTGTAGCTTTTTTATTTAAATTTTTTTTATATAACCTTCCTGTCAAGATTAGTCGAGGAAGTTGTTTCTCTACCTTAGCTTCCTTACAATGTGAAGACCTCCTAAAATTTTTGCATGAATTCATCCAAGCCTTCCAATGTTGAGTTAGTCATGGTAGAAATTTTGATTACATATTCATCCTTATTTTTAAGAAACAGTAAGAAAAATTATTTAATTTCTTGAAATTTTTTAATTTTTTAATTCTTGCTTACCCTAGCTACATTGGTCTTGCTCTAGTGTCCCTTGATTATATATTTCACTCTATATTTGACCCACCTATACCTTTTAGTTCTCATCAATATAAAATATCCAACATAAATATATGGACTACTAAGAATAATATAAAAATCTTCAAGGTGTATTACATCAACCTCTATCTCATTTATGTATTGTACATTTATCCAAAAAATATTATTTGCATATTTTATCCACTTGTATGATTAGACCTATTTTAAAATTTCCTAGTTGATATGTATGTACACGTTTCCTTATTTTAATTCCATTAATTTTAACCACTTTATTAAATAATATTTTTTTGTGACCTAGGATCTACCATTGAATTAAATTTGGTATACATTTAACTTTTTTTTTTTTTTTTTTTAAGTTTGTTCATCTCTTCAATTTCATTTTCCTTATTGTTTACACATCCAAGTTTTTCATGTATATTTGAACTATCTTATTTTTCCATCTCACCTTCATGAATTGTGAGCACAAATTTCTTTGTTTCACTTTATTTACCTTGTTTTCATTCTTAAATTATAGTTCAAGAGGAATCTTCCAACACTTTCAATTTGCATGCCCATTTAAATCTTAATGACTACAATAATTTGAGGTCCTCTATTTCATATTTTTATCTTATTTTTTCACTAATGCACTAGCTATCTTGTTTTTCTAATTTTTCTTAAGGTTCCCTTTTAATTTAAAAACCTCACCTTTGTACTTCTTATTTTCCTCTTTTATATTATATTATTCGACACATTGTTCATCCAAATCCTTTATATTAGTGATGGCCACCGTCATTGTGTGAGTCTGGAATTTTCTCCTCTTCAATATCGATTTCATTCACCATAGGTTATCATTAGAATTACATGGTGTAATATTTTACACTTTAACAAATTTATTATTTGTAATACATCTATTTTATTTTTAATCAACCTTATGACTCATGTGATACAAATTGGATGTTAATTCTACAAATTCCTCCAATATATAAATTATTATATATTTCCTTTCATTATAAATTATAACATATTCTTCCAATCATACAAGAGCATGATCAATCATCTTAAAGTGTTCATATTGTATACTTTGCACTCTAAAAAATCCATGTGTCTTATATTTTTTCATTAATTTTTACATTAAAAGTATTAATTTCTACTTTTTTTTTAGCTTTAAATGGAATCACTATTTCTTCTTCCACTTTATCTTGTTTCCTACTCATGCTATTCTTGTTACCTTAACAATTATTGTTTTTCCATGAAGCCTCTCATGTGTTCTATTTTTTTCACCCTTGCATCAAACTCTTCCATGAATATACTTTTATTTATTATTACAATCATGCCAAATCCTTCAACATATCCACCAAATCTTAAAATAATTTTATTTAAATTATTATTTTACATTTTAGAGATCAATTAAAACATTGAATAACATCCTAATTAATATATAGATGAAAATTTAAAACATAAACAAATATTAAATAACTTATATAATTCATGAAAACCCCAATATGAAGGAAAAGCTAGTTTTTTCGGTGGAAATGTGCCTTAGTACTCTATTTTATGAATTTTCAAAGAGATAGTAAATAGTTCAAAATGATTTCCTTCTACTTATACTTATATCTCCTACAAGAAAATAAGTTACAATCATTTTGAAATTATCTAATCACCCGATGATTCAAATTTCATATATAAGCCTTATTTAAGAAATGTTTTAGAAATTGAAATGTAATAAAGTAAAAAGTAAGAGAATTTTATTCCAAAATTTTACAAACCTCTAGATAGAGCTCAAAAAATTGATTAAAACTACACAATGACATATTAAAAAACCAAATTTCCACCCAGGACTCAGTTCTAATTTAATTTTCTCTTTGACTAGTTAATATGTGTATGCTTCCTTGGTTGAAGATTACTAAATCAATAGCATATAATTAGTTCAAGTCTGATGATGGATTGAAATGAAGGAAAGAGTGCATTAATTTATATAATTTTGGAAGGGGAAATTGAAGGTCAAGATCTTATAGTGAGATAAATGATGGAGGATTCTTGAGGGGATTTATGCTAGGATCAAGGAGAGGATGGAGTGTAAATGATGAGGTTTTTAGATTGTGAATGGTTGGGATGCAATTACTAAATTTTGTAAGTTGTTGTTATCATGAGGGAATAAGTGATATGTGCATATAGTAAGGGTATATTCTTGGGATGGGTTGAGATAATAGTGGAACTATAAGGAAAAGTGCTCTTAGGTACCCATTTATTCTTATAATGTGTAGAGGGAAGATAGACATAATTAAATAATAATATTTTAATTATTTTAGCCATGTGCACGAGGTGGAAAATAGGTGAAAATGATGTTTATTGATTTATTTATTATTAGGTGAGATGGAAAGGGGATTTAATTAAATAGTATGACTATTTAATTAAGTGAGGAACATTAGATAAAGTGGAAATGGCCTAGGTGATAGATTTTTTCATTTAGGACTAGGTACACAAGGAAAATATCTAGGTGTTTACATTTTCCCCTCCTTGATATACTATTAAATATAAGTGATGTACTAAAGGAGAATAAAAATTAGGATGTGATGAAGTGATTATTCAATAGAAATTTCTCCCAGTTTCTTAGTGATGATGATGGAAGTGATGCCCCCTCTAGAGAGCTATTTGTTAAAATGAAATATATGAGGTTTGTATAAAAGAAAACATATAAGAAAAATATGTTACATGGTGTATAAAAGATAACTTGAGAAAAATCATGTTAAGATGATGTACATGCCATGGATAGAGATCCAATGTTGGATTAGGATTGGGCATATGGATTGATGTTGCTAAGATTATTAGATGATAGGATGCTAGATTACATGGATGTGTATATTGTATAATGAAATATAAAATGGGTGTAATGTAATAAAGCGATACATGATTTTGAATATGGATATAAATTATGATAAATGAGAAAGGATTCAATTCTATCATAGTAACCTCTCATGTAAGGATTATTTTTTTGTAGCACTTAGCATTATGCACTATGATACAAGGGATCATGACGACAATGTGATATGTGTATATTAACTAACACATAAATCAAGAAGTTTTAAATGGTAAAATTATCCAAAAGGCACATTGCATAGGAATGATATCATATGAAGGATGAAGGTGATTATGATCTTGTAATCAATGGAGTAATAAGATTATTGGCAACAAACAAACATAAAACTGTATATAAAATAAATCAAGAACATTAAAAAAAGATTTAGTGTCGAATGATATGTTGAAGCCAAGGGTGTATGGGAAGATATGATGGGGTGATAGATTCATTGGAGAGGATCAAAGGATTAATTATTAGGATTGGATTTAAATTTTCCCCAAATTAAACTATAAGTTCTACATTATGTTTCTGTGATATTGTGTTGTACAACATTGCATATAATTTTATATTATAATCTTATAATTATTAAATAATTATTTAGTTGTGATGAATGTAGTAGGTTTCGTTGATCACACTAGGTAAATATTTGTGGAGGTCACTTTATATTGTATTGTAACATTGTATTATTATTTAATGTGTGAGAGACACATGATAATAATTTAATATTGGGGAATATTTAATAAAGTGAGAAATTAGTACACAATATTAAATAAGCGGTTAGTTGATTGGTGCTTACATAGTTTTGTGTCACATGGTTTTATCTTACCACTTCGTTGTATTTTTGAGAGTTGTATCTACAAAATCAAGCATGTGTTTAGTGGTTAAGGTTGGATGAGTGAGTAAAATGTCATTATTGTGTCTTTCTAAGGAGTTCATATGTGAAGCATGACACACGGGATGTGTGGATTCATGCTTGGAAACATGAAGATACATTGGAGAGGCTTGATGCTTTAGAGGTATTCATTGTAACACTTATATTGCTTTATTGTTGAATAATAGATAGAGTATGAATGCTTTTAGAGGTTGGGTTTTTCCCTTGAGGATTTTCCTAGGTTATATCTCATTTTGTCTTGCGGCTGGTCTATTTGATCTATGCATTAAATGGATACTTGCATGCATTATTTTCTCTCATGGGATTATGTAGGACATGGATTTAAATTATAGGTTATGATGCATTATTTCCTAATAAGTGGTATTATAGCTTTCATGGTTGAAGGGGGGTGTGAGCTTCCATTTTTTTTGGTACAACCCTTGTTTGAGTAGATTTGGGAAAGGTTTAATCCATATAAATGCATGTTAGATCTAAGGCATTACAAGATATGGAACACATGTTGTAGGTATTTGTTTGCAGATTTGGGATTTTGGGTTGTCAATATTTCTTAGGCTTATTGCAGATCTAGAGCTTAGGAAATTTGGGTCAAAAGGGTTTCTTGGATTGAGCTTTCATATGAAGGTTTTGTAGGGGAAATTTTGTATATGAGCTCTTGGGAAAAAAGGGACCTCACCATTGGATCCACGATGGGCAAGATATGAAAAATTACATAAAACTCAGCATATGTTGTCCAAGGTGAAAAAATGCAAAACAAACTAGCCATATAGGTCATATGACTATACGAATGCCCAATTTTGCCTTGTTGGGGGAACAGGTTCATAGACATGTACCCACATGTGTAAGAGCCTGTCACATCAGTGTATACCCAATATGTAATTTTCTTTAGCCAAAAGTAAATAAGGATTAAAACTCGTTGGCCTTTTCTATTTAAAGTTTTCAACTTTAGAATTATTAAGTTTTAAATTCAAATGAGTTTTACACCACGCCCACTTCCCCCTCCCCCACCCCCTACTTCCACACATTTTTAAGTTTTAAATTTTATAATATTAAAAACTATTCCACTTATAAAAAATATTTAAGTTTTTATATTTGTAGAATTAAATCAGATTTGATTTTGGAGTAAGGTCCACATGATAATTTCCTATATAGTGAACTTAGAATTTTCTTTCAAACAAGCATAACTTTTTCCCAGGTCCTCAAATTTTAAATTTCATATACTCATTGGAAATATGGTTCCATGCACTATAGAGTGGTACATATTTGATTTCATGATTTTATAGTTTATATTACTTTTTGAGCCAAAAATCCAAATGTTCTCTATTTTACTATTTTGAGCATAACTATTGTATACAAAATCAGTTTTTCGATTTCAAATAGGCCTTTGAGAGCATATAAAATGTAATACAAAGTGAATCAGGTTGGTTATTATTTTGTGATGAAGGGAATGCTTGGTATCTTTTTTATCACTTTTGCGAGCTTGAGATTCAAGGTGTGATTGTGTGAGCATCCAAATGAGTCAAGAGGTGAAACCTCTAGGGGGTACATGATTTTATATGATATTTATGATGGTACAACTGATTATTAGTTTGGAGCTTCCTAGTATAGGTTTATGGGTATTTTTCAAAGTTGGAATTTCATGGTGATAAATACATATATTGTCTTTAGTTTTAAGGACATAGATTGGCATGAGTGGAGATTTATAGTCTTGTAAGGGTAATAGTTGAGTGTAGGTACATTGTTGACTATGTTTATGTTTTCATGAATATTTAGGTACATTTAAGAATTGGCACAACATGATCATGTATGTCATTGTTTGGTGATGATTTGGTTTAGTGTTATGAGATTTTTCTTATCTCCTTGATTCTTATTTATTTCCTTGACTATGGTTACTCATTTGTGGACATGTTTGGAAAATAAAATCTACAATTGATTTGGTGTCTGAGTCTTGATGTATGTAGGATTTCATTCTTTAATATCTTAGTTTCTAGGTTACTAATGTGATGATAATTTTGTGCCATGAGCATATCACAATAGTGGTTTACAATTCCTGAGAGGAACAAATTTTAGTGGAAATCACATATTTTTAGAAAATATAATGATTTAAGTCTTAAAAAGTTCCATTTTAAGGATTCCAATTAAAGAGGGTTTTATCAAATCACCTTAGATCAAACCCCCTTGAATAGAACCTCGCTAGTTTTAAACCATACCTATAAATGCATCTCCTTTACACCTATCAAAATGCTGATAAATAATCACTTTTGATTTAGCTTTTGGGAGATCAAATGAATTAATTTAATATTTATTTCAAATTATTATGGTATTCCTCAGAACAAGCTATCCAATGAATATAATTTTAATATGTTTTGGTTTTGTTATGTATTTGTTTTTTAAGTTTTATTAAACATATGTTTTTCATTGAAAATGAATTTCTTTGTTCTTCACATGTGGAAAAATAAAAGATTATCAAAATAAAATAAAATAAATAACTGCACCAGATATTGAAGTCCTTGATCCAACAAAAAAAATTAAATTAAATTTTGACATATACAAATAAAGTTACACGTTATACGGTCGCATTGTGTCTGAATTGTAATTTGTTTGGCTTTGAAACTTGATTAAGGAAAAAATATTCAATAAAAAACTATCTAACCAAGTGGAAGCACTAGATATCAGAGTTACAAATCTAAATTTGAAAGAATTATAATTTTATCCTTCATGGAAAAAAAATAATGCGTTATATGGTGTGCGTCACTTTTTAAAAATGTTGTTTTCTGAAAAAAATCAATTTTTGTGGGAGATGGAAAAAGAAGTACAATTTGATTCCAAAAATTTTGAAAAAAATACTTTTAGAATCTACAGACAAAATTTGATGAGACTCTAGTTTGCACCATCTTCAAATTCCTCATAGTTTAGCCGCTATAGGTGCTTGAATGTGAAGATTTAGTTAAAAATAATAATTTCAATGTCCAGTTTGGCCAAAAATTGTAAACCACTATTATGGGATATCATGAGTTACGTAGGTGTGTGGGTTGGCCACCTACTCATTTGTAGTGGGATGACTTGGATGTGGATTTTCTATATATCTATGATATTAGTTCATTATTGATGCTGCTTTTATTGGTTGGTCTTATCTATGGTCATTTGTGCATTGGTGATGTAGGAGCATCCTTGGTTGTAAAGCAATCCAGTATCAACCAAAAATAGTTCTTTTTTGCATTGCATTCAGTAGCATTTTTAGTAGTTCATTTTTCATTTCACCACATAGTCTTTTCTCATCTAGTAGAGTATTCTATAGCATCTACATATTGGGGTATGTGCAGGATCATGATGGGCCAAAAAGTGGCAATATGATGGGCATTTGTAGTGTATGTGGCTGGCGACTTTTTTATTACCAAAAATTGATGAAACAAAAAGGTTTTTAAAGGAGATTCTCAGTTTTCCACTAATATAAATTATGTTTTACTTTGAATTTAATAAATAATTATTATTCATTTTCTATTTGAATTATGAGTAAAGTCTTGATTGATAGGTTGATTGAAAAATATCTATAGCTTTCAATCGACATCACATTTTTTGAATTCGAAACTTGTGTCACATTCTATGCTTCACATACTATAGGATTAAAAAAATAAAAAATGAATTTCATGAAGTTTTGACCAAGTTAAGGTGGTTAGATTAACAAATTTTTATATTTTTTAAAATTTGTAATAAAAAATTCATAATTAATTATTTACTTGCAAAAAAATTACAAAAAAATATGCATCACTTCCATACATGAGTCCTCTACTTATATCTAAAATCTTATAAAAAAATATTATCATTTTATTGTGGTGAGGGTGGTTAGACAGACACCTACTTCTTATTTTTTCCCTGAAATTTAAGTACTACTACATTGAAATTTCAAATTTTCACCAAATAGATTTTTCTTTTATTAAAATAAACCTAGTATTTTAGAAACTACATTCAATTTTCTACAGATTCTATTCTTACATATTTTTTAAATAATATATATAACTAATTCAAATTTTTATGTCAAGTTGCCTAACTCTGATTTTTCTAAATTTTTTGCCACTTAAGGGCCTGTTTTTTCCATGATGATCTTGCACATACCCATTGACACCTATCACATATCCATATTTCACATCATTTGAATTTTTTTTATCAAAATTTATCACTCTCAACTTCACTATGTTACCAGTTAGAGCATTTAGTGTTGACCTGGTCCAAATTTCTTAGTGCATATTGAATAAAAGGAAAATGGTTGCTTTATAACCTAGGTCATATAACACCACTATTCTCCTATTATCATTCAATAATGTCCTAGTAGTCCCAATTGGATGGACTAACAACCTCACAAGGTGTGTCAATTCAAAATGAGGAGGACCTAGGAGGGGATGCTTTCAGCTTTAAAGGGGGTTCACCACCAAGTATAAACTTGGAAAAGAAAATGATGGAAAACACAATGTGATATTCAAATTAATTCTAAATGACCTAGAAAGATAAATAAAATGCAATAGAAAAATATCAAACTGGGAATGTGCACCAACGAAGTTTAGAGATGTTGTGAGGATTCTAGAAATGTAAAGAGACTTCCGAAAAGTGTTATGGAGGACTAAGACACCTAGGATGGAGTATTAGTATCATTTCTATTTTTTGGGGCCGATGTGGAGTCTTCAGATGCCAAAAGAAAATCTGAAAGAATCTCTATACAATATGCAATGGAGGACTAAGATGCCCAAGGTGGTATATTAGTCTCATTTTGAATTTCTGAAAACTCTGAGTGTGGTCCTAAGCTCCAAGGTCTGCACTTGCTTCTCTTTTGATCTTAGTTTTTGACACTTTCAAATTTGGCTTATAGGTGAGTTTTCGTGAAGATGAAAAGTTTGCAATGCAACTGTTCAACTTTTAACACTTTGCACTCAAAGTGATCTTCAAGACTTTAACCTAGATCTACAACCATAAATATGGAAGAGGGGAAAAAAAATTTTGTTAGTGAATGTGATTTTTCCTTGGTCAAACCCCTTGTTGGTAATCAAACCTTGAAATGAAATAGAAATAAGGAAGGAAATGGTTAATGAAAAAAATACAATGCTACAACTCACCGAACCCTTATAAGTTCTGGAAACTTATGTTCAATGACTGCAATGGATATGGATCTTGAACCAAAGGAATGATCTTGAATTGATTTCTTCAATATAAACCCTACATCTCAAATGTTATCACAACAACACCCATGATGCAAGAAGCTCTTTGATATAATGCTTGAATCTTGATAATGGCTCTAAATGCTTGATAAATCTACTCTTGAATTCTCTCACAAAAGACTTGGATTGAAATGAATGAATGAACCTTCTATTTATACCTATCTATGCTTAATATCTTGAAATTACATCACACCAAGCTTACATATGAATTCATTAAATAAAGGAGGCTAAATCCTACCAGAATTTGAAGTTAAATCCCAAAAATGACTCAAGGACAACTAAGACGCCCTAGGTGACATCTTAGTTCCAAGCCATGAAACTTGGGGCATAGACACCAAAAAGGGGCCCAATTAAGATTCCTCAAAATCAAGGTCTCGAGACCTTTAGGGGAAAAAGACGTCCTAAGTGGCATTTTAGTCATGACCCAAAAATTAGGTACACATAGATGGAGTCATTAAATTATCATTTATGCAATGGAGAATGTCGGGATTAGCTAGAAAAATGCATAACTCATAGGACTTATGTATGAAAAATAGGAATAATTAAGCCATAAAGAAGCATAAATAAAGCAAGGCAGGCCCAAAAAAGTGTGAAAATGAAAGGGTATGTATTTTACTACACTATGCATACCTATTCTAGATCATGTGGAGCTTAATGGAAAAAAATGCAAGAAACTTGGGTCAGTTGGGACCTATCTTGGAGATGCACAATTCATATATTTTTGTGTGGAGTTATCTCTTCATATTTTAAGGCTAACATACATGTATGATCATTTACCAGGTTATTAACCCTTGTGGCTGACATGGACCTATATTGGAGATTGAGAAGCATATTTGTAAGCATTTGTAATAATTTAGGATTAATATAGTTTAGGATAAGATTCAAATTCAAGATATTTTCCATAAACCCTTTGCGGCTTGTAATAAGGCCTATTGGCTAGTTGTATTGCTAAAAGCCCTTGTGGTAGGCCTGTGAGCCATGGATACTCACCCTTGTGGCCTATGTTGCATATTAGAGTATCAATTCATTGGAATTTCTTATTCACATATCAATTCATTATGTTATTTCAACTGTGTTGACTCATTGTTTCATGGTGTAGACAGTTCCTTTTGGAACCCTACTTCCATGACTACACCAAATCATATTAGAGAAAGTTTTTGATTACCAAACAAATTCCTTGAGGTGAACAAATCACCAAATTGTTGGGAAAAAAAGGACACACAACTGAGAGGGGCGTGAATCAGTTATGGTAGAAACTTAAAATTTTCTAACTTAGCTTAATCTCATATCTGATGAATAAGAAATTAACCACAAACAATTAACACATAAGAGAGACAAAGAATGTTACCAAGATTTTTTTGTGGAAACCCTGTTAGGGGAAAAACCACGGTGGATGTTAGTCCACAAGATTATACCCTTTTAAAATTATAATGAGAAATAATAAGGGGAATGCACATGCGTCCAAGCACACTGCCTAGAGCTCACTACTCAAATACAAAAGGGGCTCACTTCCCGAAAATATAGAATAGGATTAAAATCCAAAGGGTACGAACTAAGAAAATAGCTTCTGCACAAGCCTAATTATAGTTCCAATTAAGCTCAAAAAACCTTCTTCATACTTCCCTCAATCTTATTCTCACTTTTCTCTATGATCAAATGATATTTGCACATAGGAGCACACCGAGAAAATTTTCCACATACTATATAGATGAAACAATTCGTCTTATATATCTGCTACATGAGATTTTTTCTCTTATACTTATTAGGAGGGGTAATCACCCCTAGCATTCCTCTGAGATACTCAAAATTATCCTTCAATAATGACTTGGTAAATATATCTGCAATCTATTCTTTGGTAGGAACATACTCCAGTCTGAATTCGTTCGCATTCACTTTCTCCCTCAGGAAATGGAACTTGATTGAGATATGTTTAGTCTTGGAATGCACCACCAGATTCTTGGAAATATTTATTGCACTTGAATTTTCACAATATATGGCAATAGGCTCTTCATATACCACATTGCTATCTTTCAAAATTTGTTTCATTCATATCACTTGAGTACAGTTATTTGCAGCAACAATGTATTCTGCTTCACCAGTAGATAGAGAAATAGAGTTTTTCTTTTTGCTCAATCGGGACACCAATTTCTTCCCTAGGAAGAAAACATAACCACTAGTAATTTTCTTATCATCTGCATCTCGATCCCAATCTGCATCAGTATATGCACTCAAAGTTAGATCATCATCCTTTGGATACCAAAGTATAGAGTCAACTGTTCCTTTCAGGTATCTAAAAATTCTCTTCACAACAATCACATGTGATTCTTTTGGATCAGCCTAAAATCTAGCAACCATACATACAACATTCATAATGTATTATCTAGTCTAAGTTAAGTAGAGTAATCCACCAATCATTGACATGTATCTAGTCTGATTCACCTTACGAGAATCATCATTTTGTGTCAACTTACGTCTAGCCACCATGGGAGTAGCAATACGTTCTGAGTCATCCATTCCAAACTTCTTCAATAGTTCTCTCACATATTTGGACTGAGATATGAAAATTCCCTTGTCTATCTGAGTAACTTGCAATCCTAGAAAGAAATTTGTATCTCCAATCATACTCATCTCAAATTCATTCTTCATCTCATCAGCAAAATTCATACATAGATTGTCATCTCCTCCAAAAATGATGTGATTAACAAAAAATTCTATAATTAACTCCTTATCATGATCTAATTTGAAGTATATGTTGCTATCAATAGTACCTTTAGTGAATCCAAGCTTCAGTAAATATTTTTCCAATCTAGCATACCAGGATCTGGGGGCTTGCTTGAGTCCATATAGAGCTTTCTTTAATCGACAAACCATACCTACCTTGTCAGTTAGTTGGAATCCATTTGGTTGTTCTTGAAATGTGTACTTCTTCTTCTAGTTCTCCATTTAGAAATGTTGAGTACACATCCATTTGAAAGACTTTATAGTTTTTGTATGCAACATAAGCAAGAAATAATCTTATAGCTACAATTCTAGCAATATGAGCAAAGGTTTCTTCAAAATCAATACATTTCATTTGAGAATACCCTTTACATACCAGTCTTTCTCTATTCTGGACCACTTCACCTTGTTCATTCAGCTTGTTCCTAAACACCCATGTAGTACTAATCAAATTTTTTTCTTTAGGTCTGGGGACTAGTATCCATGTGTCATTCTTTTCAATTTGTGTTAGCTCTTCCTTCAGAGCTTCCAACCAGTGTTCATCTTGATAGGCTTCAGTGACATTTTTAGGTTCAATCTTGGAAATCAAACAATATTCTTATGCAATCTTTCTTCTATTTTTCACTCCTTTATTCTTATCTCCTATGATTTGAATGTTAGAATGATTTAGCTTTACAAAGCTTAGATTTTTGGGACATTCTTGAACTTCTGATTCTTCTAATCTTTCTTCTACACTTGCACTTGTATGTGTTTCCTGACTGACTTGATTTACCGGAACAAATTGAGGTTGCTTTACCGAAACATATGGAATAATCTAAAGTATATTTTGTTCCTGAGAATTCTTCCCTTTGCTAGTATTGTCTTCATCTGAATCATAACTTCAATATCTCGATGATTTGACAGAGTCCTCATCAACTCTAAAATTTTCACTTTCAACCATCTTTCTCAGTCTTTTGTTATAGCACCGGTAGGCCGTGCTTTTAGTGGAGTAACCTAGGAAAATTCCTTCATCGATTCTTGCATAAAACTTGCCTATATCATCATCTCTCTTGATATAGTATCTTGAAATATTTAATAGTAGTCTTGTAACCAGACAATAACTCAAAAGGTGTCTTACCAGAATTACCATTAACATTTACCCAGTTCAAGGTATACACAGCAGTGCTTACCGCTTCACTCTAGTACATCTGAAACACATTTCCTTCCATTATCATTGTTCTGGCAGCATCCAAAATTGTTATATTCTTTCTCTCTGCAACTCCATTATGTTGAGGGCTTCAGGGAGTAGATAACTATCTTTTAATTCCATGCTCTTCACAAAAGGAGTTGAACTCCCTAGAGGGGATCACACCACCTCTATTATATCTCAAGAATTTTATTTTCAGACCTTTATCATTCTCTGCTATAGCCTTAAAACTTTTGAAATTTTCAAATGCTTCACATTTTTCTCTTAAGAAAGAAACCCATATCATTCTAGAGTAATCATCAATAATCAGCATAAAGTACCTTTCCCCATGAATAATTCTAACTCTAGAGGGACCACAAAGGTCAGTATGTAGCAGCTCCAACAAATTATTTGAATGAAGCTATTTTCTTAGGAAGAGACTCTAGTTTGTTTACCCATCTAACATTCCTTGCAAATTGTATTAGCAAGCTTCACTAACTTAGGTAGATCTCTTACTACTTGAGTGGAACTTATCTTGACAATGTTGTCAAAATTTATGTTACACAACCTCCTATTCCACAACCATATTTCATCTACTTGAGCAATTAAACAACTCCCACTAGTAGTGGCTAGGTGAAAGATATTACCTTTTGTCTGCTTACATATAGCAATCATATTCCCAGAATTTATGTGTATCTTGCATCTTCTTTGAGCTAAAGGTCATAGCCCTTGTGCACCATCTGTCCAACACTCACCAATTTTTGTTTCATGCCTTCAACATAAAGGACATCATCAGTGTTATCCTTACGACCAAGACAAATAGATCCCCTACCATGAATCACACTAGCATTATTATCTCCAAATCTTACAACCCCACCATCGTACTTCTCTAGACTTACAAATTTTCTTTTATCACCGGTCATATGATGTGAGCATCCACTATCAATGACCCACTCATCTTTTTCTTCAACTCAGTCTGCAAGTTCCTTTTTATCAGACTCATCATTAGTCACTACTTCTTGAGCAAAGTAACATCTCTTTTGAAATCTAGAATTTTTCGGCTTAGATCTAGGAACTCTTTCAGGACACCTTGATGCAAAATGACCTATTTTATTGCAAGAAAAACATTTAATAGGAAATACATCTTCATACTTACCTTTTCCTCAGCCTTCTTTCTTTTCAATCAGTGCTTCCAATTCTTCTACCTCTCTTTCTTTATCTTCAATTTTTTTCAGTTCTTCATCTTACTTCAATACCTTTTTGTAACACTCTCCCAAACTATACCTTTCCCTGTTACTTCTAGAAAGAGTAGCCTTGAATGAAAATTCGGTCTTCAGATTAGATTCACCAAATTCACTTATTTCAAAAGCAGCAAGCTTGCCAACCAACATGTCTCTTGATATCTTTGTTATTGACCTAATTTATTCAATAGCATGAGCTTTCACTTTTTAGGAGGGAGGAAAGGATCTGAGTATCTTAGCCAAAATTTCATCCTCATCCACAAAACCACCAACACATCGAATACCCATCACTATCTCATCTACTCTCTGCATAAAAGAAGTGATATTCTCATTTTCACCCATCTTCAAATTCTCATACTTTCCTTTCAAAATCTATAGCTTATCCATCTTTGCATGTACATCTTCTTCATACAAGGTTTCCAACTTTATCCAAATCTCATGAGTTTTCTGAAATTTTATCACATTAGCCATCTTTGAATCTATCAGAGCACTCACAAGAGCTTCAATAGCCCTAATATTATTCTCAGCATCTTTGATCTCATCAACAATGGAGGTACCATTCTAATGAATAACATATGCATCTTTTTTAATCTTCCAAAAAGCTTCACCAATACATCTTAGATGGCATTGCATCCTAACTTTCCACAGTGAGTAGTTAGTGCCATCAAACATTAGACTGTCCTTCTTGAATTTTTCCATCTTGGATCACCTCAAGCTTTTAGAATTCTTTAGAGGAACCTGCTTTGATACCAATTGTTGGAAAAAAAGGACACACAACTGAGAGGGGGGGTGAATCAGTTGTGACAAAAACTTAAACTTTTCTAACTTAACTTAATATCAAATCTGATGAATAAGCAATTAACCACAAAAAAATAACACATTATAGAGACAAAGAACACCAAGATTTTTTTGTGGAAACCCTATTAGTGGAAAAACCATGGTGGATGTTAGTCCAAAATATTATACCATGTTAAAAGTATAATGAGAAATAATAAGGGGAATACACATGCATTCAGGCACACTGCCTAAAGCTCACTACCCAACAATATAGAATAGGATTAAAATCCAAAGGGTACGAACTGAGAAAATAGCTTCTGCACAAGCCTGATTATAGTTCCAATTAAGATCATAAAACCTTATTCATACTTTGCTCAATATTCTTCACACTTTGCTATGCAATCAAATGATATTTGCACATAGGAGCACATTGAGCACTTTTTCCACATACTATATCGATGAAACAATTGCTCTTATATATCTGCTACATGAAATTTCATCACAACTTAGTCAGCCAATGTGAATCCACCAAGGTCAGCAAAAAAATAGTGGAGATGCAAATTAATATCTCCAACACAAAAATATTTTAATTAATTTCAACACAAATATCCACAACATGATTCCACCAACATGTCGGCCAAGAACAAGAAAAACAAACATGCACAAGAAAATATCTTCAACCACGAGCTCTCTGATTAATTTGAACGTACCAAAAGAATAAAGAATGATCTAAAGACATAAGAGAACACCAAGAAATAATAGAGAAGCATCCAAAACAAATGAGATTAACAAAATCACACAATCTGCTTTCAGGAACACTGACAAAGACCATAAAAACACTGTCAGACCACAACACAATCAAAACATCATGTAGATATCTGAAACTTCCAGTAGATGATCTAGAAACATTTAACAATAAAATATTTAATCCACACCAACTAATATTCAATGTATAGAACAAGACACCTTCATGACCTGCACAGTTCCAATGGGAACCTAGAATACTCTCTTTTACAATTTTCTCAATATCCTCGACATATACAACCTTCAATACACCAAATTCTAATAGTGTTGACATCAATGACAACCAGATATCATAAACCATATCCACAACTTCCAACATGAACTAAGGTAGACTACTTTTCTTTTCAACCAATTGTTGATTTTGAGGTGGTTAAAACCTTTGTAGCTAGATCATTGAATTGAGGCAGTTGCACCAATTCGAAGGGAGATATGCCACCAAGGAGAGTTCCTACTATGGTGAATGTTGTTGGAAGAATGGATGAAATGTTGGAAATGATGCACAATAAGTGAATTAGGTTATATTTTTTTGAAGAAGATAAAACATGAGGCATAAACCCTAGGAAGAATGATGAAAGTGATGATGAAGTAGAACATGTACATCAAATTATAGAAACCCTAGAAGAAGAAGAAGAAGAATCAAATTAAGTCAAAATGTTGAAAGTGATATCAAAGATTGGAAAGAAACCTAGAGTTGAAATTCAAAATTAGGTGAGAAATTTGAATCGTGAAGAGTTGATTGATTAGATAAATCATATGGAAGAATACTTTGAATATGAAGAAATTTAAGATCTAGCGAGAGTAAAATTTGCAAAAACAAAGTTCAAAGGTCATGCTGCATTTTGGTGGAAAGAAGTTCACTTGGACTAAAATAGAGGAGGAAAACAAAGAATAATCAAATGGGTCATAATGGTGAAAATTTTGAAGAAAAAATTCATACCAGCCAATTACGAACTTGAATTGTTAAAGTGATTGCAAAACATGAGACAAAAGGAAAGATCTATGAAGGAGTATACTAAATAATTCTACAAGATGATAATTAGAACCGGTCATAGTAAAGCGAAAAAAGAAAAGGTTGCTAGATATTTGAATGGAATGAGAACAAACATTCAAGAAGAGTTGAGCATGGTAATGATGACATCAGTTGAGGAAGCATATCAATTTTCATTGAAGATTGAAGTGAAGCTAAACAAGAAGTTTGCACATAGAAAAATGAGTGCAAGAGGAAGATTTCAAAAGAATGGACTATAATTCAAAGAAATAAGAATCTATATGGAGTAGAAAAAAGATGTAAAACCCTACTAGAGTAATGAAAAGGATGCTAAATCATACCACAAAGGAAGAGAGGACAAAAATTTCTACCCCAATAACAAAGGAAGCCATAATTCTTACTATAATTATGGATACTAAAGAGATGAAGCAAGATCTGATAGAAATCCATTTAGATGAACCTATTTTCAAGTGTGGAGGTGAAGGACATAGAGCATTTGAGTTTCATCAAGGAAGTACTAGAAAAATACTTGAAAATATTAGAAGAGCATCCTATATGGAGGAAGAACATGTTGGATCCCCTAATTCAGTTGGGAAACCTAAGAAAAGTGAATCATTGGAGATGAAAAGAGCTCTAATACATGAAGAGTAACTAAGGAACCATTGCAGAGGAAAATTTTATTTAGAACTAGATGTAAGTCTTGGGGGAAGGTATTTAAAGTCATCATTGGTAGTGGTAGTACTGATAATCTAGTTTTAGAAGGGATCGTAACAAATTTGAACTTGAAGAGATTTAAACTTCCAAACCCCTATAGGATAGCATGGATTGAAGATGATCATAAGATATTGGTGAATGAACAATGTTTGGTGAAATTTCATATTGGATCATATAATGATGAAGTATTGTGTGATATTATTACTATGGATGCATGTGACTTACTATTATAGAAACCATGGAAATATGATAAGAAATAAATTCATGATGGAAGAAGAAATACTTATACTATGACATCAAATAGAAAGAGAATCAAGTTGATACCTTTGGAGGAAGAGAAGAAGAATAAATTTTGTGGCACTACCAAACTATGTTTGGTAGATGGAAGGAAATTTCTTGATGGGATAAGGTATGAGAGCATGTTTTTTTTGCATTAATTGTAAAGAAAGGTGGTAGTCTAAAGACAACAAGAGATAAATATCCACCATAGAAAGAAGTTGTAGAATTATTGATGGAGTATGAAGACATCATGTTAGAGAATGTAGTAGATGGTTTACCACCAATATGGATTATCAATCATCATATAGATCTCATATCAGAAGATAGTTTTCCAAACAAAGTAGCACATAGAATGACACCCATAGAGAATGAAGAGTTGAACTAGTAGATCCAAGAGTTGTTGAGAAATGGATTGATCAAAGAAATATCAAGCCCATGTGTGGTACCTATTGTACTTGCATCAAATAAATATGGAGAGTGGAGAATGTGTATAGATTTAAGAGAAATAAATAAGATCATTGTCAAGTATACATTTCCATTGCCAAGAATGGATGACATTATCAACTATTTAAGTGGAGCAAGGTATTTCACAAATATTGATCTCAAGAGTGGGTATCATCAGATCTGAATCAAAGGAGATGATGTTGAACATCTAGAATACAAAGAGGGGGGGTGAATCAGTATTCCATAAAACCATTCACATAAAATCCATATTACCATTATCACAATTCTGACTAAATCAACAAGAGAGAACATAGAAACAAATCAAAGCAGCCATAAACGTGAACACCAGGATTTTTACGTGGAAAAACCAAAGAGGGACAAACGATGGTGAGGGTTAAATCACAATATATTATATCCAAATAAAAAATATTATGAGGCTCACTGCCAAGACTCACTATCTTTAAAAAAGCTCACTACCTAAATACAAAAGATGGTTGACTGCCAAGATACAAAGATAGTGGCTCAATGCCAAGAGATTGAATTGATATGATATACCTCCAATATGCAAGGATTAGTTCCAATGAAGCTCGTAATATGAAGTAATTCCTTACACAACAATCGCTCAATAGACCCTTACTAATCTAGAATTGATAAAGCATATAGGCTCGAACCATTTTTCAACACACTTTTCTTATGCACACTTTCTTCTCCTTCACTCTCTCATTTCATTCCTCAAAACATCTTATATATATATATATATATATACAATTATATCTTAATCATCAATTAGGTCGGCCTAATTAAATGAAAATAAAATAATCAAAACTCTCTTTGTGTGCACCATACAATATTTTATCCATGTAATGCATTGTACCAAATTGGTTGACATCTGTAAAACACAACTAGTCTCCATAATGTATTGCATATGTTCAGTCAGCCAAGACTAGAACACAATTCTCCAAACCAACAAATAATCCTCAAATAAAACACCTTTCAGATCTAATAACACATTAATTTCCCATGATACCACCAACATACAAACTATCAACCAAACCACAACATAATAATATTCACCTTAATAGAATGTGAAGTCTCGCACACAACATGCCAAGTAAGGAACAATAGTAGAATATAGAGTTGCACTCTGTCAGAGATAACTTTCTGCTCACAACCAAAAATGTCTAAAGATCCAGGAAATAGTTCTTTGAATCAATCAGGATAACATGGTTAATATATTAGAGTCATATATGATATTGTAGTGAATTTCATACTCAAACTCCATCACAATAATCCATCAAAAATAAGAATTACCAACAAGGAGAAACTTCTGATAAACCAAGTAGACTTCTCATAGAGTTATCAGCATGTAATATCATCACGTTGTGTAAGGTATTTCACAAAGATTGATCTCAAGAGTGTGTATCATGAGATCATAATCAAAGGAGATGATGTTGAATATCCAAAATACTGAGATGGGGGTGAATCAATATTCCATAAAACCATTCACATAATATCCATATTAACATTATCACAATTATGAGTGAATCAACAAGAGAGAACATAGAAACAAATCAAAGCAACCATACACATGAACACTAGGATTTTTAAGTGGGAAACCCAAAGAGGGAAAAACCATGGTGAGGGTTAAATCACAATATATTTTATTTAAATACAAAATATTATAGGGCTCACTACTAGGACTCACCATCCTTAAAAAGACTCACTACGTGAATACAAAAGATGGTTGACTACCAACATACAAAGATAGTAGTTCAATGCCAAGAGATTGAACTGATAGGATATAACTTAAATGCACAGGGTTCAGTTCTAATGAATCTCAAAATATGAAGTACTACCTCACACAACAGTCACTCAACATACTTGTATTGATCCACAACTAATAAATCATTTAGGTTTGAACCATTCTTCCACATATTTTTATTCTCCACACTTTATTCTCCTTTTTCACTCTCTCATCTTATTCCTCCAAACATCTTATATATATAAGTATATCTTAATCATCAATTAGGTCGGACTAATTAGATGAAAATAAAATAATCAAAAATCTCTTTGTTGGCACCATAAAATACTATATCCATGTAATGTATTGTACCAAGTTGGTTGACATCCATAAAACAAAACTAGACTCCATAACGTATTGCATACACTGAGTCAGCCAAGACTAGAATGCAATTCTCCAAACCAATAAATAATCCCCAAATAAAAAACCTTTTGGATCTAAGAATACATTAATTTCCCATCATACCACCACATAGAGACTATCAACCAAACCACAACATAATAATATTCACCTTGATAGAATGTGGAATCTCCCACATAGTATGCCAAGCAAGGAACAATAGTAGAATAAAGAGTTGTACTCTCTCAGAGATAACTTTCTGCTCACAACCACAAATGTCTTAAGATCTAGGATACAACTATTTGAATGAGTCAGGATAACATGTTAAGAGAATAGAGTCATATCAGATCTTGCGGTGAATTTTAGACTCAAACAACAATACATCAATTCATCACAAGTGGGCATTATCTACAAAGAGAAGCTTCTGATAAACCAAGTAGACTTCTCACATAGTTAGAACCAAGTAGATATCATCATGTTGACATCAATGAAGACATAGAAACAACCAACACAAACCATCCATACTTAATGCTCATGTTGCAAGGCCCATCAATCTCCCCCTTTGGCATTGATGGCAACATGAATGACAAAAACATTTTCCAACTGCAAATGAATACTATGAATACTCCCCCTATCAAATATATTCTTCACAAATTTTTTTCTCCATCTCTCTATCTCTATATCTCTCTATCTCTCCCTCTTTGACATCAATGACAAAGTACTAGGGTCTGAAATAATCTGTATATATCAAAATTTAGCCAAAAACATATAAATACAAAATTGAATTAACCTAAAGAAAAACCTCTAAGACTCTTCAGGATGACCTTCCACGATGCTTTTCCTTCTTCCCATGAATATTTTCCAATTATAAGAGTCTTGTAAAATAGCTCAAGTTGAGTTAAGGACTCTATACCATCTGCTAAATTATTGGGATTAAGATTAATCTATGATAATTCACCAATACAACCAAGAGCACTACAAGTATAAGTGTGTATGAGTTTAATCATGTCTCTAAGTTCCACAAACTTCTTAATAACTTATGTCCTTTGATCCTATAGAGAAAATTATTTTTCCTGAAGCTACACAATGTAGGACCACCTATGATTATCTCTATCTTATGCTAACCTATATGTATTTTCCTGAGTGCACATTCAGGATTTTCTCATCCTTATCTCACTTCTTATTTTTAGTGTACTACTAGACCAATTTAGGAAAAAATTAATTAGTTCATGTGCCTCTTCTTCACAACCGTGTACACTCTTTAATTCCTTCATCACTCGACTATGTGCATTTGCACATTTTTCCTTGATATATTCCAAATTTCCTTCATCATATCCAATTTTAGTAGGTACTTCAAGTCCAAAGAGGTAGAACTTCAAAGAATCAATCATTCCTTTGAGATTCTCCACAACAGAAATAGATGAATCAAAATTAGCACTGAGAATAACCTTCTACAATTATTCCAAAGCTTTCTGAATATTTATCCTTTCATGCTCATGTTGAAACTCACTTCCTTCTACAACTTCTTGCTTAACAACACTATTCCTTTTCTTCCCTATTCTAGTTGCACCAGCAGAGGTACCTTCTTCATAGATATTCTTAGGGATTTTCAAAATAATTTTCGCATAATTATCAACTTCATCCTCTGACACTTCATAATCTACTTCAGAAATACATACAAAACTTGATTCAATTGCTTTAATGTGGTAGAAATCTACAGATGCAAGAAAATTTATACTTTTGGAGTACCTTTAAACAACATATACTGGAATCCTAAACCTTCTTTTCATCCTCATCTAAAATTTTCCAATGAATGTAGCAAGGGAAGTCTCTTGTGCATCTAAGCTACCAGTATTTATCATGAAGTTTTTGATTTGATGGGAAATAGGAACTGTATTTGACCATTCTATCCTTCCTATTACTGGTAACTCTGTTAAAATGTAAAATAGCATACATACAACAAGATTTCCATACTGGAATGTATTGTTCTTACTCTTCTTTAAATTCTTCAAAAGATGTATACAAATTAATTCACATAACTCATAATCCATACCTCTTTTAACCATATCAACAACAATATGTGCATTAGCAGTAGAGACTGTGAGGTCATTGTTAGGGATACAAAAATTTTGACTGATGACCATAGAAATATACCTTATTAATTGATCAACAATTGATCTCAAATCAGTCTCTTTCCCTTCAAGATTCACACTAGTAACCTCAAATATCTCTTGCTCATCCATAGCCTTTTGTTTGGGAACTGGTCCGGAGGAACATAAACCAATTACATCTTTAATAGCTTCTCTAGTAATCAAATGTGTCTCATGAATCCAAAAAGATTCATTGTGAATTATGCTTAAAACTATTTGAATATACTTATTTTCAAATTCAAACAAAGGGACTTTCCTCCAAACATCAAACTTTTTCTCAACTAACACTCTATAAGCATCATGGCTCTCTTCCAATTCACTTTCCCATAGCATGCTCAACTGAACTAATGGCATTATTCTATCTTATTGTAATAAATGCATAGATATCCTCTATGGGAACCACTCTCGAAGCGATGCAAGAGAATGCACCAACAAACTCTTCTAAAAAATCCTTAAAATATCTTCTCAAATTAACTTGCAATTTATCCACACTATTCACAATCTTTGAATTATCCATAGCAATAAAAGTGAAATATTGTGCAAAAAAAAATACCTCTATAAATTTCAACAAGAAATGTATAGATATCCTACTTCTGAGGCTCACTTTGAATCAACTTTTTATTTTCTTCAAACCCTAAAAATTTGAATTTCTCTCTAAGCTTCCTTTACATGCTTTTCTAAATCTACATAAGCCTCTTGAGTTATATGAATTTATTCCATCCATTCTGAATGATTTTGCAATAAATGCTTCAACATGCAGGTAGATTACCTCAAAAATTGTGTAGACCTCCAGTGTTTCAAATTTAATAGACTTTATCATTCACACATGTGACTGAAAAATTCCTTAATTTCCTTACCACATTAAATATACTTTTTTTATGATGTCACACAAGTATCGATGAGGGGTTCGTTAGATTTTCTAATAATTGATCCACCTTAGCCATTGCATTACATAGAAATTGACGGGAGTATCTACACCGAAGGTCAACATAGATAAGACTGATGATTTAACTTTCTTTCCTTCCTTTCTCCAAATCCTTTTCATTTCCTTTCTTGCTTCTTTTAGATCAATGATTTGATCATGCTTCTTCTCTAGATAATTATTTTTTCTTCTTATGTAATTATTACTAGGGTGTTCCAGATTGTTGTACTTAAAGAAAACAACATTCTTCTTTCCATTGTTTCTTGTATTCAACTTATCTTCACATAGAATAACTTCATATTCAATCTTCTTGCACTTAAGACACTTGTCAGAGAATAATAAAGAATCTTTCATTTTGATTTGTAGTCCTTTTCCTTACACCCAAATTTCTTGTAGGAATAACAAACACCATTGAAAGATAAATACCTTATAGCATCATGTCGTTTGATAGGATTTCTTCCAAAATTATTTCTTAGATCCTTGATTTGTCCATTTTTGCACCGAGTCCTCATATCAATATATTGCTTCACTTAAGAACTTTGACCTTCATCAAATCCTAAACAACTATTATCCATCACCGATATCTGAGAATTAATCAATTCATCAAGCATTGCTGAGCTTATCCTAAATTTTTCTTCAAAACTTCTTGCCTTTTCTAGATCAGATATCAAGATTTCTACTTCTTCCTCAAGCTTTATACATTCAACCATCTTCCTTTGAATTTCAATTTTATGATATTCTTTAGTTCTTTCTTTTTCATCCAATTGTTGTAGTAGGCTGGAGACAGTTTCATCTGCTTTAGTTAATAGATCACATGCTTCAACACTTTTAATTTTCAATTTTTGAATATACTCATTCACATTCATCAACTTGTCCTTCAGATCTTCTATTTCTTATGAACATCCAACAAAGACCACTTCTGGAGGAAAAAAATTCTTATATTCAAATTTCAAGACCTTCCTTAAGTTCTTAAACTCCTTCCAAGAAACCAAGCTCTGATACCAATTATTGAACATCCAAAATACTAAGAGGTGGGGTGAATCAATATTCCTTAGAACCATTCACATAAAATCCATATACCATTATTACAATTCTAATTGAATCAACATAAGAGAACATAGAAACAAATAAAAGCAACCATACACATGAACACCAGGATTTTTAAGTGGAAAACGTAAAGAGGGAAAAACCATAGTGAGGGTTAACTCACAATATATTATATCTAGATACAAAATATTACAGGGCTCACTACTAGGACTCACTGTCCTTAAAAAGGCTCACTGTCTGAATACAAAAGATGGCTAACCACAAAGATACAAAGATAGTGCTTCACTACCAAGAGATTGAACCGATAGGATACACCTTCAACGTGCAGGGTTCAATTCCAATGAAGCTTAGAATATGAAGTACTAACTCACATAGTATTCACTCAACAAACCTATATTGATCCACAACTGATAAAGCATTTAGACTTGGAACTTTCTTCAATACACTTTTCTTCTCCTTCCTCACTCTCTCATCTCATTCCTCAAAACATCTTATATATACAAGTATATCTTAATCATAAATTAGGTCAACCTAATTAGATGAAAATAAAATAACTAAAACTCTCTTTTTCAACACCATAAAATATTTTATCCATGTAATGCATTGTACCATGTCAGCTGGCATCCATAAAACACAACTAGCCTCCATAATGTATTGCATACACTAAGTCGGCCAAGACTAGAACACAATTATCCAAACCCACAAATAATCCTCAATGAAAACACCTTTTGGATTCGAGAACAAATTAATTTCTCATCATACCACCAACATAGAGACTATCAACAAAACCACAACATAAGAATATTCACCTTAATAGAATGCAGAGTCTCCCACACACTATGCCAAGCAAGGAACAATAGTAGTTACAAAGTTACACTTTGTCAGAGATAAATTTTTTATCACAACCAAAAACATCTCAAGATCCATAATATAGCTATCTGAATGATAGCATAATATGCTGAATAGATTAGATTCATATCAGATCTTGTGGTGAATTCCAAAATCAAACACTAACCCACTTATCCATCACAAAAGGGCATTTCTGGTAGAGAGAAGCTTCTGGTAAGCAAAGTGGAATTCTCACAAAGTTATCACCAAGTAGATATCATCATGTTGACATCAATGAAAACATAGAAACAACCAACAAAGAAGGTTTGTTATTCAAATGAAATTAGTTGTGTATTCTAAGGATTTGAATGAGGGATAATTTGATGAAGGAGAAGCATAGTTGAGGTTTATTAGGAAATTTTGGAGTAGATAAGATGGTAGCTATGGTGAGTGAACATTTTTTTTGGTCACAGATATATAAGGAGGTAAGGAAGTATGTTCAAAGTTGCAAAAAGAAGTGGTCAGAATACTAGATTGTACAAGCCACTGATAGTACCAGAGAGACCTTAGGAAGATTTGAGCATGGATTTCATATTCAGATTTCCAAGAACATAGAGAGGCTATGATTCTATTATGGTCGTAGTGGACATATTTTCTAAAATGACACATTTTATTCCTTGTATGAAGAGTAATAGTTTTGTGCATATTGTTGATTTATTTTTCAAGGAGATTGTGAGGTTGCATGGATTACCTAGGAGTATTGTTTCAGATAGAGACACTAGATTCACTAGGTTCTTTTGGAGAAAATTTTGGAAGAATATTAAGATAGATTTGAAGTTAATTTTAGCATATCACCCACAAATGGATGGACAAATAGAGGTAGTGAATAGAAGTTTGGGTAATTTTTTTATATTTTTTATTGGAGATAATGTAGGAATTTGGGATATAGTTTTTCTATAGAAAGAGTTTGCATACAATAAATCAGTGAACACGAGTATAGGGAAGATACCATTTTAGATTGTTACCAGAATAAATCCTTAAGGAATTGTAGAATTAAGGGAAATCAATATGGATAATAAAAGATGTGGAAAGATAGAAGAGTTTGTATATTTCATGGAGATATTGCATAATTATGCTTGAAAGCATTTAAAAGACATGAATGGTAAGTATAAGCAGAAGGCTAATGAGCATCAAATACATAAGGAATTTTTTGTTGGAGATAAAGTATTGGTATATTTGAGGAAGGAGAGCTTTCTAGTTGGTACATATAATAAGCTTAAGATGAGGAAGTTTAGACTATGTAAGATACTTGGGAAGTTTGATTCTTCAAATACATATGAAGTGGAGTTACCAGAGGTATTAGGTATATCACCTATTTTCAATGTTTTGGACATATATAAATTTCATGTGGTAGTAGTGATGAAATATATTTGAAAGAGTAGTTACCACATCAGGAATTGGAGGATATTGAGTAGATTGTAGATACCAGAACCAAAAGAAGCACTAGGAGAAACTGGTACAAAGAACATCTTGTGAAATGGAAAGGTAGACCAGTGGAGGATTCATCATGGATTTATCAGGATGAGGTAGATTTTCTTGGTTTTACTCTTAGCCCTATAAAATGAGGGGCTCACTTTTCTTCCAACCCTAGGTGTTTGATGTAGGAGAATCCATAGTTGCAAAGAAATCTTGTATCAACAAAAAATAGTTATTTTCTTGCATTGCATTGAGTAGAATTTTTAGTAGTTAATTATGCATTTCACCACATATTTTTTCCTCAGCTTGTGAAGTAGGATACATCATCTACACATTGACATCTATGACATATCCAAATTTCACATCTTTTGAATTTATCTATCAACAGTTATCACTCTCAAAATTTCATTATTTTACAAGTCAAAGAATTTGGGGCCGACCTGGTCCAAATTTATTAGTGCAAACCTATTCCTATATAATGTTGTGTTTGTGTTGTCGATATTTGGTTTTCATTGATGTCAACACTATTAGCATTGATGTATTGAAGGTTGTATATGTCGAGGATATTGAGAAAGTTGTAATAAGAAGTGTTATAGGTCATTAGTGGAGAAGTGGAGATCAATCTGTTGATATGATCAGTACATTGATGATCAACTATTGTGGACTAAAGGGCTTCTTGTTGAGTGTATCTAGTTTATACACCATAAGTTTCAGAGGTCCATGTGAAGATTTGATCATGTTATGAACATTTGTGTTCTGATAGTTTTTTTGTGGTTTCAGATAGTGTTCCTGATTGACGATTGTGTGATTCTAGTAATTTCAGTTGTTGTGGATGCTTCTATATCTTGCTCTATCTTTGTTGCATGTTTGTGTTGATCAGCGTGTTCATGGTTGGTGATTTTTCTCTTGTGTGTTTGTGTTTTTTATGTTCTTGGATGACATGGTGGTTTTAGTGTGTTGTGGATCCTTGGAGATTAAAAGTTGAATATTTGGCACGCTCGAGGATGTTTCTTTGGGCCACAATATAATATTGGCCAATGGTGTTTGATTCGCATTAAAATTTTACTTGTAAATTTGGGCCGACATTGTGTATTTTTTTTATATTTCATATTTTATTCTTGTCGACCAAGTTGTTGATGCAAATCCATGTTGCAGATATATAAGAAATTTTTTTTGTACAAAGAAAAACTATGTGTGAGAGCAAAGGAAGAGAAAATGTGTGAATAATGATCTAATCATCCGATTGCAGAGCAAAGTATGAAGAAGTTTGAGCGAAGTGTGAAGGAGTGTTTTTGTGCTTAACTAGAATTGTATTTAGGAATGTGTAGAAGCTATTTTCTCAGTTCATACCATGCAGATCTAATCCAAATTTATGTAAGACAATGTGTCTTCTTTGGGTAGTGAGCCCTCTTGTATTTGAGTAGTGAGCTCTAGGCAGTGGGCTTGAATGCATGTGCATTCCCATTCTTCTTTATAATTTTAATAAGGTATAATATTGTGGATTGACATCCACCATGGTTTTTCCCCTAACAGGGTTTCCACGTAAAAAATCTTGGTGTTCTCTGTGTTTCTGATGCGCTGATGGTTTTTGGTTTATTATTCATTCAATATATCTAAGATTAAGCCAAGTTTGAAAATTTTAAATATTCTATGACAATTGATTCACCCACCCTCTCAGCTGGTTGTCCTTGTTTTTCCAACAAGTGGTATCAGAGCATGTTCCTCTGAAGAAGTTTAAAAGCTTGAGGTGATCTAAGATGGCATCATATAAGAAGGACAATCCTAGATTCGATGGAACAAATTACCCTCTGTCGAAAGCAAGAATGGAATGTCATTTGAGGTGTATTAGTGAACCCTTCTAGAAGATTACAAAGAATATATATGTTATTCCTCAAAATGGTCCTTCCACTCCTGATGAGGTTAAAGAGGCTGAGACTAATATCAGGGCTATCAAAGCTTTGTTGTGTACTCTAATAGATTCAAAAATTACAAATGTGGTGCATCTAAAGAAAACTCATGAGATTTGGAAGAAGCTGGAGACTTTGTATGAAGGAGATGCACTTGTGAAGGTTGCTAAGCTAACAAGTTTGAAAGGAAAGTACGAAACTTTGATGATGGGTGAAGATGAAAATATTTCTTCTTATATGCAAAAATTAAATGAACTTGTGATGGGTATTAGATGTGTCGGTGGTACCTTGGATGAAAAAAAATTGTAGCTAAAGTGCTCAAATCATTGCCTCCCTCTTACAAATGAAAGGCTCATGCTATTGAAGAGCTCAAAATAGTGACAAATGTGACAAGAGATATGTTGATTTGTAAACTTGCTACTTTTGAGTTGAGTGAATTTGGTGATTTTTCCCCTAAGACTAAATCTACATTTAAGGATTTTGTATCCAGAAGAAACATGCAAAGATGTGATCTGAGAGAAAGTTCTAGAAATACAGTCAAGTATGAGGAAGAGATGAAACAACTTGAAGAAGAAGAAAGAGAGGTACAAGAGCTAGAAGCACTAATTATTAAGAAAGAAGGCAGAGGACAAGGTAAGTATAAAGGAAAGTTACCTATTAAATGTTTCTCTTGTAGAAAAAATAGGTCGTTTTGCTTCAAGCTATCCTAAAAGAGTTCCTAGGTCTACACCTTACAAACCTAGATTTCAAAAGAAATGATATTAAACTGAAGGTGTGACTGATGAAGAATCTGATAAAGAAAATAGAAATGAGATGAATAGGATTTCATTGCTATTGAGGAAAATGGTCTAGTGGCTACTGAATCTACTAATGTTGAGAAAGCTCTTGCAACCTGAATTGAAGAAAAGGATTAGTGAATTATTGATAGCGGATGCTCACATCATATGACTGGTGACAAAAGAAAATTTGTAAATCTAAAGAAATATGATAGTGGAGTTGTAAGATTCAGAGATAACAATGCTGGTGTGATTCATGGCATAAGATCTATTTTTCTTGGTGGTAAACATACCACTGATGATGTCCTCTATGTTGAAGGCTTGAAGCATAACTTGTTGAGTGTTCGACAGATGGTGGACAAGGGTTACAATATTCAATTCAAAAATGGAAGATGCTGGATACTTGGAAGTTTTGGAAATGTAATTGCTTCAGGTAAAAAGAGAAAAGGTAATATTTTTCACCTGAGTGCTAATGTAAATTATTTGATTGCTCAAGTGGATCAAAGCTAGTTATGGCATAGCATGTTGTATCATGTGAATTTTTATAACATTGTCAAGGTAAGCTCCACTCAAGCAGTAAGAGATCTATGTAAGCTAGTAAAGCATACTAACACATTATGCAAGGAATGCCAGATGGGAAAATAGACTAGAGTTACTTATCAGAGAAAACAAAATCATACTAATGGAATATTGGAGCTGGTGCATACTGATCTATGCAGTCCCTCCAGAATCAAAAGTCTACAAGGAGAAAGGTAATTTATGCTACTTATTGATGATTACTCTAGGATGATATGGGTTGCTTTATTAAGAGAAAAATGTGAAGCATTAGAGAAGTTCAAAAGTTTCAAAGCTATGGTAGGGAATGAGATAGGTTTGAACATCAAATTCCTAAGGTCAGATAGAGGTGGTGAGTTCACTTCTCGGGAGTTCAGTTATTTCTATGAAGAGCATGGAATCAAAAGACAATTATCTACTCCCCAAACCCCTCAACAAAATGGAGTTGTAGAAAGAAAGAATATAATAATTTTGGATGCTTCTAGAACAATGATGTTGGAAGGAAATATGCCTCACATCTATTGGAGAGAAGTTATAAACATTGTTTTGTACACTCGAAACCGGGTAAATGTCAATGGTATTTTTGGTAAGACTCCTTTTGAGCTATGGTTTGGTTATAAGCCTACTGTTAAATATTTTAAGATCTTCGGAAGAAATTTTTATATTAAAAGAGATGAGGAAATAGGAAATTTTCATGCAAGGAGTGATGATGGAATCTTTCTAGGTTACTCTACCAAAAGCAAGGCTTACTTGTGCTATAATAGAAGATTTAGGAAAATGGTTGAAAGTGCAAATGTCAGAGTTGATGAGGACTCTGCTAGATCATCCAGATACTATGGATATGATTCAGATGACCATGAAGATAGTTTGGACAAAGGGAAGAATAATTAGACACAAAATCAAGCTCAAATTGTTCCGGTGAATTAAGAAAGTCAGGAAGGAGAAACAAGTGTAAGTGCAGAAGAAAGAACATAAGAACCAAAAGTGTGAGAGAATCCTAAAATCCTAAGGTATGTAAAGCTAAATCATTCTAAAGATCAAATTATAAGAGATAAGAATAAAGGTGTGTAGACTAGATGAAGGATTGCAAAAGAGTATTGTTTGATTTCCAAGACTAGGCCTAACAATGTCGATGAAGCCTGTAATGATAAAAATTGGATGGAAGCTATGAAGGAAGAATTGATCTAGATTGAGAAGAATGATACATGGATTCTTTTTCTTAGAACTAAAGACAAATATGTGATTGGTACCAAGTGGGTCTTTCGAAATAAGTTGAATGAACAAGGTGAAGTGGTCTGGAATAAAACAAGATTGGTATGTAAAGGGTATTCACAAATGAAAGGTATTGATTTTGAAGAAAGCTTTGCCCCTATTGCCAGAATTGAATCTGTAAGATTATTTTTTTCTTATGTCACATATAAGAACTATAAAGTCTATCAAATGGATGTGAATTCATCATTTATGAATGGTGAGTTAGAAGAAGAGGTATATGTTGAAAAACTAGATTAATTTCAACTAACTGATAAGGAATACATGCTTTGTTGATTGAAGAAAGCACTGTATGGACTCAAGCAAGCCCCCAGAGCCTGGTATACTAGACTAGATAAATACTTACTAAAGTTTGGATTCAATAAAGACTGTAGGAGATGTGGATGACATGAAAAGCACTAGTGGTGGTTCCTTCTTCCTAGGGAAGAAACTGGTGTCTTGGTTGAGTAAAAAGTAGAATTCCATTTCCCTATCTATGGTTTAAGTAGAGTCTATTGTTGCTGCAAATAATTGTACTCAAGTGTTGTCAATGAAACAGATGGTGAAAGATATTAGAATTGTATATGATGAGCCTACTTCCATATATTGTGACAACTCAAGTGCAATAAACATATCAAAGAATTTGGTGCTACACTCTAAGACCAAGCATATATCAATCAAGTTTCACTTCCTGAGGGAGAAAGTAAGTGAGAAAGAAGTTAGACTGGAGTATGTGCCTACCAAAGAACAAATTGTACATATTTTCACCAAGCCGTTGCCAAAAGATACCTTTGAGTATCTTATCTAAGGGATGTTAGGGGTGATTAACCTTCCTAATATGAACTAGAGATGCACTGGTTTGCATCAATCTATGCACTTCATTATAATATTTAGATCTAGATTTATGTTATGGTACCTGTTACTTAGGGGGAGTAGCGAGATGCACAGATATGTGTTTCAGAGCTTGTATAGAAGACATCTTTGACATTGATGTCAAAGGGGAGAAGTGAAATGTGAAAAATATTTTTAGAACAGAAGAGTTGATGAGAAGTGTCAAAACCTAAGGAGGAGTAAGTGTTGTGTTGGTATTTTTCACATCATGTGCTGCCATCAATACCAAAGGGGGATATTTTTGGATGTTGTGATTGTGTTGTTGATATGTAGTTGTCATTGATGTCAACGCTATTAGCATTGATGTATTGAAGGTTGTATATGTCGAGGATATTGTGACAATTCTAATAAGAAGTGCTATAGGTCGCCAGTGGAGAAGTGAAGATCAATCTATCAGTGTGATCAGTACATTGACAATCAACTATTGTGGACTAAAGGGTTTCTTTCTGAGTGTATCTAATTTATCCACTAGAAGTTTTAGAGGTCCGTGTGAAGATTTCATCGTGTTCTGAATAGTTGTGTTCTGACAGTTTTTTTGTTGTTTCAGTTAGTGTTCTTGATTGAAGTTGGTGTGATTCTAGTAATTTTGGTTGTTGTGGATGCTTCTCTATTGATTCTTTATTCTTGTAGATGTTTCTAGATCATGCTCTATCTTTGTTGCATGTCTGCGTTGATTGGTGTGTTTGTGGTCGGTGATTTTTCTCTTGTGTGTTTGCATTTTTATTTTCTTGGCCGACATGGTGGTTGTAGCATGTTGTGAATCCTTGGAGATTAAAATTTGAATGTTTGGTTCACTCGAGGATGTTGCTTTGGGTCACAATATAATATTGTCTAATGGTGTTTGATTCACATTAAAAATTTACTTGTAAATTTGGGCCGACATTGTGTCTATGTTTTATATTTTATATTTTATTTTGGTTGACCAAGTTGTTGATGCAAATCCATGTTTCAGATATATAATAATGGTTGTGTGTGCAAAGTAAAAGTGTGTGAGAGAGTAGAGGAAGAGAAAATTGGTGAATACCGATCTAATCATTTGATTGTAGAGCAAAGTCTGAAGAAGTTTGAGTGAAGTGTGAAGGAGTATTTTTGTGCTTAATCAAAACTATAATTAGGCTTGTGTAGAAGCTATTTTCTTGTATTTGAGCAGTGAGCTCTAGGAAGTGTGAGTGAATGCATGTGCATTCCCATTCTTCTTTATAAATTTAAAAAGTTATAATATTGTGGACTGACATCCACTGTGGTTTTTCCCCTAATAGGGTTTCCACATAAAAAATATCGGTGTTCTTTGTGTTTCTGATGTGTTGATCGTTCATGGTTGATTGTTCATTCATCAGATATGAGATTAAGTCAAGTTAAGCTTGAAAAGTTTAAATATTATCTGACAACTGATTCACCCCCCCACCTCTCAGTTTGTGGTCCTCATTTTTCCAATAATTCCAAATAATGCAGAGCTTAATGGAAAACCTTACAAGCATCTTGGATCAATTGGGACCTATCTTAGAGATTCACAAGTCATATATTTTTGTGTGGAGTTGTCTATTCATAGCTTAAGACTAACACACATGTATGATCATTCACTTGGATATTAACCCTTGTGGCCAACATGGACCTATATTGGAGCTTGAGAAGCATATTTATAAGTAATCATTTAGGATTAATAATTCAAATCATGTAGTTTAGAATAAGATTCAGATTCAAGATATTTTTGCATAAACCCTTCGGGGCATGTAATAAGACCTATTGGCCAGTTGTACTATTTAAATCCCTTGTGGTAGGCCTACGAGCCCTAGATACACAACCTTGTAGCCTATGTTGCATATCATATTATTAGGTCAATGTGATTTCATGTTCGCATATCAAGTCATTGTGTGATTTTTGTTGTGTTGACTCATTGTTGCAGGGTTCAGAATGTTCCTTTTGAAACCCTCCTACCATGACTACACCAATTGGTATGTTGCTTTGAGATGAGAGGATGGATGATTAGAGTAATTAATGAGTCAATTTATGGGACTTGTATCATGTGGTTTTTATCATGATGTCATGATAGCTTGGTAAATTCATTGGTTATAGAGTTTTAGTGTGAGCTTTCGATACTAATAATTTGGTGTAGGATTGGTTCCTAATTATTTGATGGTGGTTGTATCTTCTTAGTTTGGAGATCTTGGTTTCACTTGTTCTCCAATTTTTTTTGGATTGTAGTTTATTATTGAAAGGTTGAATTTTATTGCTTCTATGCTTGGGAGATAGAATAACAATCTTCACATTTTCTCATTCAAGGAAAACCCTAGAGATCTCAATCTAATGATTAAAGGAAGAAAGAGATATTGCAATAGGGTTGTCCTAGGGTATGTTTTTAAACTAATGAGGGGTTCACAACCAACCTAGGGCTTGGAAAGAATAATGAAATGTAAAACCTTATGCTTAAACCTAAAAAAATGCAATCTTTCACTAAATGACCTAAAAAAATCAAGTAGAATAGAAAAAAGAACTAAAAGATGAGATGTGTGCACCTGGAAACCTAAAGAAGAATGAATGAAGCTCTAAAATTCTCAAACGTCTAAAATTAAAAGCCTGGTATGAATCATGCGCTAGTCTAGGCAATTTAGTCCTAGACTAGGGTTTCTAGGCATAAACTAAAATCTAGAAAAAGGGTGTCTAGAATTGCAAAAAAATTGGAAAATGACCTTTACTAGGACTCATATGCTAGAACTAGTGTATTAGTTCAATTTTGGTTTCCTAAAAATTCAAATTCTGAATTTGCTCCTCAATGTCTACTCTATCCTTTCCAATTGTTTTTTGGATCTGAAACCTTGATTTGCAACCTATAGAAGTCTTCCAATGATCTTCAATGTAAGGTGACAACTTTAACAACTTTGAACACTTTGACAACTTTCTCCAAAATTTCTCTTCAATGTGTCTTCAAGCTAGACCTGAAAATCACACACTAAAGAGAGGAAAAAATGTGTTTTTGTTAGTATAAAGGGGTTCCTGGTCAAACTTCATTTTGGTAATAAAACCTTGAAATGGAATGAGATATGAATGTAGGATGATCAATGAACAAAGTAAGATGTTGCAACTAACCAAACCCTAGCAATAAAGTGTTTCAAACATGTATTAAGTGGCTCCAATGGATGTACATCTTGACTCTTGCATGAATGTTGTAGACCTTGAATTGAATGCTTGCTTGAAATGAAAAACCCTACATCACAATTGTTAGGTCCAAAACAAACATGATGCATGAATACTTTTACATGATGTTTGATGCTTGAATAATGATCCAAAAGCACTTGTTAATATGTTATTGAATCCTCTTGTAAACTCTTGAATTCTCTTGTGATCTCAAAGTTACTATAAGGATGCTCATTCATCTTGCTAGGTGTAAAATTAGTGAGAAAACCTTGTATTTATACTTAATTATGGCTAATTTCCCAAAATTACAACACTACAAGCCAACATTAGATATAGGAGGATAGAATCCCACCAGGAACTTGAATTAATTTTAAATTTGGGCCACACGTGACTCATATGCCCAAGGTGGCATATGAGTCCCATTAGGCATAATTTATGGGGCCATTTTCAAAAATAATTAGAAAGGTGTGAAATCCATATCAAGATCCAAAACCCTATGTGGGACTCATATGCCTAAGGTAGCGTATGAGTCCTAGATCACTAAATCTAGGACACATGACCTAAAAAGACCTGAGTTATGATTGAATGTTGATTTATGTTAGGATTATCCTTAGAAAAAAGCATTAAATGAGGCTTATGAATTGAAAATAAGGCCAATTAAAGCATAAATAAGCCCAATTATTTATGAAAATATTAGAAAAGTGTAAAAGTGTGCTACAACACTTTACAAAACCTTAAATAAGGTATGATTTAGTTTACAAAGGCTCAAAACCTAATGTGAGTGTGTTAAACAGATTACAACATTAAGTTAAGGCATCATTAAGCTTAGTTTTAACAAGGAACTAAATAATTGTGTAAATGACACCAACGACATTTTTTGACATGACATTTATCCCCCACTTTAGTAAAAGGATGAACTTGCTTCAAACTCACACTCATGTATAAAAACTCACTTTAAGAGGGGTCCAAGTGCACTAATGCTAATAAGATAGAATGACAATGAAAATAATATAAATATCATCATCAAGGAACAAGCATACATTTCCAAAGATAAAGAGAAAAAAAAAGTCAAAAACAAAATGGATGCATCAAGCTTCGACCATTTTTCCAACATGATGTGTATGAGATCTAGGTTGTTTTCCCAAAAATGCACGCTCACTCTAAGGCAGCAAAACTTCATGATATCCATTGGGTGAGTCTCTAGAAGAGGTGAGACATATACACACATGAGTGGCTATGGTAAATTCATGCCTCATATGAGCTTCTCGTCAAACCATACCAAAGTTACACCTCCTGATAACTTTGATAAGGCACCATCCAACAATGAAATTCAAGTTTAATGAGGCAAGAAAATCATGATATGCTTGGAACTCATCAACAAGCAACATGGCTCCATAGGCATGCAAGATGTATTATACAATTTGGCCATATAACCGAAAATGCAAATGAAACAATAGGGAACATTCAAAGGATTCTTGCTTAATTCAAATAAGGTCTTTGACTTAGGGAACATTATGCCTAATGTCTCCAAGAGAGGACCAATCAAAGAATAAAAGATTCACAACTTAGGGGATGCAGTGTGTCACATCAAGCCACTAAGGGGAATATAATATGATAAGAAAGATCACACTCTTGAAGGACATCACACCTGATGTCATCTAGAAAGTGAAAGACACATCGCAAAAAGTAAGAAGACTACACCATGAAACATGAAAGATGCAAAAATAATATTGTCAATGTATGCCCCCACTCTAAAGAAATTTCTAAACACCATGTTTTGAGAAATTACTTTAAAGTATCAAATGATAAATGATAGCAACAAAGAAGACATGAGATTCAACTTGGAAATCCCTATGCCAAGTCATATATTTCCAAATAAAGTTGTTATGAAAATAATAGAGGGGTTTCCCCCAAAACTCCCAACACACATAAGGGATCTATGGGTTTAGGATCAGAATGTTATTGCTACAATGTTTTTAGAGAGACCAAAAATATCATCATTCCCCAAATATTCATAGAATTGGAAGAATGATGCAAAGATAGTGAAAACAAAGGAAAACCTTTCAGGTCAATATGGAAGAGATGTGAATGTGTCAATGCCTTGCATCATCCCCAAAAGGATAACACAAGACAAAAGAAAGGATAAAGGAAAATATTTTGGATCAACATGGAAGAGACATGAATGTATCGATGCCTTGCATCATCCCCAAAAGGAAAACACAAGAAAAATGAAAATATAAAGGAAAAATATTTTGGGTCAACATGGAAGACACATGAAAGTCTCAACGCCTTGTGTCATCCTAAAAATGAAAAACAAAAGACAAAGAAAATATGAAGAAAAATATGAAGGATTTACAATATAGAGAAGAATGAAGGTAAAAATAGAATAATGTCACAAAGAGAGAAGGATACATCAAAGAAAACATCATAGGGAATCACATTATGCACATGCAATCACACAAAAGAAAAACATGAAAAATAAACAATGCAAAAGAGTAGTAAGGAACATGCAAGTCAACCTAGCTAAAGGGACAATGAAAAATGCAGTACTAGGAAAAGGCTATCTAATTTTTTCCCCCACTATGTGTATGATAAGAATGATTTGAGGTAGGTGATAGGAAAGATCATGTAATGGTGAGAACATAAGAGTCTACAACTACTAGAGTAGAAGGGTATGTTATGCAATCTTTGGGTAACAATCATTGTTATCAAAGTGGAATTTGTGTTAGTGTAGTTAATATTTAATTACACTTGCATAACTTTACATAGGTAATATTTAATTCCTAGGTTAATTATTCTCATCCTTATCTTGTTGAGCTATCTTGTTGCTGAAGATAAGATTAGGGTTATGCATACTTTTCTTTTATAAAGCAAATCATCTCATGTAATTATGATTTCCTGAATAATAATATTTTGTACATCTTTTACAAAGCTCTTTCTTTTTATGATTTTCTCTTCTATGGAAGGATTTTCTAGTTTGCATTTTAGATCTTGGTTTCTAACATGGTATTAGAGCCTTGATTTGCAACCCCTTCTCATATTTTTTGAGAAAATCATTGCAAAGTTTGTTCGGAATTCCTCAAGGGTATCATGCCTTGAGTTCATCTATGCGGTGTTTTGGATCAGATCGAGCTTCACCATTCGATTCATAGTGCTGGAAAAATTCAGGATTGGCTTTTGTTTTGTAGATTTTGGTCATTGTTTGCCATATCCATGAGGGTTTCAAACTAGGAGAATTTTTGCAAGCTCTAGAGGTAGCCAATTTTTCATCGTAGTTTGGGCACAACTGAAGGTCACCATCGCATTCGCAATGGCCAAAACCCCTAAGATCACGCTTCGTTTCGTTGATTTTTGAGCAGTTGGTCTAGAAGGCATTTTTTTTTTCCTTGGGGGGCTGTATGGCCTCCCCAACATGATTCTCAAAAAAAATTTAAAAAAATTAAAAAATCTGAATTTTTTTAAATAATTTTAGTGCTCCCGACACAGAAGAGAGGCTACCACTGCTACGCCACCCGATGGCCACCAGGAGTGCGTGACCATTGGGTGGCACCCCTAGTCCACCGTATGTCCTCCGCTCAGCCCCACAGGGCCCCTATGCACATGCCCAGGTCATATGGGAGACCAGACGCTATGCGTCCAGCCCCCAGCTGGCCCCTTTGCACTCCAAACAGTCCCATGGAAGACCAAGGGCTCCGCCCCTAGCACCTGGCCTACCAAGGGCTAATTTTTTTAGCCCCTAGGGCAACCTATAGGCCAGATTGGCCTTTCTGGAGCACTTTTACAAAATCAGGTGTAAGTTTTGCATACGGTATCCTTTTTTTCGCAAACTAGATACTGATGGAAATTTGATTCCAACGCCGATCTAGTGGTGAAGGTGGCTTCTTCTGATTTTGCTCTAGATTTATTTTGCAGGTCCTTGAACTCAGATGGAGTTTTTTTCACTTCGGAGGGCATATCTTTTGACTCGGTGATCCTTTTTTCATCATTCTTGTGGCATTGGAAAGATGGTTCAGTCCTCTAAATAGATATGAGGTCTATTATTATTTTCTATTTATTCATATTCAACATGATCTCCTTTCACAATCATTGGGTTATTGTAATAAATGAACTAAGATAAAGCTCCATTAGGGGGTTTCTTGCATAATAATCTGATTAGACTGTGCACGCACTTTTATCTCCATTTATTTCTTGTTTTGATGATAGCTCACATGGGTTATCTAGTTTCTTATTTTCTTTTGGCCAGATTCTTTCTCTTGCTTGACATATATCAGATTCACATTGGTTCACACTTCAGTTGAGAGATCATGGTTCATGATCCGCATTGTATTAGATCCTTCTTAGTTTGAGGGCCATGCTTTAATGGTTAATGTTATAGAGTCTTCATGGTACTTGTTCCTATGGAAGAGTTTTAGTCACAGTTTGGAATTGACATCAAGATAGAAGGTTTCTAGATTCTATCATCATTTCATCTACTTTTGCTTCATAGATTCCAGGGTTGTTCCAGTTTGTGAGTTTTCCAATGTTCTGTGGCATCGGGTCTGTTGTCACATTATTATGATTCCATTTTTGGTTTCTTGTAGATAGAAGTATCTTTCCTTTCTTTTTGGATTGTGGTTCTAGTGTTACTCCATAGTGTTCTTCTAGTGCTTCTTTGCAATAGTCGTCTCATTGTAGGGGGGTTTTATCCCACTAGGTTTTAATTCTCTACCTCATTATTGCATTTGTACATGGGTACCCAATTAGGCCTTGTTGTTGGGACTCATTCATGATTTCTTGCATTCATCTTAGTTTTTACGTACATGCTTTTTTAGTCTCCCTAAGTTTCACTTATGGGGGGGTGTTAGTGTAATTAATATTTAATTAAACTCGCATAACTTTACTTAGGTAATATTTAATTCCTAGGTTAATTATTCTCATCCTTATCTTGTTGAGTTATCTTGTTGCTCAAGATAAGATTAGGGTTATGCATACTTTTCTTTAATAAAGAAAATCATCTCATGTAATTATGATTTCCTGAATAATAATATTTTGTACATCTTTTGCAAAGCTCTTGCTTTTTTTTATTTTCTCTTATGTGGAAGGCTTTTCTAGTTTGCATTTCAGACCTTGGTTTCTAACAATTTGTTCAAGATTATTTTGAATGCACGACACTCATTAGTACTATATCCAAGAGTACTATGGTATTGGAAATGTGGAACATCTACACCTTTAGTATATATTATTATCTTGTCTTTCATGGTTGGAAATAGTATGAGTCCTTCGTTTAGAAGTATTTGTAATTTTCTTTCAATTTTAGGTGGTGAACAAGGTAATTTTAATTTCTTTAATTTGTAAGGCCTTCTACGCTTGCTAGATTCACTAATTTCTCTAGTTGTGATTAGGGAAGGGGGTATGGATATCTCCTTTTCATTGTTATCATTTTTTTGAGGTATTTGGTCTTAAGGAAGGAGAAAATTTATATCCAGAGGAGGATCTCGATATCCTAATCTGTTTTTATCTTTTTTTGGAATTTACTCTAAGAGTTATTGAATTCCATGTTCACTTGTATCAGATCCTTATTTACTCAAGATTGTGAATACTTTTCAATATGTCTCTTCTAGGCTCATGGGATTGTGTTGGTCACTTTGTCAATATAAAATGGTTGAGTGCTTTCTTTTTTAGAGGAACTAGTTTCACCTATTGTAGGGAACTTAGGTTCAATTATTGTCTCATTTTTAGGATGTAAGTAACCAAACATCTGAGGTGGTGGTATTATAGGGTGTAGTGGTTGTTTCATTGATGGATAAAAGGATGCATTAGCTTCAAGGTTGTTAAGAATATCATTTAGGAATTTATTCATGTTTTCATCATCTTCTCCAATTATTTCAACATCATGAGGACATGCATTAGGAGTTGAGTGAGTATGAGTACGTTCAATTTCATTATGGTCATTTCCAAAATCACAACTTGATACATCCACTAAGGACTTCAATGACATCCAAAGCTTACCAAAACACATATCCATGATGGAATGTAATGCAAATTTAATATTCTAACAAGGTGATTACCCTATGCAACAATCTAAAATGGAATGTTCTAGATGTAATTTTGAATTTAAAAAATGCACAAGGTGAACCAATTTAAACTACATGTAATGAATTAAATGAAATATAAATCCTATAAATTGAAGTAGAATATTATCTACACTAAACATCAGCTAAGGAGCAAAGTTTTAAATTGTGCAAAATGCATTTTAGAATCAACACTAGGACTAAATCTCCTAGAGGGGCATATGAGTCCTCGTCAGGGTTTTTTTCAATTTTTTTTTTAAATTAACTGATTTTTATGGTCTTTATGTTGTATGATTTGTAAACTAAATGAAAATGCATATTTTATATGATTTAAGATGATTTTAGATGAAAAAAAGCAACCTCTATGCACTTTGACTAATGCAAAAATTAGAAACCCTAGAATACCAATTTTAACTAATGTAAACCCTATTACAATGAAAGAAAAATATAGGATGATAATTTAATCCAAGTCAAAATTATGATGTTATAAATGTAGGTTCACCAAAATGAAAGATTTAATTTTGTTGCTTCTATGCTTGGGAGATAGAATAACAATCTTCACACTCTATCATTCAAGGAAAACCTTAGAGATCTCAATTCAAAGATGAAAGTGAGAAAGTGATCTTGAAATAGGGTTTTCCTAGGGTATGTTTGTAAAATAATAAGGGGTCCACCAACAAGCTAGGTCTTGGAAAGACAAATGAAATGTAAAACCTAATGCTTAAACCTAATACAATGTAATCTTTCACTAAATGACCTAAAAAACCATGTAGAACAGAACAAAGAAGTACATATGAGATGTGTGCACCTGGAAACTTGAAGAAGACTTAATGAAGATCTAAAATGCTATAAACACTAAAATTTAAAGCCTTCTATGACTCATATGCCACTCTAGGTGATTTAGTTGTAGATTAGGGTTTCTAGGAAGAAACTAAAATCTAGCAAAAGGGTGTCTAGAATTGCAAAATTATAGAAAATGACCTATAATAGGACTCATATGAAAGAATTGGCATATCAATCTAGTTAGGGTTTTCTAAAATTTCAAAGTCTGAACCTATTCCTCAAATTTTTCTCTATCCTTTCCAATTAATTTCTAGATTCAAAACCCTAATTTGCAACCTATAGAATTCTTTCAATGATCTTTAATGCAAGGTAACACCTTTAACAAATTTTAACACTTTGATAACTTTCTCGAAACATGCTCTTTAATTTGTCTTCAACCTAGACTTGTAAATAACACACTAAAGAGAGGGGAAAATGTTTTTTTGTTTGTAAAATGGGTTTTCCTTGGTCACATATCATTTTGGTAATAAAACCTTGAAATGAAATGAAATAGGAATAGAAGATATGAAAAAAATTAGATGTTGCAACTCAAAAAACGCTAGCAATAAAGTGTTGTAAACATGTATGAAGTGAATCCAATGGATGTAGATATTGATTATTTCTTGAATGTTATAGATATTGACTTGAATGATTGCTTGAAATACAAAACCATACATCACAATTGTTAGCTCAAAAATAAACATGATGCATGAAGACTTTGACATGATGCTTGATGCCTAAATAATCCTCCAAAACACTTTATAATCATCCCTTGAATGTTCTTGAGAACTCAAATTTTCTATAACGATGCTCATTCAACTTGCTAGGTGTAAATGAGTGAAAGAACCTTCTATTTATACTTAATTATGCCTAATTTCTTGAAATTACAAAACTACAAGCTGACATTAGATATAGGAGGATAAAATCCCACCAAGAATTGGAATTAATTTTAACTTTTGGCCTCATAGGACTCATATGCCCAAGGTGGCGTATGAGTCCCATTTGGTATAATTTATGGGAACATTTCAAAAAATGCTTAGAAAGGTGTGAAATCTAGATTGGGACCCAAAACCCTGTGGGACTTGTATACCCTAGGTGGCGTGAGTCCAAAATCACTAAATTTGGGCCACATGACCTTAAAACACCCTTAATTCTGATTGGATTTTTATTTATGTCAAGATTACCCTAAAAAAATTACATTAAATGAGTCTTGTGGATGCAAAATATGTCCAATTAAAGCATAAAGAAGCCCATTTTTTTTGTGAAAACCCTAGAAAAGTGTGAAAGTGTTTTACAAAACTTTATAACACCTTAAATAAGGTATGATTTAGTTTGCAAGGCCCTAAGACCTAATGTGAGTGTGTTAAACACATTACAACACTAAGTCAAGGGATCATTAAGCTTAATTTTAACAAGGACCTAAACAAGTGTGAAAATGTCACTAATGACATTTTCCACCACTACAAGTATGTGTGGACTTGGATGCTCTTCATGGAGGATATGGTTCCCTTCATAATATTGGAGATGTGGTTTCTTGGTTTATAGTGTGTTAGGTATTGTGTCATGGTTTACTCTTGATATTGGTTTAGAAATTTAACATTATATAGGTTCTCTTGAGACAAGGATGTATGCATTGTTGCATATGATCTCCTAGGAGGATATGGTTATATCATGATGTCATGATATGTTCATGAATCTATGGTTGGAGCTTTGAAATTGATCTTGGTGATTCTATTGATATTGAGTATATTGGTAATTTTTGTAGGAGTTTCATGATAGTGTGGTGTTGATTTTGGAGGTTAGCATGGATTGACTAGTTGGAAGTGATCATGGATACTTGGAGATATGGATGAGGCTAGATTTATTTTGTGATTAGAGATATTTTCTTGAGACTATTACTCTTTGGAGGTTTCAGTAGGAAGATCAAGGAGCTTTCACCTAGAAATGGACATGAGTTCATGTTGGACCTATATAGGAGATTGTTCTTGGAATGAGTCATGATGACATTGTTAGCCTGGAGGGGCATTTTCATTCCCCACTCTTGGTCTATTGAGCAGTTTATCTTTTGAGAGGTATTTTCTCATTATTTCTTTCATATGTGTTATGTTTCATGCTTTGATTTCTCATGGGAATGAGTTGAGTTATGGTGATTCATTTTTGAGACTAATTTGAAGATTGTTCAGCATCAGTTTATATTTATTTTGTTGGAATATGGCTTCTAGTGTTATCATTGATGGCAACTGAAGTCATTGATCTGGTCTACACTACATTATCTAACTATACCGGAAGATAGAGTGAAGAATAGGGTATTCGACTGAAGTTGAATCTGTCAAGTAGTTTTCATTACTAGCATATCAAGTTTGGTTGTGGATATCTCAAAATGTCATTTGGTATATGAAATGTGTTATTCTTGAGTTTTTTTTCTGTCGGATCAAGTGGTGTAAAAATTAGGAGATCTGGTCGTTCTATTTTTTGTTCATCATGTATGAAGGCTAACTAAGTGAATGTTGGGTGTTGTGGATGTCTAAAGAGGAATTTTTTGAAGTATTTTTGTATTGGAGAATTTTTTTTGAGTCCTAACTATGCTATGGCTGACTTTGGTGGATGCGCATTAAATTTTATTCATTATTTGAGTTGACAGTTTGAAAATATTTTCCATTCTATTGAAGCCGACATATAGCGACTGGATTCTTGATAGCAGATATATATATGAGATCAGTTAATTCATTTATGTAAGCATGTGTGGCGTTCAATATGTGTGGATGTGTATTTTTAATATCATAAGAGAAGTTAAGTGATTTTCATTTGTGCAAAAGAGGATTTTGTGAAGCAAATTAAGGTAGAGCATAGCGAACTGCAGAATCAGATAGAAGGTCCAAAATCTAATCTATGAGCCTAATCAGAACTGTAATAAGGAATTTATAGATATTATTTTCTCAGTTCAACCTTTCGATGTAATCCAAATTTTTTTAAGGTAATGAGCCTTCCTAATTTTGAGCAATGAGCTCTAGGCAGTGTGCTTGAATGCAAGTGCATTCCCATTTTGTAAACACTTATATTTTGAGTACTCAAATTGTGGATTTACCTTCACCATTGTTTTTCCCTTAACTGAGTTTCCAAGAAAAAGTTCTTGTTTTATGGTGTTTTGGATTATTTTTTCATGTTCATACATCTTTCTTTTGATTGAATGTCAAATACAGTTGAGAGATTAGTTTAATAAAGTTAAAAATTGCACAACAATGATTGACCCCCCTCTCAGTGTTGCTTGATTCCAACAATTGGTATCAGAGCTAAGTTCCTCGGAAGAAGTTTAATAGATTGAGGTGAATCTTGGAATGTAATGGACTCTGGTAGTCTTCAATAACAACTTATAGCAGCACTTGACAACCTTGATCAATCTAAAGTAGAAGTATGAGAATTGAGAGCAAATCTTAAGGATGTTGAGAAATTCATTCAGAAGTTGAAGGGTCAAATTATTAAGTCTAGGGAAAAGAGAAAGGATATTTGTGATTAGATTAAGCAGAAAGAGAGTAAAAGCATGGATGATGTTCACTTGAATCAAACCTTGAAGGAAATAACTAAAGAATGTGAAAATCTTGCTAGATACAATGCTACCCTAAAGCATGAGATGGAGTTTATCGTGATGAAGATGACAAAGGAGATTGAAGAAAGAAAGAAGAATGAGGAAAATTTTGTCCAGTCCCTAAAAGAGAGATATGATGAGTGTAGTAGAATTAATGGAGAATTCATTCCATTAGAGATTGAACTGCAACAATCTAGAAACAATGAAGAAGAGCTTGAAAAAAAGATTGTTATTCTCAGGGATGAACTCACTACTGCAAATGAATACAAGGAGAAGTTCAAAATTAACTTAGTTAAGCTTGATGAGCTAACTGAAGGGAAGAAGAATGCAAATGATAAGTGAGGTCTTGGTTATTAAAAAGGAGAGAGTTCCAGATCTGGTTAAAGGAATTCTAAGCAAGGAAATATGATTAACAAAGCAAAAAGGCACACGGTAAGACAACCTAATGCTCAAAGGTTTAATGGATATTGTTTTTCTTGCAATAAACTTGGTCATATGGCTGATCAATGTATAAGCACAATGAAATTAAGTGATTCATCATTTTCTGGTTAGTGTTTCAATTGCAATAAGTTTGGTCATAAGTCAATTGAATTCAGAATTATGTCTAGAAACTTTGTCAATAGAAGGTGTGTTAGATGTTATACCTATGGAAGATATGGGAATATTGCTAACCAGTGTAGATCGAGAATAAATCAATGGAGTGATTTGTCTAGACAAGGAATTTTTGTGTGTTTTAATTGCAACAAATATTGTCATAGTGCAAGATTCTACAGAAACAAGAATATGGATAGAAGAGGTATGATATACAAAGGAAAAAATATGTAGAAAGATGATAAAGGAAAAGGGAAAGTGAGTATGGATGAAATAAGATATCAGATGAAGAAGACATGGGTGAAGAAGTGTCCCTTTGTTATAGGAAATGAGCCAGCACCAAAACCTGCTTCTGGTAATTCCTTTGGGAATTAGTTTTCGGCCTTTGGCCTAGGGGGAGTTGTCAAGAAAATATTTCAAACCCCCTGCAGATAATTGACATTGGGATATTGATGAGTGTAGTGGTTGCACTAATAATTTATAGATGTTGGAATAGTTGGAAAGGATATTATGTCGAGTTGAAGGTCCGCATAATTTTTTTTTTTATGACTGAGAAAATAGGGTATCTGAATAAGTTAGGGAAAAATAATTTATTACAACAAAAGTTAGGTGTCCAAAATATAAAAGGAAAGTTAGAACCCTCATTTTCCACTTCGTGTTGAAGAAAAAGAAGTAGGAGCACATTGTGCACCAAAATTTTGAAAACATGTAGAGAATTCGGCAGTGAAACCCTAATCCATCAACTACTTTGGTAGTAATGGGGTATGCAGGATCATCATGGAAAAAATAGGCCCTTAAGTGGAAAAAAATATAGAAAAATCTGAGTTAGGAAACTTGACATAAAAGTTTGAATAAGTTATCTATATTATTTCAAAAATATGTAAGAATAGAATTTGTAGAAAATTGAATGTAGTTTCTAAACTACTAGGTTTGTTTAAAAATAAAAATCTATTTGGTGAAAAATTTGAAATTTCAATGCTGGTACTTAAATTTCGGAGAAAAAATAAGTAGGTGTCTTTCTGACCACCCTAACCACAATAAAACGATAATATTTTCTTATAAGATTTTAGATATAAGTAGAGGACTCATGCCACAATGTGATGCATATTTTTTTCTAATTTTTTTCCAAGCAAATAATTAATTATGAATTTTTTATTACATCTTTTTAAAAAATATAAAAAATTGTATGTCTGATCACCTTAACTTGGTCAAAACTTCATGAAACTCATTTTTTATTTTTATAATCCTATAGTATGCAAAGCATAGAATGTGACGCATGTTTTGGATTCAAAAAATGTGATACCGTTTGAAAGCTATAGATGTTTTTTAGTCACATTATCAATCAAGACTTTAGTCATAATTTGAATAGAAAATGAATAATAATTACTTATTAAATTCAAAATAAAGGAGAATTTTTATTGGTGGAAAGCTAAGAATCTCCTTTAAAAACCCTTTTTGTTTCATCAATTTTGGGCAAAAAAATAGTTATCAGCCACATACCCATCATATTGCCACTTTTTGGCCCATCATGATCCTGCACATACCCAATCAGAAATTTTAATTTGGTGAGAGCTTGGAGAACTTATTTTCAGGACATGTGTACATAAGGGAAAATGGAAAAAATCAAAGGAATGGTAAAACTAGATGAATATAGCAATGAGAAGATTATAGCTGAAAGAAACATGTTGTTGCATGATGAATTGAAATGGTTGAATGAAGAAAAGAACAAAATCTTGGATATTTGGAGTGAATTCCCTTATTTCCTAAACATAGAAGTCGTTGAGTTTATTCTAGATAGATTGAATGATGATATTCTGATTCTAGATAAACCCTACCATATCTCGACAAAAGTGATTGCAGTTGTAACTCGGTTATGCAAACTTAGGGATGTGTTTAGGAAGAATTGAATCCAAAATAAAGAAGTTGAAACCCTAATTGGAGTAACTAGAGATCAAAGGGCACTGATAATATGCACAATCAAAGATTTAGTGACAAGATACCTTGCACATGGAATATCCTACAAAATATTTTTTAGAAATAGAGAAGGTGCAACTTCAGTAGGGTTGTTTACATTTCACCTAAGATGATAATGGAAGATCAAGATTTTGATCTTTGCAAATTATTGAAAGATCAATTGATGGAGAACGTGCAATTGACAAAGGAGACTGATTACCCTTTCAACTTTGGTACTTTGGTTATATGCCTTGTGGTGTATTTTCTAAATTTCTTACCTCTAAATAACAATGTATTATGGGAAGAGAGTGAACGAGTTTGCAAGCATATTTACATATACTCTAACAATTTGGCAAACTGTGATCAAATGTATGAAAGTTTCTTTAAGGATTTTTTAGGGAAGTTTGGATCAACTAGTATTCCCATTCTGGTAAGAGGACTTGAAGTTGGTTCCTCCTCCAGTGAGATGAAGAGAAAGAAGAGAAGAGAAAAATAAATTGATATCAGTCACTCCACCGGCATGCAAGAATCTAAGAGTTGAAGGGAAAGGAAAAGAAAAGGTGATTGTGGAAATACTAGATGAGGAATCTAAGGACATCCTTGAAAAGTAACTCGGAATAGCTGAACCATAACAATAAAATGCAAAGACAAAAGGAAGTGAAGAAGAAGGTGATCTAACCAAGCAAGAGCTATTGTAGCTTATTCATGAGGAAGGTAGAATGCAGAAAATTGTGAACATGTGGTCTATCAGACCTTCATATGATCAGGACATGATCTTAAGCATACTAAGTGCTCATCTTTTACACAATAATACCAAATTAGAGAGTTTGCAAAATAAGTTTCCAAAGGAGTTGATTGAATGCATCAAGGAAACCATGGACTCTGAGTCTCAGAACAAGGAGGAAGAAGAAGTGATCCTACACCTCAAGAAATAGTAGAGATTATCATTTACCAAGATAAAAAGGAACATGAATGAACTAAGGAAATGCATAAGCACAACAAACAACATTTATAAATATTTTCTTCGATGGCCTTATGCAATCAACAAGTACAAAGAGAATCTAGAACAAATTTAAATGGAGCTGAACAATATTGGAAATTTTTTTAACATGTCTCAAGATCAAGATGGTGTAATGAGGAAAAGGATTCAGGAATTATAGGAAGAGCATACAAATTTTTAGAACACTAGGAACAAGATTGTTGACACCTTCTGGAAAGTGGACATAACTGAATGCATGTTGGAACAATTGATTGAGTTACTAAGGAAGGGAGAAGTATTGGAAGATGCCTTCATCATTCTAGAATCCCTCATCAAGATTATCAACTGGACATCTGAAAAAAATAGCATGATCACAATCATCGAGATTGCAATGGAAGCATGGAAGAAGTTTCTTCTGAAGATGGAGGAAAAGTAGAAAATAATCTTCAAATAGCAATTGTATTCCTTCAGTTTTTGCATAAGTACTTGGTTTCACTTCATAGGGGGAGAAAGATTTTTTTTATTTTTTTCATTTATGTTAAAGGGGGAGAGAGAATAGTGAAAAATGCCTTATCAAACTTAGGGGTAGTTTTGATGAGTTTTGTTGAGTTTTGTTAGCGATGGTGTTTTGAAGGTTTTGACACTTAGTCATTTTTCACTAAGTGTTGCCATCAATGCTAAAGGGGAAGATTTTTGGCATATGGCTTCTAGTGTTGTCATTTATGGCAACTAAAGTTATTGATCCGCTCTGCACTATAGTATCTGACTATACCGGAAGACAGAGTGAAGAACAGGGTATTTGGCTGAAGTTGAACTTTTCAAGTAGCTTGCATTTCCAACTTATGAGTTTTGGTTGTGAATCTCTGGGAAGGTTATTGCGTATATGAAATGTGTTATTCTTGAGTTTTGTGCTATCATATCAAGTGGTGTATGAGTTAGGAGATTTGGTCATTTGATTTCTCGTTCATCAATGTATGAAGACCGACTAAGTAAATGTTGGGTGTTGCAGATGTATAAAGTGGAATTATTTGAAGTATTTTTGTGTTTGAGATTTTGTTTTGAGTTCTAACTATGCTATGGCTAACTTTGGTGGATGTGCATTAAATGTTATTCATGATTTGAGGTGATAGTTGGAAGATATTTAATATTCTATTGAAGCCGACATATAGTGACTGAATTCTTTGTAGAGGATATATATGTGAGATTGGTTAATTCATTTTGTTGTGTATGTGTGGTTTCCGATATGTGTGGGTGTGTATTGTGAATATCAAAAGAGTGGTTAAGAAATTTTCATTTATGCTGAAGAGGATTTTGTGAAGCGAATTAAGGCAAAGCACAACGAAGTCTAGAATTAAACAGAAGGTCCAAAATCTGATCTATGAGCCTAACCGAAATTATATTTAGGAATTTATAGATGTTATTTTCTCAGTTCAACCTTTTGACGTAATCCAAATATTTTGTAAGGTAGTGAGCCTTCCTGATTTTGAGTAGTGAGCTCTATGCACTGTGCCTGAATGCAAGTGCATTCCAATTTTGTAAAACACTTATATTTTGAGTACTCAAATTGTGGATTTACATCCACCGTGGTTTTTCCCTTAACCGGGTTTCCAAGTAAAAATCCTTGTGTTATGGTTTTGTGGATTATTGTTCTATGTTCATGCATCTTTCTTTTGATTGAATGTTATATACACTTGAGAGATCAGTTTAATAAAGCTAAAAATTCAACAACACTGATTCACCTCCCCCCTCTCAGTATTGCTTGAGTCCAACATCTTTATCTTTCATAGATATGGATCTTGAGCTATAGATAGTGAGTTTTGGAGGATTAATTTTGAGGGATGTTTAGCATGGTTATCTCCTTGTGCATTTAATTTTATATTATCATTCATTAGTGAGGAGCTCATGATATTTTTTATGGGCTTATTTCTGAATTTAGGAATGGATACTTTGAGTATGATCATTGTTGATGTTGCATTTTTCACACTTTCTCAACATAGGTAGTATGTAGGTGCACTACCTCTCTTGGAAGGAAACCTCTAACAACAAGTTGTTGAAAATCACCCCAAGGTCTCTCGAGTGTTAGATCATGAATTGCATGGAATTCTCTAGTTGATGTTTGATGTGATTTTTTTGGTAATCACAAGACGGGCTTACGAATTTGGATGAGAAGTGGATCTCATGAATTAAAGTTTCTTGGAATGGGAATTGATGTGCACTTTGCTGCAGGTTCAAACAACATTTTGAAACTCCAATATTTTCTTTAGATTTTAGCTTTACAATGTGAAAAGAACCTTAGCATAGGTTATTTATAAAAAATAGGAAAAAAGAGTAGGGAAGAGGAGAGTTTCCTGGATCTGCAACTAACTATGAATAGTGATCTTGGAGGTTCTCCTATGGACAACTTCCTTCAAACAAGATTCGACTTAACTAGGAAACCTACAGTACCATGAAATTTGTGCTATCTTCTAAGGTCTGCAATTATTTTACCATTCATCCACCACATACATGGATGAATAAAGATAAAATTTTAAAGCAACTTTAAGTTTTAGCCTAGACTAACTTTACACAAACATTTACCAATAGAAAATAGCAAAAAGTATGGACTGGGAAGGCATCTACACAACAAAAAAAATCATAACCATAGAACAACATTAACAAATCTATCTAAGCAATCTAAAACCAACTAGAAGAGCAATGTAAATCTAACTAAAACATCTAACTATGAGGGATTTAATCATGAAACATGTAGAGAAACTCAGAAAATGCACCAAAGTCAATGTATTTCCATTAAAATTTTTGCAACATATCATTACAACTCAACTCTCTTCTTTTAAAATGAGAGGAGACCCCCCAATTTATAGTGTCCAAAAGGTAGAATGAATTTCCAAGATTAATTTGCATTGTGTGGTGAAGATTCACCATAGACTAGGGTTCTACCTACCACACAATATTTTACAATTTAAAATACAACTTTTTCATTATCCATATTTTTTCATCTAGTGACATCACTGTAGTGTTTTGTCTTCTAGCTAATTTCCCTTTTATTGTAGCTACTTTGTTAGGAACTCTTCACCAATAATAGGGTTTACTTCTTGCTTCTTCAAAGATGCATACTCCATAAATTTCAGAATTGGTGACTGGGGCTTATCAACATCAAGGATTTCAGAGCGCAACAGATGATAACTCCATTCTTGGGATTGTTCAGTGAGATTTTCCCAATCTTCATCATACTTGGCAGTGTGGTCTCATAATAGTTCTGACTCGGTGAAAGATGGGATAGCAAAGCTCATGAAATCAGTGGTAATTTCATCCAACATCCCATCTTTGATCTTTTTCTGGAAGGGGGGATTTATCTTCTCCGGGTCCATCTATACAATGGGAATATCATACCCTATCATTAGCTTCAAGTATCAGATGGAATCGGTTCTGATTTCTTTAGCCCATTCAATGTCTAGCTCTACTTTATCGAGCACCTACTCCAACCTCTCCTTTTGGTTCATGAAATCACACTTCAAGACATTCACTAGCTAGTGATCATCGTTCTTAAATGCAAGCTCCTTTTCTCAAGTTGTGCTTGGAAATTTGAGAATAGCCTCAATCTTTGGGTAAGTGGAGTTGTATCTCCTTGGGAATTCAATGCAAAGTTTCCTCGTACCCTCAAGAGACTACTGGAGATCCAATAAAAAAAATTCATCACAATAGCACAACTGATGCCCATATTTCCTATGTACAAGACCTGCCAAAACCAGATTTTTGTAGTCTTATCCAAGTTTTCTCTCTTCTCAAGCTTGTCTATTTTCTCCTTTGACAGCAACTACGGTAGGGCTGAAGATGTGGTAGGCATTTCCTTTGTTGAACACCATTGTTGGATATAAGTTGTCAGATCAACCACTTGTTCCTTGAGCTCTTCTTTTGAAACCTTATCTTGCTGAATTAGATGCACCGTTATGGCAACAGATTCTTGGAGATGCTCTACCTTTTATTCTCTAGTAGCCATTCCTAAATCAATGGTAGAGACATTGTAGCTTATCCCTTTTTCTCCCACTACTGGCTTTGCTATCTGGACAGTACTAGATCCAGAGACCTCCATAGTCAGCTTGGATCTGATTTTGTGCTTCTTCTCCCTCTTGGTGGTATTTTTTTCTCAGGCTAGGATAGCCTCCAAAATTTCTCTTCAATCACTCAAGGTGGGAGCCATCTTTTCAAACTATTTTTCTATCCACTCAGGTATAGCAGATTTTTCTTTAGGTGGCTCACAATCATCCTTCCCATCCTTTATTTAGACTTCTATTTCTTTAAGCCCGGGAGCCTTTTCCTCCATTTTAGTGCCTTCTCCCTCTTCCTCATCAGAGTCCTAGATGAACACAAAGCGTTTGATGGGAGAGTTAGTAGGAAATCATTCCCTAGGGCCTTCTTCTCTCTTAGTCTCATTTTCTTCAACTTCTTCATCCTATTCATTTTTATACACATACCCCTTGGGCCCCGTTCAATTTTGAGGCTCCTATCAGTTTGAACCTCGCCTTCAGGTTTGACCTTTTCTATGTTCTCTTTTCTTCATGAAGAGGTTGCACAACTTCTTGTTGTTTCCTTTCCTGCCCTTGTTCTTTGGGAGGTGACCTTTCTACTTCTTCTCCAACATCCCTTAGTTTCCTGGCCAACTCTTCTTCAAAGTTTGGATGAGATGCTTGCACAATAATTTGTCCACCAACATCTTCTTCTTCATCTCCACTTTTAGAGGAACTTGTTTCTTCTTCATGAACCTCCTTGTTGATTCATAGGTTCTCATACTCTAGATGCTTATGATACTCATCTACCTCTTCTTCCAATGCTTTTTAAGTTTCCCTTTCTTGTCGTTCTAGCTCCTCAAATATTTTTATTGTAGATTCCTTCAATGGTGGTTCCATTAGAGTTTTGAGGGTGGAACACTGGTGAGGACCTATGCTAAGGCAGCTTGAATGGTGGGATTCAATAATAATTGGTAGATCTCAGAGGGAACATTTTGCATGTACTGCAAGAATGCCTTTGGCAACGTGAGCATGGGAATTGGTATTTTTGTTGTTTCTAGTGGAAGTGATGTGGTGGGAGACATGGAGGTGGAGGAAAGTAGAGAATTTGTAGAAGAGGAGGAATGAATCAATACTATGGGCCCCGTTGGTGAAGAGGAGGCAAGGTGGACTGAAATATACACCGTAGGTGGAGATGTACCAACCATAGCTTGAGAAGTAGGTGGAGGGACAACAACATCAGAAGAGGCATGGGGAGGCTTTGGCTGATCCATCTCTATTTCATCTCCCTCATGAAGGAGATCCTCTTGGATTGTGGGAAACCCTATTATGCTTCCCAACCTTTTATGTTTCTTTGAAGGTTCAGCCTTAGGAGCTTTCCTTTCATATACTCTAGGATTCAGCTACCCCTCAACCTCTTTTATTTTCCTTGATATTGTGAGTCGAGGAGATTTGGATGTTTCCCTTGTTGAGGTTGTAGCAACATCATCTGTGGCACTAGGCTCACTTTTGAGCCCTTCATAGGTTAGGAAGACCCATTCCTTGGTGTGAGCCTCGAGGGGCTTGGTTATAATATCGAGGTCATCATCCTCTTTCTAATCCCAACCTATTGCTAGCAGTGGGAAGTTGTCAAATGCATTATACCTAGGATCCATTATGGTGCTTTCATCTTCTTCAATTTGATCAAGTATAGGAAAAGAATCCACCCTTTTTACAAAGCATGCGGTCATTCGCATGTAATGTCTCATGTGTACCTCCTTGTCATCTTTGAAATTCACCTAGAAATCTTCAACATGATGTTGACGGGCATAATCAGGTCCTAGTTCTGTCCTTATTTTCCCATATGGGTCTATTCATGGGCGAGTAGTGTGAAGGTGGAAATGGTATTCTGCTACCTCATCAGAATTCCCAACACACTGAGAGGTTTATAATTTACACATACCCTGGCCAAAAGTTAGGGGATAAGGTACCCCCACCAAATGTTTGCTACTGAGGAGGGTATGTGCATATCGTAGTTGCTAGGAGAGTTCTAACAATATGATCTGGTCGCTGGGGTACTAGGGCAGGTTATTTGACCTCTCTGTGTAACCTTGGGCATGTATGTATGTGAATTTAGGGTACTGAATGAACAAGAAGGTGTACTATTTCATGAATGCCTGAGGACTGTGAGAAAATCTCCTTTCAAAATCCCCTCCAAGTAATCTGATGATGTTACCCATGAAGGTGTCATTCACTTTGCAATAATCCTTAAATTTTTTGAACTGGAACTAGGGTATCTATCATAAGCTTTCAACTTTCACCTAGATTCTTCACCAGGTGCCCTAAATAGTTCATTGTACTGCCTCCACTCAGATAGTGAGTAAACAAGGTAGGATGTCATATAAAATCTAGAGGTCTTGTAGATATTCATAAATTTCTCATGGAAACGGTCACTTACTATCCCCCCTAGTAGAATGTAGTCTGCATGGAATCCTCTTCCTTTCCACGGAGGATTTGGTCTACAAGTTAGACCATCCATTCTTGAAAATATGCAGTAGTGCTAAGGCCCATTATTCTGCTCAATAGAGTTACTAAGTTGTGATAATCTTCATGGAAATCACTGTGGTAAAGTTCTTGAGGAACTTTCGTAGCACTGCTCCACTTCTCTTTGATCCAATACTGGTTTATGATGTTTCTACATCTAGTGGGATTTGCATCCCACATTTCCTTTTATTACTCAATTGTCAGAATTTCCATCTCCCAAAAGGTAGGAATGTGATAATTCATTGTTATCACCTCTCTTGACATAATAGCCAAAACGTTCCCATCTCTATCAACTATTGTTCAAGTCTCTAGTTGATATGCTTACCGACAAGCCATGACCAATTCATGAGTGACAAGGGATGCAAGAAATCTTGTATCCTTAGCAATTCTACTACTTCTAATAAGCTTTGCATTATCTGTGGTCAGGCCGATCTTGACCCTTTATTTAAATTCATCAACATCGACATGCTCGATATTGGTATCAGTATTCTATTTCCAATTTGTAATGATCTTTGAGTGCAAAGGATCTCCTTGGAATTGATATTTTATCTGGTCCTTGTCCTATTTCCCTTGAGGAACTTTTCGTAATTCCTTCCATTTGTCTTTCTCTACAATTGCCCCCGAGGGTCCTGCACACGATTCCATATAGCCTACATACGAAGGTGTGATAAGTGCAATTAAGCATAAAGACATCAATGTTAGCCAAAACCCTTGCTAATGAACCCAAGTTGGATAATACATCACCCATGAAACCAAACATTTGCTTTGAGATGTCATCAGTATTTCATTGGAGTGAATTTGGTCAACCCGGGCCCAAGGGGCCAAAACTCCATAGTAGGATTGTTGTTGAGAAGAGCGAATAAGGTTGGGAAATCCAGGTGGCTTCTCCTAGCTTCAAGTTTGGATGATTTGGAAGACTTATGTAGAAGAGGGCTCAATTTAAGCATATGGGTCAAAGCTAGTTTCTAGATTTGAGGTTGTTTGAATCATATTTGAAGCAACCAAAGATGTGAGGCAGGAAATTTGTCCAAGGTTTGTTGTTCGCAATGGCTAGGAGAAAGCAGAATTGCAAGGACAAAGTTTCAGGGTTTGAGACCTCTGAGGCTAAAATGCAGCCAGCACAACCTATGAAGCTTTTAAGTGCCCGGGTCAAAGGGTCTGGCAAGCCATTCAAAGATAGTCGATTGGAACGACGGGCACTAAGCAGAATTCTAAGGATGGAATTCTGGATGATGGGACCCAACAACATATTTGGCTTTCAAGTTTATTTCGTTAAAACCTCATCAGTGATCAGGATGGCGAGTCCTAGGGACCATAAGGATGAGGCACATATGTTGTTTGAAACAATGAAACCCATGTGACATCCCATGAACAAAATCTCATCAAAGTGTTCCTGTGAGGAAAAAGCGGAGGCTAAAGGTTTTCAAGTTTGCAAGTCCCGACGATAAGCAGGGCAAGGAAATCTAGGGCCTCGGGCCTGGAGAGACATTTTTTGTCATTTCAAAGTTTGAGTTTTAATTTTTTTGGATGGCGATGGGAAGTCTTGGGCCCAGAGGGCATGAGCGATCTGTAAGAAGAATGACACGGAAATGGTAAAGTCCCAGATTCAAATTTAGGGAAATTTTGAAGGGTTCCTCGCAATTTTACAACATGGGTTTTAGATAATCATTCCCTCTACCTAGAGAATGCATATTTCTCCCCCGCTTATCCATTATTTAACACTAATTCATCAAAAAAAACTATGAGAGGGTGGATGACAAGCATGCCTCAAGAACCCAACAAAGCAATTTGTTAAATCCCTAAGGAATTAGGCGGAAAACATAGTGGCAGTGAATAGAAAAGGCATTGGATATCTTTGGTGGCTCTCAATTTTCTCCTAACTAACTTGACATTGTGAAAATGACAATTCGAGCTTACCATTTATACTCCCTAGTTCATTTAATACACCCCCATAAATTCTCGTACGATGGACAAGAAGGCTGGCAAGTTCAAAGTCCAAGTGGTTAGGGGAGGTTTAGAGCTAGATACCAGAAGGACACTGACCAATGGTCATCGAAAAATGGAGAAATCACAATCATGCCTCGAGCAAAGAAGTCCAATTAATTAGGCCCAGGGAATGTGAATGATGGTTATTTGGCAACATATCTCATGTGGATGGTGATCAAAGATTCAGGACATGGATGGTGGGTGGCATACTTGGGTCGATAGTTAGGAGTGGTGAAAGCAAGATGGCAACCCGCAAGCGGCTACCCATGCTGGAATGTCCGCATGCTACCTATGTTTACTTAGTAGTTGCAAATTCATGGGGGGGATAAGCATTGGGGCCCACTCACATTATTCTTTACTCCTTTAGGATAACTCTCCATACTTAGTCATATTTTGCACTTAGTGGAAGCGGAGCCAAGAGAGAATCAAGAAAAAGAAGCTTCTTAATGTAGGCAGGGTTAGGAAAAGAATGTGATTAGACCTCGGAATGAAATGAAATCCAAACCTAGAACCAACTAATGGTCCCAAGTTTTTCTCCCACTCTGGTTCCACCAAATTATCATTAACATCAAGTTAGTCATCGAGAAGATTCAAACACATCAGAACATAGAAGATCCCCCAGATACAAACGACACTACCAAAACAAATGGGAGAAGACAAAGAAAACAAAGGAAGATGGAATTGGGGCCAAAAAAAGGCCTAGACAAGACACCAAATGAGGAAACAACACAAAGGAGAAAAATGGGAGCGAAGGAGGAACAAAACCAAAGTGGAGGTAGAACCAAAACTAGACGGAGGCAGAACAAAAACTAGGCAGAGGCTGAACCGAAACTAGGCAGAGGTTGAACTGAAAGTAGGCTTGGAACCTTTTGCAATGTTCTGAGTTCAGTTACCACCCTGGTTCCACTTCCAACAAAAGGGAAGGAATCAAGGAAAAATGAAAACCAAAGAATACCTAAGGGAGGAAACCAACCCAAAGGCCAAACACAAGCAAAACAACAAAGAAAAAAAGAAGACAAGAAGCGAAGCCAAAACTTTGTGAAGGTTCTAGGTCAATTTTCATCCCACACCTTGAACCCACAAAGCAAAGGAAACAAGGTCTTTGGAGGAAAATAGCAACTCCTAAGACCCAAACAAAACAACATGGACAATCAAAAGACAAGGGGGACCCACTTCTTGAGATGACATTCTTAAGACTCCTTGACCATCCAACACACCAAAACAGGGGATACACAATGTGAGGCAGTGACAAAATGACCCAGAAAGGCAAGAGGAGAGGGTCCCCATTCTGAATGCAGAGTGTGTGTTGAGGGCACAACAAATGGTGACTCTACTGGGAAACACTCCTGACCGTTCTAAGGATAAGTATTCATTCAGGAACCAGAATCTTTGGTTTCATAAAACAGGGACCAACTTTCATAAATGAACTAAGAGAATAGGGTCCTTAGTTGGGTCTATCTACAAGACATCTCAGAAGTGTGTGTGTAGTGAATTTTTTCATTTCCATGGAAATTGTGACAAGCATAAGCTAATCCAACCAAGCAAGCTACATAACTTTTCCAACACCAAAAGTAACCTGGACATCACCCTACTGCCAGTCAGGCATCCATAGCCCTGGCAGAGTTGTAGTTGTGCCCTCACAGATATTGCTCTACTACCATACAGGGTCCATAGCCCATGTAGAGTTACCCGCACACCCATATAGTTGCTTTATTTTTGAATTCTCTTTCCTTTCTCTCTTTATTTTGATGTTTCTTTTTTTACTTATCTTTTGCTCAACTGTGTAAGCATTGAATCATATGATGGGTTTGAGAACCACAGTGATCACTGGAGCAGACTCAAGATTTTTCACATACCTGAATATCATATTGTACAAACCTTTGGAAATAATTAACATGTGTTTTGTACAAGATTTGAGATATATGTAAAAGGATTCCACTAAGGGTCGAGTTCTAAGGAAGAGTTCAAATGAGAAAATCATTCCTAGGAAGCTTTTAGGGACCAATAGTCGAGAATGAGTGTTTAGTCAAAGAACACTAAGGATGGACAACAAAGTGCACCATTCATTGAATGAGCATGACCACCTCAACAAAATGAAGGACACTTTCAGCAAAAGAAAAATAGCTAAGAGACGGGAAAAATGGAATAACAAAAAAAAAAAAATGCGTGCAAAGTAAAATATAACCTAACCTAACCTATGTACAAATATTTACAAAGAAGAGCCTGATAGAGCTCAGGCTCGAAAGTAATGCTTTAGGTGCTTCCCATTGACCAGCAACAGGATGTCTTCACTAGTTAAGGTCTTTAGGCAGAAACCATTTTCTCCCAAAATTTTAGCTATCTGAAAGGGGACAAGCCAAAGCTTGTTGAATTCGGTATTTCCCCCTTTCTTCTCATGGGCCTTGTCCCAGTACAAGACTAGATCTATGATTGTAAAGGCCTTGATCTTGGTTCAATGATTGAACTAGCAATTGACTATGCCCTGGTGTCTAGCAAAATTTTCTATGGTGTGGTCTCAGACTTCTTCTAAATGCAAGAGCTCAGCTAACTAAGCCTGTCTACGGTATCCCCCTTTGTAAAACTCATTGATAAACGAGAGAGAGGGGATTTTTAGTTGGATCAGAAAGATAGGTTCTAAGCTGTAAACCAAATGAAATGGAGAATCACCAAGGGAAGCCTTGTGGTGAATGCAATTTTCCCAAAGGATGAATCAAAGCTAGGTATGCTAGTCCTTGGGATTCCTATTTAGTAATTTTTTTATCACTGTTATCAAATTATTGTTCATGGATTAAGCAAGGCCATTTCCCTAGGGGTAGTAATTAGATGAAAATTTAAGGCCGACTCCATAATCCAAAGCCCAACCAACAAATTTTAATGAAGCAAATGTAGGTCCATTATCACACACTAATGCATAAGGACAACCAAAGCGATTTAAAATGAAAATTTCCAAAAAAATTGTAACTACTTCAGTTGTACATTGCCTACATGCAATTGGCTCTGTACATCTAGTTCAATAATCAATAGTGGTAAGAATGTACCTATGTCCCATAGATAATGGAGGGCTTACCAGACCAATGAAATTGAGACCCCATTGTGTGAACAATCTCACCTCTCGAATAGGTTGCAAAGGGACAAAAAAATTCCTTTCCTTGGTACCAGTAGTCTGACATGTGTGACATGAGAAAACATGACTATGAGCATCCTTGAAGACTATCAACCAACAATATCTTGCTCTTAATATCTAATGTGAAATGGAAGGTTTGGATCCATGACCAGTACAGAACTTGTCATAGAATTCCTTTAGGAGTCGATCTACTTCTTCCTTGCCAAGGCATCTCAAGTAGATACCTTCATGATTTCTCTTGTACAAAATGGATCCTTGTAGTATGAAATTGTTGCTTTTCAGCATGAGAGCACATTTCTGAACTCCCTGTAGGTGAGGTGAGCACTTGTGATTCAATAAATAATAAACAACATCCTCGTACCATTCCCCTGGAGAAACATCCTCTAGCTGATATTGCTACACCATGAGTTTGGGTCTCGCATCACCTATTGCTTCAGCAATCGTTCGAGTAAGTGCTTGTCCTCTCACCAATTTCATTTGTTGGATTTCCATATCATACTCTTGCAGCAACATGACCCATTTTTCCCTTTGTTCCCCCAACTCATTTTGCATAAGTAAGGTCTTGACTGTGGGTCGAGAATTATGGAAAACACCTTATTTCGTAGGATGTAATGGTTGAACTTCTTCACTCCCCTAACAAGGGCGTATGCTTGTTTTTCTATGTTATGGTAGCTCAGTTCAACATCTTTCAAATGAGCACTCATAAAAGCAATCGGGTGCTCATTCCCCTCGTTATCTTTCTGGGTTAGAATGCTAGTACAAGAATGTTCTAAAGCAAACAAGTAGATGTAAAATGGCTTCAGATAGTTTGGGTTGACCAACACAAGTGCTTCAACGATTTCTTACTTAATTTCTTCAAATTATTGCTTGGCTTCAGGGGTCCACTCGATTTTGGCATCTTGTTTTAACATGGCATTGAGCGGCTTGAAAATCTCGCCAAAGCTCATGATGAGCTTTCACACGAAGTTGATATTTCTGAAGAAGGACTTCAATTCCTTCTTGATGCCTGGTGGTGGAATTTTTAGTAGAGATTGGATTTGTTCAGGATCTATGGAGATTCCCTTCTCTGAAATGATATGCCCCAACAATCTTCCTTTAGTCACTCGAAAGATCCACTTCTTCAGATTAAGGGAGACTCCCAACTCCCTACAACTTTGAAACACCTTACATAAATCAGAGACATGATCACTTTGTTTCTTAGAGAACATAGTTAAATCATCCATATAGATGATTATGCACTTTCCAATCAATTCTTTAAAGGCAATGTCCATTGCACGCTGAAAGGTGGCACCAACATTGATGAGCCCAAAGGGCATCCTTCTATAGACAAAGACCCCCCATTTGGTGGTGAACACTATCTTGTGGCGATCTTTGTACTGCACCACCACCTAGTTATACCTAAAGTACCTATCGAGGAAAGACATCATTTGTGAGCCATTGATGATCTGCAACACCTCATCTAATGAAGGAACCAGGTAGTTGTATTTCTCATAATATTTTTTCAAATTGTGGAAGTCAACAGATAATTTGATTTCTCCATTCTTTTTCCTGACTAGGACCAATTTGGCTACCCATGTAGAATGCCTGACTGGGAATATAATTCTTGCTAAAAGAAATTTTTGCACCTCTTTGTAAATGATAGGTTCCAACAAGGCATTGATAGGACATTATCGTTGGAAGAATGGGTGAACTTCTATCTTGAGAGGGATGGTGTGCATGATGATGGAGGTATCATAATTCTTAAGATCTTCATAGCTCCATGCCACCAAATTGTAATACTTTCGTAAAGCATCCACTATCCCTTTCTTTTCTTCAAGTGTGCACACCTTGCCAATAATTTTTTTTAATCTCCTCAGCAGTTCTGAGGTTGTGAGTGTCACATTGGTTGCTTATGGAATCCTTCTCAGTTTTCTGATCCTAATCTCTGATTTGATCCAAGTTAAAAATTCATTTGAGTTGAACCATACCTCTAGGGATTTTGTTTGTTTTAAGGTTGATTACTCCTTCTATGTCTAATTTGTCTTCTTTTGGGTTAGCTACGTCTATTATTTGGGTGGAAAATACATTAGAGCTTGTGATGAACTGGAGGATGTGTCTATCATCATTGAAGACTTGAAATTTTGTGACATTAGCTAGAACAGATGGTGTAGATGTCAACTCAAAAGTGGATTTCTTGAGACCTGACAAGGATGGGGGCTACAACGTGTTGGCTGCTTGAGCCAAAGCATCAGTCGCATGGTTTTGAGCATGAGGGATCAAATGTATATTGAATGTGTCTATCCCTTCTAGGAGATCCCAAACCCTATGCCTATAGTTTTCCAATCTTCTTTCATGAAAAGAGTATAATTTTCTGACTTTTTTAACCACCAGCTCAGAATCACCGAAAACTTGTAGTATTTTAACATTTTTCATCAAGGCCATCAGAAGACCATGGACTAGAGCTTCCTATTCCACTACATTATTATTAAATTAAAATTGAAGTCTATGGACAGTGAAATAGGTGTTACCCATGGGGTTGACGAGTTCAAATCTGACATTAGCTCCCTACTTTGACTTGGATCCATCAAAGCATAATGTCCAAAATTTGGAAGGTTCTTTGACACTAGGGCCACTAAGGAAATTATTTCCTTTAGGCTACGAGTTGTCATTTGTGACTTCTGAAGTAGGTAGTGGCTTGGTATGGTGGGGGACAGGCTGCTCTGATGGTGTTTCCTCCTTGGGAGTGGCTAATCTCTTGACATGTTCTAATGTTGTTTTGCACAAACAACACTCGAACTCAAAATGAGCAACATTGTGTACCCTGCACCGATTTGGGAGCAAGAGCTCTTGGAAATTCATTCTTGCCCCAAGGATGAGTTGATTTTGTATCCACTTTTCCATAAAATCCAAGAATCCATCCAACAATCCCAAACTGTTATCCTGAGGGGTTTCATCATCATCAACTTCTATCAGCATCTTCGTTCTCTGAGGTGTATGGGTTAAATCAACTAGAGGGTTTCATTGCACTAGTAGGAATTTGGCCACCATTCCTTCTTCTTGAATCTCTACCTCTTCTTGATAATAAAAGGGACAATAATTTCCCAACTTAGTTTCAATGAATAACACCTCGTTTAGGCTATTATATTTAGTGATCATGAACTTCATGTGTGGCTCTCACTCGATGTGGATCTAATTGGGCATTCCTTTCCATGGAATCCACATGTGCAAAAAATATATGGCAGCATATCCATTCAAGGTGCAGATGAAGTCCCATCCCAAGATGATTCCATATGCATTAGAAATATCCACAACTTGGATGTCAATGACCTACTACACGCTTGGGTCCATGACAACTTGCATTGGGATCCGATTAATCTCTCCCATGATATTTATCTCAGATTTTTCCAATTGCTTCACCTTTTTCTTTGAAGGTGTGGGAGTAATCCCAAGGGCTTTGCATATAGTAAGGGACATGACATTGGCCAATGCACCAGAGTTAATAAGACAATTATGTATATTTTTATCGAATATCTTGATGGTAGTAAGGAAGGGTGGTCTTTCTAATTTCCCTTGGAAGAAGCCCATAGGTATGTCCACTTCGGCTAGTTGAGCTTTGTTTTTATCCCTAGTTCTATCCTTGGAGATATGTCTATTATTTTGATTTGGCTCTTTTGTTGGTTATTTACCAATAGACTGATTTAAAGGAACATCCTTCCTTTTCCCTATGATGTCCTGAATCATAGGTTCTTTCTTGGGTTCTTCGAAGGTGACCCTCTTGGTTGGTACTTCCTGAGTTTCCTTGGAGGATGGAGTTCCATTAATTACCCTAAACAAGGCATGTCTTATAGCAGGGACTTTGAGTAGTTCAAAGGAAAATAGAATAATTTTTACCTTCTTGAATTCTTCTGCCACATATTCACCCATTTGTTCAATCTCAGAATCAAAGGCTTGACTTATGAAAGAGCTAGAAGGTTGGGATTTCATTTGACTTGACTGGTTTTGAGATTGGCCTTGAGGTTGATTTTGTGACTAGTTTTGAGGCTGATTTTGTGACCTATCCCTATTTAAGTATTGGGTGGGTACATTGGGAAGCCTAGGATAATTGCTAGCATTTTGATTAGGCAGGGTACTAAAATTATTTGGCAAGTAGAAGTTGTAAAAGGTCCACCGACTATCTCTATTCCTAAGGAAGTAGGGGGTTGTTCTTTGGTGGAACATGTGAACTTCATCCATGTGTGTTCTTCCTCATTTTTGGACCATTGTATACTGAATTGAAAATTCGAGACAAGGTTTCTTTGTTACTTACCTCTTGCACTTCTTCATTCTTGATGGATGTGATCTTGATCTTGGGCTCATTACATTCGCTTCTATAGGAAGGGATCTTGATTGACCATGAGGCAAGAACAGTCATAAGACTCAAATGGGATGATATCCCTGCAACTAGCACTATCAACAAAATTTCTAGCCTTCACTTGGAAGATTTCAATGGTTGTCTAGAATTCAAGATAATCTAACTCAGAGAATCTACTTGTCTTGTGAATCTGAAACCATCTAGATAGACCAACCTCAAGGAGATATACTCCACTAGTTGTATTTTCATTGCTAGAAGGTTGGTCCAGGGGAGTAGGGACAACTCCATTGTTGGGTCTCATATTCCATGTGCAATTCTACCTCTGAGAAGGTCTCCTCTGAAAGTTCTGATTTGAATTTTTCCCTCTATCATATTTTTCCCTAGAAGAGGTGTTGGTTTCATGGTTATCCCTACCATCCCTATTATCTCTACTATCCCAATTAAGGTTAGCCTGGAGGTTGTGTTGGGAGGCTTGTAGTTGATTATTCTAATTTCTTAGGTGGGTCATCTCCATAGACATTTTCTTTATCATTTTAGTCAGCTCTTCCAGTTTGTATTTCTAAGTTTTGCTTGATTGTGGTGCTTGATTTTGGAGAAAGACAAGTGGAGATGCCAGCTAGTTTGGATGTTCTAGAGGGAATTCTAGTCCTAACAAGTATAATGGTGCTTGTAGCTACTGAGAGTACATATGATACTATTGGGGAACCTAAGGATAGGTCTATTGTTGTTGAGGCTGCAAGTAAGAAGGCACGGGAGGCACATGATTCATCGGTTGTCAAGGGTGTGGGATGATGGGCAGCTGAGGCACCTAGTTCATAAGAGGTGTCTAATGAGAAAATGTTTTGTTAAGCCCTCGAACCTGCGTTGGATGAGAAATAGAACCCAAAGAGGGTAGTGGACCAGAGATGTTTTGTCCCAAGTTAGCAATGGTGACAATAACTTCTACATGAGCATTTTCTAGCATGGTAAGCAACAGGCACATCCTTTTTAACAATGCTGATGTAAGATTATCTAATGCTACATACTAGATGGGTAGGACCACAACATCATTGTTCACATACGGATCTTGAAGCCTCGTGAAGGCGAAATGGAAGTGATCATTGAAAGAACCAATTGGTTCATTGACTTCCCTGTGGACATACATAAATTGTCAGTATAGCTCTAAAGGGCTAATCAAAATCTTATATTTCTACAAGAAAGCATCCCTCATGATGTCCCATGTAGTAATGAACCCTCTCAGAAAATTGATATACCAGTAGAAAGCTTCCTCCCCAGTGAGTATGGAAAGAGGTGACATGCGACATCTTCATGATCAATTTGTATATTTTTAATTGACATTTCAAAATATCTTGATGTGTTCTTCTACCATCCTCTGTGGATCACAAGGGTTGAACTTTATGCAGAAGCTCTTTGGATTCTTGGGCATATCATGATAGGTAGTGAAGTGCAGCAGAGAGGGATTTTGGGCTAACCATGCCATGAGTGGCAGCTGAGGTAGCATTTGTTGTTGTGTAATAGTAGTTTGGGGCTGTACCTACTGTAAGATGGTAGCCTAAGACTATTCCTAGGCAGCCACTATTTGGACTATGCCTTGAACTTGATGGGTAGGGAGAGTGGCAACTCCCTAGCTACTAGAGATAGAGGTGGATAAGCAGTTTGGTATTGTTGGGTGGAATGGAAGAAGTTGAAGGAAGTCTGCTGAATTTTATGTGAATGGAAGGAGTAAGGAGGTGAGGGTAAAGGTGAAGTGGGTGGGATGGAGGAAGAAGAAGAGGTTGTCTCCTCCCTCCTAGTTCCTCTTGCTTTTGTAGGAGGTTGTAGTTATTAGAATTCCCTTGCATTCGACGTCAACCTTAAAAATCTTCGTGACCTCTCCAGGGAGAGATCACCTTGATCCACCTTAGCTCAGCCCTCCTTCTAGTGCCAGTTATGTTGATGCTACATTTTGTACACTTTCTCAACACAAGAAGTATGCAAGTGCATGACCTCTCTTGAAACAAAACCTCCAACAAAAAGTTGTTGAAAATCACCCCAAGGTCTCTCAAGTGTCAGATCATGACTTGCATGGAATTCCTAAGTTGATGTTTGATGTGATTTTTCTAGTAATCACAGGGTGGGCTTACGAAGTTGGATGTGAAGCGAATCTCACGAGTTGAAGTTTCTTGGAATGGGAATTTATGTGCACTTTGTTGCAGGTTCAAAGAGAAATTTTAAACTTGAATATTTTATTTAGGTTTTATCTTTACATTATGCAATGAACCTTATCATAGATTATTTCTAAAAAAAGGAAAAAAGAGTAGGGAAGAGGAGAGTTTCCTGGATCTGTAACTAACTATGAATAGTGATCATGGAGGTTCTGCTATGGACATCTTCCTTCAAATAGGATTCCACTTAACCAAGAAACCTATAGTATAATGAAATCTATGTTATCTTCTAAGGCGTGCAAGTATTTTACCATTCATCCACCACATACATGCATGAATAAAGATAAAAATTTAAAGAAACTTTAAATTTTAGCCCATACTAACTTTAGCGTTATCCCTTTTACAATTTAAAATACAACTATCATTATCCCTATTTTCTCATCTAGTGACAACATTGTAGCATTTTTGTCTTCTAGCTGATTTCCCTTTTACTGTAGCTACTTTGTCAGGAACTCTTCACCAATAATAGGTTGTCTTATTGCTTCTTCAAATCTGCATACTCCATAAATTTCAGAATTAATGGTTGGAGCTTATAAACATCAATGATTTCAGATGTAGCACTTGATAACTCCATTCTTGGGATTGTTCAGTGAGTTTTTCCCAATGTTCATCATACTTGGCAGTGTGGTCTCAGAACTGTTCTAACCAGGTGAAAGCTTGGGAAGCAAAGGTCATGAAATTAGTGGTAATTTCATCTGACATCCTGTCCTCGATCTTTTTCTTGAAGAGGGGCTTTATCTTCTCTGGGTTCATTTGTACGATAAGCATATCATACCCTCTCATTAACTTCAAGTATTAGATGCAATCAACTCTTATTTCTTTAGCCCATTCAATGTCTTGCTCTACTTTGTTGATCACCTGCAGCAACCTATCCTTTCAATTCATGAAATCATGTGTCCAGACATTCACTAGCCAGTGGTTTTCCATCTTAAATGCAGGCTCCTTTTACCAAGTTACGCTTGGAAATTTCAGAATAGCCTTAATCTTTGGGTAAGTGGATCTGTATCTCCTAGGGAATTCAATGCAAATTTTCCTCGTATCCTCAAGAGACTATTGGAGATCCAAGAATTTGTTCGTTGTCCCAACAACACAGCCGATGCCCATATTTTCTACATGCAAGACCTGTTGGAACCAACTTTATGTAGTCTTATCCAATTTCTTTCTCTTCTTGAGCTTGTCTATTTTCTCCTTTGAAAACAATTGTGGCAGGGCCAAATATGTGGTAGGAATTTCCTTTGTTGAAGACAATTGCTACATGTAAGTTGTCAGATCAGCCACATGTGCCTTAAGCTCTTCTTTTGAAACCTTATCCTACTGAATTAGATGCACCACTGTAGTAACAGATTCTTGTAGGTTCTCTACCTTTTTCTCTCTAGTAGTTGTTCCCAAATAAATGGTAAAGACATTGTAGCTTATCCCTTCTACTCCCACTACTAGTGTTTCTATCTAGATGGTCCTAGATCTAGAGACCTCCATCATCACATTGGATCTGATTTTGGGCTTCTTCTCCCTCTTGGTGGTAATTTTCACTTGAGATAGGATAGCCTCTACTCTTTCTCTTGGATCACTCAGGGTGGGAGCCTTCTTCTAAAGTTTTTTTTCTAGCCACTCGGCCATAGCATATTTTTCTTTAGGTGGCTCATGATCATCCTTCCCCTCCTTTGTTTGGACTTCTATTTCTTTATCCTCGACATCCTTTTCCTTTTTTTAAGTTCCTTCTACCTCTTCCTCATTGGAGTCCTTGATGAACACAAGGCCTATGATGGGAGACTTAGTAGGAAATTGTTCCTTGGGACCTTCTTCTCTCTTAGTCTCCTTTTCTTCAACTTCTTTGTCTTGTTCATCTTTATGCACATGCCCCTTGGGTCCTTCAATTTCGAGGCTCTTATTAGTTTTAACCTCACCTTTAGGTTTTTCCTTTTCTACATTCTCTTCTTCTTCATGAAGAGGTGGCACATCTTCTTGTTATTTCCTTTCTTTCCCTTCTTCTTTGGGAGGTGACCTTTCTACTTCTTCTCCAACATCCCTTAGTTGTCTAGCCGGCTCTTCTTCAAAGACTGGATCAGAGGTTTGCACAATAATTTTTCCATCGACATCCTCTTCTTCATCTCCACTTTTAGAGGATCCTACTCCTTCATGAACTACCTTGTTGATTCAGAGGTTATCATACTCTAGATGCTCATGATACTCATCCGCCTCCTCTTCCAATGATTTTGAAGTTTCCCTTTCTTGTTGTTCCAACTCTTTAGATATTTGCATTGTAGCTTCCATCAATGGTGGTTTCGTTGGAGGTTTTTAGGGAAAAACACCAATGAGGACTAGTGCTAAGGTAACTTTAATGGTGGGATTCAATAATACTTAGGAGATCTTAGAGGGAACATTATGTATGTGACACAAGAATTCCTCTGGAAATGTGAGTGTTTGAATTGGTATTGTTTTTGTTACAGTGGAAGTGATGTGGTGGGAGACATGTAGGTGGAGGAAAGATGAGAAGTTGTAGCGAAGGAGGAATCAATCAATACTATGGGCCCTGTTGGTGAAGTGGATGCAAGGTGGACTAAAATATCCACCATAGGTGGAGATGTAGCAACCATTGCTTGAGGAGTAGTTAGAGGGATAACAACATCGAAAGTGGCATATGGAGGCTTCAACTAATCCATCTCTATTTCCTCTCCCTCATGAAGGGGATCCTCTTGGATTGCGGGAAACCCTGTGATGCTTCCTGAAATTTTATGTTTCTTTGAAGGTTCACCCCCTTGATCTTTCATTCCATATACTTTAGAATTTGGCTGCTCCTCAACCTCTTTTCTTTTCCTCGATCTTGTGAGCGAAGGACATTTGAATGTTTTCCCTGTCGAGGTTGTAGTAGCAAGCATCATCTGTGGCACTAGGCTCACTTTTGATCCCTTTGTACGTTAGGACAACCCCTTGTTGCTTTAATTGGGCCACCTGTCCATCGACCCATTCCTTGGTGTGTGCCTCGTCATGCTTCGTTATAATATTGAGGTCATTGACCTCTTGCTCGTCGCAATCTATTGTTGGTAGTGGCAAGTTGGTGACTGCATTTTACCTGGGATCCATTATGGTGCTTTCATCTTCTTCAATTTGATTAGGTACATGAAATAAATCCAGCCTTTTTACAAAGTACACAGTCATTCTCATGTAATGCCTCATGCATACCTCCTTGTCATCTTTTCAATTTTACCAAATATCTTCAACATGATGCAGGTAGGCATACTTGGGTCCTAGTAATTTCCTTATGTGCCCTTATAGGTCTTTTCATGGGCGAGAAATGTCAAGGCATAAATGGTATTCTATTAGCTCCTCCTTAGAATTCCCAACACACTGAGAGGTTTGCATTTTATATATCCCCTAGCCAAAAGATAGGGGATAAGGGATCCTTGCCAAATTTTTGCTGCTGAGGAGGGTATGCTCATGTCATAGCTATTGGGAGAGTTCTAACAATATGATCATGTTGTTAGGGTATTGGGGTAGCTTATTCAGCCTCTTCTTGTAACCTTGGTCACAAATGTATGTGAATTTAGTGTACTGAATGAACAAGAAGGCATACTATTTTAGGAATTCCTGAGAACTATGAGAAAATCTCCTTTCAAAATTCCCTCCAAGTAATCTGATGATGTGACCCAAAAAGGCATCATTCACTCTACAATACTCCTTAAAATTTCTAAACTAGAGTTGGGGGTATCTATCATAAACTTTCAACTTTCACCTAGATTCTTCATCATGTTCCCTGAATAGTCCACTATACTACCTTCGCTCAGCTAGTGAGTAAACAAGGTATGATGTCATATAAAATCTAGAGGTCTTCTTAATATTCATAAATTTTTGATGGAAACAATCACTTATTATTCCCCCAGTAGAATGTGGTCATTGTGGAGTCCTCTTCCTTTTCGCAGAGGATCTTGTCTACAAAGTAAACCATCCATTATTGAAAATATGCAGAAACAAGAAGGCCCATTATTCTTCTCAATAGAGTTACTAAGTTGTGATGACCTTCATGGAAATCACTATGGTAAAGTTCATGGGAAAATTTTGCAGCGCTGCCCCGCTTCTCTTTAAGCCAATACTGGTTTATGAGAATTTTGCATCTAATGGGATCTGCATCCCACATTTCCTTGAATTCCTCAATTGTTAGAATTTCCATCTCCCCAAAGGTAGGAATGTGAAAACTCATTGTTATCGCCTCTCCCGACATATCAGCCAAAATGTTCCCATCTCTATCAACTATTGTTCAAGTCTCTGGTTGATATGCTTGGCAAAAGGCCATAAAAAATTCAAGAGCAACAAGGGATGGAGGAAATCCCACAACCTTAGCAATTTCATTGCTTCTGATAAGCTTTGCATTATTTGTGGTTGAGCTGATCCTGACCCTTTGTTTAAATTCATGAATATCAATGTGCCTGATATTGGTATCAGTAATCTCTTTCAAATCTATAATGATCCTTTAGTGCAAAGGCTCTCCCTAGAATTGATATTTCATCTATTCCTTGTCCTCTTTCCCATGAGGAACTTTGCCTAATTTCTTCCCTTTGTATTTCTCTATAGCCTCCCCCAAGGGTTTTGCACTTGATTCCATATATCTTACAGATGAAGGCTTAATACGTGTAATTAAGCATAAAGAGATCAACATTAGTCAAAATCCCTGCTAATGAATCCAAGTTAGATAATACATCACCCATGAAACCAAACATTTGCTTCGAGATGCAATCATTAGTTTATTGGAGGGAATTTAATCAACCCAGGCCCAAGGGGCTGGACTTCCCTAGTAGGATTGTTGTTGGGAAGAGTAAATAATGTAGGGAAATCCAAGTGGTTTCTCCCAATTTCAAGTTTGGATGATTTGAAAGAATTATGCAGAAGAGGGCACAATTTAAGCACGTGGGTCAAAGCTAGTTTCTAGATCTGAGGTCATTTGAATCATAATTGGAGCACTCGAAGATGTGAGGTGGGAAAGTTGTCCAGGGTTTGTCATTTGCAATGGCTAGGAGAAAGAAAAATTCCAAGAATTGAGTTCTGAGGTTTAGGACCTACGAGGCTAAAAGGAAGCCAACACAACCTATTAATCTTTTAAGTGATCAAGTCAAATGGTCTGGGAAGCCATTCGAGCATAGTCATTTGGACTAGTGGGCACTAAGTGAAATTTCGAGGATGAAATTCTGGAGGATCAAACTGTACAACATATTTGGCTTTCAAGTTTCTTCTGTTAAAACCTCATTGTCGATCAAGATGGCAGGCCCTGGGGATCAGAAGGATGAGGTAGATATCGAGTTTGAAATGACAAAACCCACATGGCATCCTGGGAATAGAATGCCAAGCGAGTAGGCCCATGAGGGAAAAGGGGAGGCAAAAGGTTTTTGAGTTTATAAGTCCTGACGGCAAGCAGGGCAAGGAAATCCAGGGTCCTGGGCCCAGAGACAAATTTTTCATCATTTCAAAGTTTGAGTTTGAAGTTTTTTGGACGGCGATGGGAAGTCTCAGGCTCGGAGGGTGTGAAAACTCTGTAAGAAGAACGATGCGACAATGGAAAGTCCCAGATTCAACTTTAGGGTAATTTTGAAGGGTTCCTTGCAATTTTATGACATGGCTTTTAGATGCTCATTCCCTCTACCTAGTGAATGCATATGTATCCCCTGCTTATCCATTATTTAATGTGAATTAATCAAAAAACACTGCAAGAGGGCAGATGGTGACCATACCTCAAGAACTCGATGAAGAAAGTTGTTAAATCCCTGAGGAATTAGGTGATGGGCGTAGTGGCGGTGAGTGGCGAAGGCACTGGATCTCTCTGGAAGCTCTGAATTTTCTCCTGAATAACCTAACATTGTGAAAATGATAGGTTGAGCTTACCCTTTAGACTCCCTAGTTCATTTAATACACCCCTATAAATGCCAGTATGATGGATGAGAAGGTTGGTAAGTTCAAATTCTGAGTGGCAGTGGGAGGTCCAGAACCCGGAGACTAGAAGGACATGGACCAATGGCCATCAACAAATAGAGTACTCATAATAGTGCCTCGGGAAAAGATGTTTGGTTAACCAAGCCTATGGAACATGAAGGATGGTTATTTTTTAATGCAACTCATGTGGACGGTGATCGAAGATTCGAAACCCGGATGGCGGGTGGTAGACTCAAGTTGGAAGTTAGGAGTGGTGAAAGCAAGACGTCAACCCACAAGCGATCGCCCATGCTGGAATTTCCACATGCTACCTCCCTTTACTTAGTAGTTTTCAATTCATGGCGTGGGTAAGCATTGGGGCCCGCTCACATCATTCTTTAGTCCTTTAGGCTAACTCTCCATACTTTGTCATATTTTGCACTTACTGGAAGTGGAGCCAGGAGAGAATCAAGAACATGAAGCTTCTTAACATAGGTAGGGTTGGGATTGGAATGAGATCGAACCTAGGAACGAAATAGAATCTGAACCTAGAACAAACTAATGGTCCCAAGTTTGTCCCCCACTCTAGTTCCACCAATTTATCATTTACATCAAGTGAGTCATCAAGAAGATTCAAACACATTAGAACAAAGAAGATCCCCCAAATACAAACAACATGACCAAAAAAAATGGGAGGAGACAAAGAAAACCAAGGAAGATGGAATCGGGGCCAAAACTAGGCCTAGACAAGACACAAAATAAGGACACAACACAAAGGAGAAAAGCAAGAGCAATGGTGGACCATAACCAAAGTAGAGGTGGAACCAAAACTAGGCAGAAGAAAACCCAAAAATAGACAAAGGTAGAACCAAAACCAGACGAAGGTAGAACTAAAACCAGAAAGAGGTGGAACAACAACTAGACAGAGGCAAAACCAAAACCAAATGGAGGAAGAATCAAAACAAGGGTCAGAACCTTTTGCAAAGTTTCAAGTTTAGTTACCACCCCAGTTCCACTTTTAGTGAAAGGGAAGGAAGTGAAGGAAAAAGGAAAACCAAAAAAGACCTAAGGGAGGAAACCAACCCAAAGGCTCAACACAAGAAAAGCAACAAAGAAAACAAGAATACAAGAAGCTAAGCCAGAACTAGAACAGAAACCGAACCAAGAACTTTGTGAAGGTTCTAGGTCCAGTTCCATCTCGTGCCCCAAACCCGCAAAGCAAAGGAAACAAGGTCTTAGGAGGTAAAGAAAATCTCCTAAGACCCAAAAAAAACACCAAGGAAAAACAAAAGACAAGGGGGACCCACCTTTTGAGATATCATTCTTCAGACTCCTTGACCATCTAGCACACCAAAACAAGGGGTACACAAAATGAGGTGGTGATAAAATGACTCAGAAAGGCGAAAGAAGGAGAGGGTCTCTATTCTGAACAGGGCGTGTGTGATGAGGGTACAACAATCATCTTGATTAGAGAGGCTTACACCCATGTTAGCATTATACATGATTCAATTTATTTTTTTATCTAAGAGATTAATTTTTTTTTTGGGTTTTGTTGAGGCTTCTCATTTGGGGTTGTTAAGAGATCATACTTGACACAAAATTGCACTTTTGAGGTGTTGGTAGAAGGACATGTTATGTTTTACAATATTTCTCTCTTCATTCTATGGTTCCTTCCTAAATGTTCATGTTCATATAATTTGGGAGGAGGGTGGCAACATGAGATATATTATGTAGTTGCTGGTGTTGCATGTGTAGATCATTGTTATTATTCTTAGTACTTCATTGTTGATTATCAAACCTTAATATAGTGATGATTGGTAGATTTTGTTAAAGTTGATGATTTAACTCCAAAACACCTATAAATCACATACAAGCAATTATCCTGTCACAAGAATGATCATAGCAACTAATTTATTATGCAACAAAGAGAGATAAAAATGATTCTAGAAAGGAACTAATATGCCTAATTTATTAACCTAAATGGCTCTAAATTAATGATTAAAATCAATGTGCATGTTTATAAAAGCATGAAAAAGAAAACCCTAGATGAGGATTGCATTAGATTGTGACAAGTGTCTTAATCTCATGCAATGAGACAAATATACCTATAATTAGCCCAATCTAATAATTAAAAAGTACTCCTAAGTTTAGCTTATGTGAACTAAAGTGATAAGAGACTTAATAATTAATTAATAAATATTTAATTATCAAGTGATTATCTGTATTACTACAAAACCCCCCTTAAGATCAACTTAGGGAACACTTATAAAACCCTAATGTACAATGCAATGATGGATGCATGGATGGGTCTCAGATACAAGTATTTATGAGGTACCTATGTACAAATAAATGAAACTCTCATGACTATAGAAAATTGGAAAACCACATGGGAAAAACTCCTCTCCAAAAGAGAGAAAATGAAATGACTGCACTAGTGAAATAAGAATAGGACTCAATGTGATCCCCCAAGGAATGATTTTGTCATGAAAGTACAATAGATTTCACCCCATAAGAGAGAAAATGAGGATACAAATCACCCCATAAAGAAGTATCTCATGTGCCAATGAGGTATGCCTAAAGACAAAATATGATCTATTACCTGCAAACAATATTTCTTCCCTTAGGAAGAAATAGATCCACTAGTGATTGGAGAAGCCAATACAAAATAATGGGTGAGTGAAGAATACAAATCTAAATGATGTGTTCCTTTGAAAATTTCTCGTGTGTCCACATGTTGGAAATAGATGTTTTCAATCCAAGATCCTATGAATATTGATATACAACAAGCTCCAAAGTTGATGAAGATGGTGGGCCAACAATGTTGATGTGGTTGTCAACAAAGAGGAGATGAATTTCCTCAATGCAATCCTCCATATAGGTAATATTGGACTCCAAAAACCATGATGATATGTCTATTAGATATAAATCTAAAGTAGCTATGTTTGGAATATGTATGATGTCCTACTACGCTGCATCAATAGGGGCCAAGGATGTGGTGATGTAAAACTAATTAGGAATAATTAAAGATGATGCTGTAGTCTCTATTTGAAGAATGGGAACATGAAGACAATTTTTTGAACCATTAGAATATGCAAGACCTATGATATACTAAAGCTTCTCTAGAGTATCATCATCAAAGGGTATACAATCTGCATTTACATGAGGGATGATATAATATGCAACAAGATCCTTTGGGTATGGAGAGATATGAGGGTCTCCATGGATCTCCCAGAGTTGTTTCCAAAGTGTCTGTGGACAATCAATGTCCAATACAACACACATAGTGTCAAAATTAACACTAGAACATTAACCTCTACAATATGATATTTGATGATACCCCATACTAATAAAATCCCTAGTACATCTAGTGTAGGTATGAATCCATATAGATGATACAAAACATCAAGCCACCTGAGATGTGTCAGGATGCCATTTTTCCAAGACTCATAGTTATACTTATCCAAGTTGATCACAAAAGGATGGACAAAAAACCCCATGATACTCACTCAAATGAAAAAAATAGAGAATGGAAACCTTATTACCAATAAAGTAGATCAAATTATGTCACGCTACACAAAAAAATCCTTTCCAAGAGCTAATTTATTTCCAAGTAAATAATCAAAATGTGGAAACATTAAATATTGAATAAAATTTAGCTAGGGAAAATTCTAGAGAAAAAAGCATGAATATATCTAAAGAGCTTTGAAATACCATTCCAATGCCATTTGAATCATGAAAATTTGAGATACAGGAAAAATTTATGAGCTCAAAAGATCAAAATGCATATATGAATTTGATTGATAATAACAAGAACTAGTTGCAAAATATGATAATAAAGCCGATACCACTGGAAAGTTCTTGGAACTAGCTTTCTGACAATATCTTGTTTACCTGCTTTTGACACCATATGCTCAAGTTATGATGAAAAGAAAAAACCTTCTCCTTAGCATGAAAGATAGGGATGGGAGGCGAGCTTGAGGGTTGTACAACCAATGATGTCACCCTAACATTATTAATACATGGGATTAAATTTTTTGACCTTCTAGTCGTTAAAGAATATTCCCTAAAATATTTTATTCTAGTAGAAAAAAATATAACCTCAGAAAAAATACAGTAGATAGAATACTTGGGAATCTTTAAAAAGATTTTGGTCATCATTTTTGGAGGATTTTCCAAATTTGTTTGGCTACTATTAGAACTTTTTATGTGCCAAATTTTGTGCCTGCCCTGGATTTGTCACCATGATTTTAAAATTTGTGGCTTATTTTTTTATGGCCACCAAATTTCATAAGGGTCGTTGATGGATTTTTTGGGGAGGCAAGTTTATTTGAACAACATGGGTAGGTGGGCCCCTATATTTCCTACACAACACCTACAAAAGATTTTTTAAAAAGCTACCTTTTATTATTTTATCTTTCTTTCTTTTTTCAAATTTTAAAAATATTTTTTATGTTTTTGTAAAATCTAATAATTTTGTTGATTGTAGGATGTAATTTTTTTTAAAGAACCTGATTTTGAAAATATACATAGAGATGATGATTATGTGTTGGGGGAATGTGTAGGGTTCTACGACCATATAGCTATACCAATTCTACTACATTGACCTCTAGATGCTAAAAAAATCTTCTTCTTTTTCAACATCACCAAAATTGACGAAACAACAATCAATCTTATTGTTTTCAGTCATTTTGGACTCAATAATGATGCCTACATTTCCCTAAGATGACCTAATTTTTCCCTCAAGGTCAGATCTATCATAATTTGGGCAACAAGCTATAGATCTAGCACTCTAATACCATGTGGAAGTTGATAATTGAACTCCATACCACCCAAAAATTACCTGCAAGAAATTATCCTATCACAATAGAAAGATCAAAGCAACTAATTTTTTATGCAACCAAGAGAGAGAATATTGAATCTAGAAAACTACTAATATGTTCAATGTATTAACCTAAATGGCTCTAAATTAATGATTACAATGAATATGCATGCTTATAAAAGAATGAAAAAGAAAACCCTATATGAGGATTGCATTAGATTGTGACAAGTGTCTTAATCTCATTCAATGAGACAACTAGACCTATAATTATCCCAATCTAATAATAAAAAAGAACTCTTAGTTTATCTTAAGTGAACTAAAGTAATAAGGGACATTATTATTAATAATTGAATAATTAATTATCAAGTGACCATCCGGATTACTCCAATAGACTTGATATGCTTTAATAATACCCATGTTGTGGTAGTTCCTAGAAATGTATCTTTTTCATCGACAGGTTTGGTATGGGGAGCTTGTGATTATGTTTTATGAGTTGCATATGTTGTTTTCATGAGCTTACTAATGCTTTTGATACCTATGAGGTATGGATGGTTGGATGTATTAGAATGTGTTGTTGATTCTATTTTTAATCATGTGGGTTTTTATCTTTGACAACATCATGCTTTGAGCATTTGTTATCACTTGGATTTGATGCTTGTGTTCTTGGACCAGTGCATCTTCACCTTTGTATATTCCTCTACTTCCATAGGTGGCACATTGGAGGATGAGAGGAATTCTTGCTTGATATGGTGGTCATTTTGGTTTTACTAAAAGTATTTGATGGAGCATGAGATCATGATGGAGATTCATGTGGATACATGTATGGATATGATGGTTTATTTCATTGATTGATCCCTTATGTAATGGGTATGTGCAGAATCATCATTGAAAAAATAGGCCCTTAAGTGGCAAAAAATTTAGAAAAATTAGAATTAGGAAACTTGATGTAAAAATTTGAATAAGTTATCTATATTATTTCAAAAATATGTAATAATAGAATCTTTAGAAAATTGAATGTAGTTTGTAAACTACTATTTTTTTATTTTTTTTAAATCTATTTGCTGAAAATTTGAAATTTCAATGTAGAAGTACTTCCATTTCAGGGGAAAAATAAGAAGTAGGTGTCTGTCTGACCACCCTAACCACAATAAAATGATAATATTTTTTTATAATATTTTATATATAAGTAGAGGACTCATGTCTCGATGTGATGCATATTATTTTCTAATTTTTTTCCAAGTAAACAATTAATTATGAATTTTTTATTACAACTTTTAAAAAATATAAAAACTTGTATGTTTGACAACCATAACTTGGTCAAAACTTCATGAAATTCAATTTTTTTATAAATCATATAGTATGTGAAGCATATAATGTGACACATTCTTCATATTAAAAAAATGTGACACTGTTTGAAAGCTATAGATGTTTTTCAATCAACTTATCAATCATGACTTTAGTCGTAATTCAAATAGAAAATAAATAATTATTATTTATTAAATTCAAAATAAAGCATAATTTATATTGGTGGAAATATGAGAATCTCCTTTAAAAAATCATTTTGTTTAATTAGTTTTGGGTAAAAGAAAATTGTTAGCCACATACCCTAGACATACCCATCATATCGCAACTTTTTGGCCCATCATGATCCTGCACATACCCTAATGTATGCATAAAATGGGAGAATATTTGGATATGGTGTTGTACATCATTGCTTAAAAAATTCTATTACAATGTTGTAATTAAATAATTATTTATTTTTTATGCACCTAGGAGGTGTGGTTAATCGCACTAGGTAATTATTTATGATCAATTTATGTTGTATTCTAACATTGTATTACCATTTAATGTGTGAGAGACATGTGGTAATAATTTAATATTGGGTAAATATTTAATAAAGTGAAAAATTAGTACTAATTATTGAATAACGGGTTAGTGGTTTCGTGTTCACATGGTTTTGTTGCACATGGTTTTATTTTACCACTTGGTTGTATTTGTGTGAGCTTGTATCTATAACAATATGCACATGTTTAGTGGTTAAGGTTGGCTAGGTGAGTGGTATATCATTATTGAGTCCTTTTAGGAGTGCATATGTGAAGCATGGGATGGGATGTGTGGATTCATTCTTGGACACATGAGGATGCATTGGAGAGGCTTGATGCTTCAAACATATTCATTGTAGCTCTTGTATTGATTTATTGTTGAATAATAGATTGAGTATGGATGATTTTTTATGTTGTGTTTTTATCTCTTGAGGGTTTTCCTAGGGTATATTTTGTGTTATCTTGTGGCTTGTCTATTTGATCTATGCATCATGTATACTTGCATGCATGCTTTTCTCTAATGGGGTTATGGAGGAAATAGATTAAGACTTTGGGTTATGATGCATTATTTCCCAACAATTTTAATCATGGTAATGATAATATTATTGATGCAGGAAGAAAAGATCTTGAAAATAAATCAAGGATTAGGAAATATATACCCCCATGATGATTGATTATACTTATTATAATCAAACATATCTTTTAATATGATAAGGAACAAATCTTATGGATTTTTCTAGATGGAGGAAATATTTTGATTTGGGTATATGCTTAGATTTAAGGGCTTCAATGTGGATGAAATATTTTGGGGAGAATGTTATAGATTGGGAATGTGTTTGGATAATTATTTTCTTTTATTTGTTATTTTGGTGGTGGAAACAATGGCAAGGGATAATCCAAGACTAGGAAAAAGGATAATGTAGTTTGAATAGAATGGTAAACATATTTTATGGTGTGGAGAGGATATTAATTTTATGGAGATATGTTCAAGGACTACATCACATAATACTAACACATATTTTATCCAAGATAGGAGTATGGGTAATATTGTGTGTTGAATGCACAAGACAACTAAGAGGGGGGTTGAATCAGTCGTGCATTAAAATATCAAAACCCTCTTGAATATTTAAATCCACATAAAATTTAATAACCTTTATTCTATGAGAATGACTTAACATGAAAGAAAATAATAGAAACTGAAACAAATAAACACCTTGCATAATAAAACACAAGATTTACATGGAAAACCTAAGAATTCCAACAAGATTCATAATACTTGTAGGTCTTTTTTTATGAGTACTAGGTGTTTTCAACTTGCTAAAAGATTTAAAAATGGTCAAAATGATTTTTATTTTTCCCAAAGGCATAATAAATGCTTAGGTATAGTTTGGGAATGCTAGAAAGTCATGTTGCATCCTTTAGAAAGTCCCAAAATTTTGGACAAAACACTTTGACATGAATGCTTGATATTACAACAATTTTGAAATGAATTTTAAGTTAATAAAGAAAGAGAAAAACTCCAACAATGACACAAAATAAGTTGTAAGCCCCTTAAAGCTTACTAGAACCATAAAGAGACACATAACACCATTAAATTTTCTCCCTCAATATTGGAATGGCCTTAACCAACTCTTTGGAGGTTGGATCAACACTCTTTATGTTGGAAAAACAAGAGTATAAAACTAAGAGGCGGGGGGGAGGGGTTGAATTAGTTGTCCCAAAACTTCAAAACTTATCCAAATTGTTAATTTTATTCTCAGATCTAATTATTAACCATGAAAAAAAAATTAACAACACATTAGATGCACACATAACACAAAGATTTTTAATGTGGAAACCCTGTTAGGGGAGAAACCATGGTGGAGGTTAGTCCACAAGATTATAGCCTATTAAAAGTATAATGAAAATGAATTATGGGGAATGCACATGCATTCAGGTGCACTACCTACAACTAACTACTCATTTACAAAGAAAGATGCATTTTATTACAAAAGGAATCATATTAAAGCCATCCACAAGGATTTGAGCTAATAAAATAGCATCTACTAATGCTTGATCATAGTTCTGGTTAAGTGCATGAACAACTCTTCACTCTTCTTCACTTTTGTTCACACTTTGCTTTGCCTTCAAATGATTAGGAAATTATTTTCACATACTCACATGCTAACACACTTCAATTCAGACAAACAACCGCTCTTATATATCTGCAACAAGAAATTTCACTGCTAGAAGTCATCCACAAATAAATAATAAAATGAATATAATTGTCAGCCAAAATCATTGATAATAATCAATGTGTATCAACCAAAGTCAGCCTTAACTTAGTGAGGACCTAAAACAACATCTTTAACATGTAAAAACTTCAATTAAATTCTCCTCGAAGATCCACAACATGCTTCAACACCATCTTAGCCAAGAAAATGAAAAATATCAACATGCAAGAGAAAATCACCAACCACAATCACAACAATCAATACAGACATGCAACAAAGATAGAGCACAATATAGAAGCATCCAAAAACATTAAGGACCAACAAAGAAGCATCTGCAACAGCTAAACTAACTAAAATAGTCTCATCTCCAATCAGGAATACTAACTGAAGAAATAGAAAAACTACCTGAATGAAAATGTTAATAACTCGATCAACTCTCCATGCAGATCTTTGAAACTCGACGTGCATTAAATAGATACATTCAACAATAAAACCTTTAGTCCACAACCTTTTATCTTCAACGTACAGAACATACCACCATACTAAACTTCACTTAACCACTGACAACCTACAACTCATTTCTTTACAATTGTCTTAATATCCTCAACATATAAAGCTTCAAATACATTTATGCTAATAGCATTGACATCAGTGGCAACCACATATCAGCAACACAACCAAAACATCCAAATATCTCCCCCTTTGACATTGATGGCCGCACATGATGTGAAAAAAAACATCAACCCAACTAACTCTTGACACTTACTCCCCCTTAGGAATTGACTCATTTTCTCCTCAACTCTTTCTCATGACTTCTTCTCCCACATAAATATTTCCCTAAATAATCAACTTTTTTCACAAGACTCTTCTCCCCCTTTGACATCAATTTGAAACAAAATATGTCTATGAAATGCACAAACTGATGCAGTTTCATTGCATCCTTAGTTTTGATTTAGAGGGGTAATCACCCCTAATTTCCCTCTAGGATACTCGAAAGTATCCTTAGGCAATGGATTTGTAAAGATATCTACAATTTTTTCCTTAGTAGGCACATATTCCAATCTTTTTTTTCACTTACCTTCTCCCTCAAAAAGTGAAACTTGATAGATATATGCTTTGTATTTGAATGCAGCACCAGATTCTTGGAAATGTTAATAGCACTTGAATTATCACAGTATATAGCAATAGGCTAATCATATACAACTCTAATATCCTTAAACATATGGTTCATCCATAGGACTTGAGTACAATTTTTAGCAGCAACAATGTATTCAACCTTAACAATGGATAAAGAAATGGCATTCTACTTCTTGCTTAACCTTGAAATTAGCTTCTTACCCAAGAAAAATGCTCAACTTTAGTACTTTTCTTGTCATTTACATCTCCAGACCAATCAGCATCAGTAAAGGCACTCAAAGTAAGATCATCATCTTTAGGATACCATAGGCCAAGATCAAAAGTTCCCTTCAAGTATCTAAAAATTCTCTTCATAGCAGTCACATGAGATTCCTTTGGATCAACTTCAAATCTTGCAACAATATATATAACATTGATAATATCAGGCCTAGTTTCAGTTAAGTATAACAATCCACCAATCATTGATCTATATCTTGTCTAAATTTCTTTCGGAGAATCATCCTCTATTGTCAACTTGCATCCGGTCACCATGGGTGTACCAACTAGCTTTGAATCTTCCATACCAAACTTCTTCAACAATTCCTTCACATACTTGGATTGAGATATAAATATCCCTTTATCTAACTGAGTAATTTGCAACCCCAAAAATAATTTCATCTCACCAATCATAGACATCTCAAATTCATTCTTCATTTCACTAGAAAACTTCATGCACAAGGCATCATCTCCTCCAAAAATAATGTCGTCAACAAATACTTCAAGAATCAAATCTTTATCATCATTCTTGAAATACAAATTACTATCAGTAGTACCTTTGTTCAATCCAAGATTCAATAAATACTTGTTCAATCTGGCATACCATGCTCTGGAGGCTTTCTTAAGTCCATACAATGCTTTCTTCAACTAACACACCATATCTTCCTTATCAGTCAACTAGAATCCATCAAGTTTCTCAACATACACTTCTTCCAATTCACCATTTAGAAAAGTTGATTTGACATCCATCTGATAAATTTTGTAATTCTTGTGAGTAGCATAGGAAAAAATAATCTAACATCTTCAATTCTAGCAATAGGGGCAAAGGTCTCTTCAAAATCAATTCCTTCCATTTGTGAATATCTATTACATGCTACTCTTTCTTTTTTTCCTAATCACTTCACCTTGCTCATTCATTTTATTTCTAAAAATCCATTTAGTTCCAATAACATTCTTATCCTTAGGTATGGATATGAGAGTCCATGTATCAGTCTTTTCAATATGTTTCAATTCCTCTTTCTTTGCTTCAACCCAATGCTCATCTTTACACGCTTCATTCACACTAGTAGGCTCAGTTTTTGAAATCAAGCAATATTCTTCTACAATCTTTCTCCTATTCTAGACACCTTTGTTCTTATTACCTATAATACGATCTTCTGAATGATTCAATCTTACATACCTTAAAGTCTTCTTAGGATTTTCTTCAAATTTAGTTTCTTTTTTTTTCACCAGTTTCTCCTTCTTCTTCATTCTCCTAATTTACCTGACTGATTTATACTTGATTTGTAGTCTGATCTTGCTTTCCTTGATTTTTACTACCATTTTGATCATCAGATTCATATCCACAAATTTTCGATGGTGTACCAAATTCTTTATCAAACTTAACATTTGCACTTTCAACCATTTTCTTCAATCTTTTATTATAACACAGGTAGGCCTTTCTCTTAGTAGAATAACCCAGAAAAATACCTTCATCACTCCTAGCATCAACTTTCCTATGTCTTCATCTCTCTTAATGTAACATCTGCTTCCAAATATCTTGAATTATTTAACAATAGGATTTTGACTAGTCCATAGCTCAAAAGGGGTCTTACCAGTATTACCTTTGATTTGTACCTGGTCGAGTATGTATAAAACAGTACTCATAGCTTCTCTCCAGTACATATGAGGGACATTTCCTTCTAGCATAATTGTTTTAGTAGCATCTTCAACTATTCTATTCTTTCTTTCCACAACTCCATTTTGTTGAGGGGTCTGTGGTGCAAAAAATTGTTTTCTTATTCCATTTTTTTCACCAAAAGAATTAAATTCACTAAAAGAGAATTCACCACCTCTGTCTGATCTCAAACATTTAATCTTCAAACCTTTCTTTGTCTCAACCACAACAATAGATCTTGAACTTTTCAAGTGCTTCAAACTTCTCTCTTAAGAAAGTAACCCATACCATTCTAGAATAATCATCAATGAGTAGCATGAAATACTTGTAACCTTTCAGACTTCTGACTTTAGAGGGACCACATAGATCAATATGCACAAGCTCTAACAATTCATTTGAACAATGCTTTTTACTCCAAAATGAAATTATGGTTTTCTTTCCCAATTGACATTCCTTGAATATTGCATTAGTAGGTTTCAGCAACCTAGCTAAATCTCTCACAACCTTTGTAGAACTTATCTTTACAATATTATCAAAGTCAAAATGACACAATCTCCTATGCCATAACCAAATTTCATCAACTTGAGCAATCAAAAAACTTTTACTAGCAACATTCAAGTGAAAGATATTACCTTTTTTCTTTGTACCTGATGCAATTACATTTTCGAAACTCAATATTATGCACTTTCCATCATTTAACTAAATATTATATCCCTTATCAACCATTTGACCAACACTCAAAATATTATGCTTCAAGCCTTCCACATAAGGAACATCATCAGTATTATACTTACCATCAAGATAAATGCATCCTCTTCCATGGATTACACCAGCTGTATTATCACCAAATCTTACAACACCACCAACATATTTTTAAAAGCTAACAAACATAATTTTGTCTCCTATGATCTGATGTGAACATCCAATATAAATTACCCATTCATCTTTCTCTTCAATTCAAGAAGTTAGGCCTTTCTCCACATTTGTACAACTAGCAAATTCAGTAGGTATAGAACTATTTTATCTTATAGCAATAAATACCCATTCATCATTATCTCTACCAGATTCTTCATCTGTTACACATTCATCAACAACATAGTAACATTTTTTCTGAAATCTAGGCTTGCTATGTCTTGGTTTAGGGGCTCTTTCTGGACACCTTGATGCAAAATGACCTATCTTATTGCAAGAAAAACATTTAAGAGGCAACTTTCCTTCATACTTACTTTTTCCTCATGGTACCCTTTAGACAATAAGTGCTTCCAACTCTTCCATTTCTTTTTCTTCTTCAATCTATATGATTTCATCTTCATACTTGAATGTCTTCCTAGATGAACTCTCACCCGGTTCATATCTTTTTCTCTCTCCTCTAGAAGTAGTGGCCTTAAATGCAAATTCAACTTTAGGAAGGACATCACCAAATTTGCTTAACTCAAAAGAAGTCAACTTACCAACCAATGCATCTCTGGTTATGTTTGTTATAGTCCAAAGCTCTTCAATAGCACTAGCCTTGATTTTGTAGGAATCAGGCAAGGATCTAAGCAGTTTAGCAACAATCTTAGATTCTTCTATCTTTCCACTAGTACATCTAATACCGCACACAAGTTCATTCACTTGTTGCATAAAAGTATTAATATTCTCGTCATCACCCATTCTCAACCTTTCATATTTCCCTTTCAAACTCTATAACTTAGGAATCTTCACATTATCATCACCTTCATAAAAGGTTTCTAACTTTTTCTAGATTTCATAAGTAGTCTTAAAATCCATAACATTTGTCATCTTTGAATCAGTCAAAGTACTCAACAAAACTTCCTTAGCACATATATTATACTCAACATATGTACTATTCGGTAGAATAACATATTTATTACTTGTAATGCTGTAGTAGGGTTCACCAATGCATCTACTATGACACTCCATTCAAGTCTTCCAGAAAGAGTAAATTTTTCCATCAAATCTCAGACTATCCTTCTTGTAAATTTTCATCCCAGATCACCTTAAGCTGGTAAAATTATTCCAAGGAACTTAACTTTGATACCAATTGTTGGAAAAACATGAGAAGACAAATGAGAGGGGGGCTGAATCAGTTGTCACAAAAATTCAAAAATTATCCAACTTATTAACTTTAGTCTTAGATCTAATTATTAACCATGAAAACAAAAATTAACAACACATCAGATGCACACATAACACCAAGATTTTTTACGTGGAAACCCTATTAGGGGAAAAAACATGGTGGAGGTCAGTCCACAAGATTATACCATGTTAAAAGTATAATGAAAATGAAATATTGGGAATGCACTTTCATTCAAGCACACTCCCTAGAGCTCACTACTCAATTACAAAGAAAGACACACTGTATTACAAAAGGATTCGGATTAAATCCATCTGCAGGGATTTGAACTGATAAAATAGCATATGCTAATGCCTGATCATAGTTTTGGTTAAGTGCATGAACAACTCTTCACTCTTCTTCACTTTTCTTCACACTCTGCTTTACCTTCGAATGATTAGGGAATTATTCCACATACACACACACTCGCACACTTCAATTCAAACAAACAATCACTCTTATATATCTGCAACAAGAAATTAAACTACTACAATTTGACCACAAAGAAATAATAAAATGAATATAGCTATGAAACCAAAGCATTCATAATAATCAATGTGTATCAACTGAATTCCACCATAACTTAGTGAGGACCTAAATCAACATCTTCAACACACAAACACTTCAATTAAATTCTCCTCAAAGATCTACAATATTCTTCAACACCATGTCAGCCAGGAACATGAAAAATATGAACACGCAAGAGAAAATCATCAACCACGATCACAACGATCAATGCAGACATGCAACAAAGATAGAGCATGATCTAGAAGAATCCACAAAATTAAGAACCAAAAGAGAAGCATCCAAAACAATTGAACTAACTAAAATAGCCTCATCTTTAATCAAGAACACTAACTGAAGAAACAAAAAAACTATTTGAATGAAAATCTTCATAACTCGATCAACTCTTCAAGTGGATCTCTGAAACTTGACGTTGATAAAATAGATACACTCAACAAGAAACCCTTTAGGCCACAACCTTTGATCTTCAACATATAGAACATACCACCATACTGAACTTCACTTAACCTCTGACAACCTACAACTCATTTCTTTACAATTTTATCAATATCCTCAACATATACAACTTCAAATACATTTAAGCTAATAGTGTTGACATCAATGACAACCACATATCAATAACACAACCACAATATCCAACACTTTACCCATTAAATTTCCATACAACTACCACCAAATCACCAACCCACCAATGAAAGGATCACCTCCATGAGAAAAATAAAACAATCTATAAAGTCTTAATAATGATATTTGCAAACATTTTTGAATTTCAAAGGTTTAAAAAAATGTTTTATGCAAAGATTTATCCTTCCTGCTCACTCCCCACTTGCTTGCTACCTTTGCTAATGGAAACATTCCCATGGAGTGAGATGGTAGGCAAGACTATAAAATGAGTGATTCCACAAAGTTGGTTTACAATTTTGTTGAGGAAGGAAAATTACAAAAATACTCCCATGAAGAAAATTTCTAGTTTTTGGGGATTCACACGAAGGGGGTGTTCACTCAAGCCCAAAAGGAGTTCACTCTAATCCCCCTTCAAGTGAACCCCCTTTTTGTTATGTGACCATTTTTTGAACATTTTTAAAAATAAAATCAAAGGGAAATTAAATACAAATTAGAGTTCACTCAAACCCTCTTTGAATGAACCCCATTCCCTCAAAAGTGGCAAGGGGGGTTGGCTCAAAGTGGGGTTCAAGCGAACCCCCCCTTTTCTCCCTTCTCCCCCTCTTCTACAAAATTTCTACAAAATTTTCCTTTCAAAGCTCGGTTTGAGTATGAAAATGGAGGTTACTTCATTACCCAACTGGATGATGGTAACCCTCATAATGAGATATCCATTGAATATAATTTTAATATATTTTGGTCTTATTATGTTTTCTTTTTAGTTTAATTAAACATAGGTTTTTCACAGAAAAACAAGCTTTTTATTATGCACATGTGGAAAAATAGTAGATTATTAAAAAAAATTATGAAAAATATGTTTGTGCTAGGTATTGATGTCCTCGATCCAATAAAAAGAAATTGAATTTTGATACATACAAAAAATTTATGTTGTAAATGGTCTACCTATGTCTAAATTGTAATTGGTTTGACTTCGAAACTTAATTAAGGAAAAAAATATTTAATAAAATATTATGAAATCAAATGAATGTGTGAGATATCATAGTTACATAGCTCAATTCAAAAAAAAAAGAATGTTAACCTTCATAGAAAAAAAATTATGTTGTTTATGATGAACATCACTCTTTAAAAATGGTGTTAACTATTAAAAAATAGTTTTCGAAGGAGATTGAAAGAGAAATGCAATATGATTCCAAAAAAATAAAAAAATACATATTTAGAATCTACAAACAAAATCTCACAAATCACTAGTTTTCATCATCTTCAAATTGCTCGTGGTTTAACAACAATAGGTACCCGAAAGTGACGATTTGGTTTAAAAAAATAGTTCAATGTCTAGTTTGGCCAAAACTTGTAAACCACTATTATTGCATCACCCATAAGGAAAAACCACGATGAGGATTAACTCACAATATAGAATAATTACAACTCTGAATATAATAGGCTTACTACTAGAGGGCTCACTTCCTACGAATAAAGAAGGGGTCACTACCAATGGCTCACTACCAAGTTATAGAAACGAATAAAAGAAGATTGTTACAATGAGAAATGAATCTTAATGAAACAAAGAAATTCCACCACAGTATTACCAGCACATTCGTAGTCTTTCTATATATTGTAGACACCTTCCTCTCACCACTTCTAGTAGTCCAAATCATTAAATCCTGTGCTTCACTTCACTAATTCGTAGTTCACACCTCTACAATTATAATCACACCTTCCTCTCTGATCCTCCATCAACGTAAAATTTATTTATACCTTCTTCAAGCTTGAAATAATTTTCCAAATTCAACACCAAAAAATTTCTATAGTGAAAACGAATGAACAAAAACCACATCACACCTTAACTTGGTCCTAAATACACTCATAAATGTCATGCCACACATCCAAAATCACCAAAAAAAATCCAAAATTAGTGTAAACACCCATGGCTATTCAAACCTGTGTAAACACCGTAAAAAACTAAGTAAATTATTCCTTTGCTCTAAAGACAACTTAAAAACCTCACACAACTCTTGAACACAATCTAGAATATTCCACAAACACCCTAATATCCAAGAAATTTCTTCACAACTTTCACCTAGAGAACAAACTCATCTCGTACACCTAGATAATCTTCCACATACTATAACACAAGAAATCAACTTGTAGAGAACAAAACCTTAAACAACTTTGACTGAAGATATATATGAACCTCATAAACATGCATCTAGAACTGCAAGACTAGAAACCAAACAATAGAGAAATGTAGACCAAAACCATTTCTCCCAAACACCACTCCAATACACAACTCACACACTAGAAAACACATCATTCTTTGCATAATGATTAAAAAAATAAACTCTAGATATAACACCTATGAACACCTTTGATCAACATATCCAAACCACACAATAAGATGTTCAACGTAGATGGAATACAGAGAAAACTAGTTACACCACTTATACACAAAACACCTCTAAAACACACTGTTTCCTCTTTTATTCAAATTTTCTCAAAAGCACTTGCAAACCATGCACCAAAAACACATTCTTATCATCCTTACCACTTCCTCATCATCACCAAACCAACTTCACCATAATAAATCAACCTAACAAAACCCACAAATAGAGTCTAATCTAAGAAACACTAGAGGTTGACACTAGTAACACTTACTAATGACAACATAATGAAACTAATCAAAGCATCACAACTTCTCAATCATCACTTGGTGATATTAATGAAAACATAGACATAAGACTATTTCCATCAATAACAAAGCCAACTACACATGCAACAATCTCCCCCTTTGCCATTGATGGCAACACATGATGTGAAAATCCACCAGCAACAAACATAACAACTCTGATCATCAACATACTGCTCCATGCCAACTTTCTATCTCTCCTTTTACATTCTCTCCCCCTCAACTTACTACTCTCCTTTTCTCATCTTACTCTTTCCTTTTTCACATTATTCTCTCTCCCGCTTTGACATCAATGTCAAAGGGAAACATACTTGTGTCTGTCACCCTTTAACATATATACATATTTTAAGAGAGGGGGACCAACCACGTTCAAGGCCCCAACTCATAGAGAGCCAAGAGTAGAAGGCTGCTCTAACTTACCTCAACTTAAAAGGATATTTTGGAATTATGGATGAGAATGATGAGGACTATAAGGTCCTTCAACCACTATGTAAACCCAAAACTCTGAATGGGGCTAGGTGATCCGGTTTTTGGGTTCTATGCCTCAGGTAGCTCTCTTCTTGAGGATGAAAGCATAGTTCTGGGATGACAATGTGGGGTTCTCGGGTCTCTCGGGTGTGTTGGCATCTATAGGGTCATATGACTAAAGAGACAAGGTTAAACACTATAAAATAAACTAATGGCCTAACTAATGGTTTTTAGGAGAACAAAATAACACTATGAAATATGAAATGTATAGATGAATGTGGTAAAGTAAATAGATTAATGCTAGGGTGACAAGAATGATCTCACAAAAGAGCCTATTCACTAGCTAGCTCCAAGTAACACATCCACTTACACACGATGATTAGGAAAATTTATGGGTGGTTGTATAGGGGCCTGCCTTAGTTAGACCCCCATTTAGTTGTTTCCATTTCCAAGGACAACCGAGATAGTGATATTGGGGAAATATATGATAAAGAAAGAAATGAAGAGAACATGAAATAACTAGCAAAAAATATTCTACTACTCAAACAAATCATAGAAGAGAGGAGTAGAAAGCTTACAACCTCCACTAGTAGCTCACTGGAAAATGGAGGAGAAAATGAGAGGAATCAAGCCTCTATTGCAATGGTGTTAGTTCCACACTTGCTCTATGGAGTTGACAAAGTGTTGTTGTTGGTGCTATGGAGTGCAAAAAATTTCTTGAATGCTTTGAATTCAAGGAGTAAATGCTATAATTCTTGGAAAATGATCAAGTTGAGTGCTCAGAAAATGCAAAGAGATTAAGTTGAAGGAGGAAAGAAGAAAATTGTCATATTCGGGTTGGTTAGTGGAAGGGGGTATTACAAATCGACTTGGAATGGGAAGTTTAATGCCTCTATAAGCTCTAGACATGAGACTCTACCATGGATGTAAGCTCATCGTGCGGACATTAGTGTGTCGTGTTGTTATCCTCGACAATTATTCCTCTACCGACACACAAAAAAATTGCCAAGTGGAATGAAGGCAGTAGGATTATGTACAATGTAGCCTTTGAATTTGGTTTTCTAAAGTGAAGAAGGGAAAAAGTGGTGCAAATTTTCTCCTATACATTTTCCCACCATTTTAGCGAGCACAAATACTAATGAGTGCCTCGGGTAAAGTATATTGGAGAAGTAGTAGAGTTAGAAATGTATACATGAACCATTGAGGAAGTAGACCATGATCTAGAAAACATGAGAGTGCAGGAAAAGAAAAGGAAATCATAGCCCTATAGAACTATGAAGCTAAAGAATGAAAGCATCTTACAGGCCCACATACCTACAAGGAGGTAACCCCAAGATCTCTCATGTGAAGGAAGCCTCAAGAAGTAAGCGCCTCATAGGGCCATAAACCTACAAGGAGCGTGTCCCCCAAGATCTCTCACATGAAGGATACCTAGAAAAGTGCCTTACAAGCTTGTAGACCTACAAGGAAGTGTCCCTCAAGATCTCTCACATGGGGGAAGCTAGGAAATAACCCTACATACCTACAAAAATGTAGAGAAGGTGTCCTTCAAGATCTCTCACATCAAGGAAACCTAAAGAAAGCACCCTACAAACCCACAGACCTGCAGGGGATCCACCCCCAAGATCTCACACATGGAGGAAGATCAAAGGAAGCACCCTACATACCCACAAACCTACAAGGAAGGTGTCCTTCAAGATCTCTCACATGAAGGAAACCCAAAAAAAATTAGACTCCACATAGTCAAAAAGTGGCTTAACAGGCGCCCTTGTAAAGAGACATGTTTACTCACATATAGAACATGTTAGAAAGTGGCCACACAGGCAAGTAGGCAGACAGTTTCACTGACTGTCAAAAAGTTGAAAGATTTTAAAAGGGGTCCCTTGGTAACCTTGGCATGTAGAAGGGGTCCACTCAAGGGACACATTATTCAAAAGTGCAAAGAAGATGTGTTTTTATTGAATTGATTCATCATCAAGGAATCTTTTTGAAATATGTTCACTTCATCAAGGAATTTGAATGGAAGAATATGCCCCCACATGAGGGGAAGATCAAAGTTGTTCCAAATTTAGAGGAAGGTTTTCTAGTTTTTGCTTTATGAACCCATGATGAAGGAAGTGCATTCCATTAGGGTTTCAAGTCGAGAATGTGATTCTTGAAAAGGAGTTTATGAAGACTTTCGAGAAAAGACTTGGTTGTAATTAATGCATTTTCCAAAAATCCAAGTGTTGAAGAAGTAGCATTGTGACACATAAGAGGGAAAACTCAAGCAAAGAACATAGAAAGATAAAGGAAAAGGAAAAAAGGAAAGAAAACACTAACATAGGGCATAGGGGTAGCTTGATATTTTGGGGTCAGAACTACTCATAAATATATATATGTATAGTTATAATATACAAAATAAATTTTTATTAACCCCCTACTATATTAAACTATGCAAGGAATACATGAGAATACAAAGTAAAAATAAAAAATTAGGTCAACATGGAAGGGAAGCCTAAATTTCCCCAACACTTTTCATCATCCCCAATTTATCAAAAATCAAGTAAAAAATATGCAAGAATGATGATACAAAAAGAAGAAGGTTTATGACACAAAAACCACACGTGTATCCAACCACCAATAGGGGTGATGAGGTTCATCTAGGAAAACATAGCATGATTACAGAGAAACATGTCACAACACACACACACACATCTACTCTAAAGATAAAGAAGAAGCCTCCTCCTAACATTGATCAACCAAGAGGTCATCCACTTCCCAATCCAGATCATCATAGTGGGGAGGTGGACTAGCCTATAGTTGTGAAATTTTAAGAGGAGGAGCATCCAACCCTCCCACAACAAGGGCGAGGGAAGAGGGCCCCACAAGGTCCTCTCCACCAAGCTCTTGTGAACCTAAGGTCAATGACTTCTCAAAGATCGCTAACAAGGCTAGAACCTAATACAAAGAGTTAAACATGCACTTTATAGGAGTGTCATGTTTTACATCAACATACGGGGAAGGTTGCACCAGAGGTTCACCACTAGGCCCACCAAGTGATTCAGGAGTATTGAAAAACTCAAGGGAAGATAGGAATAGTTCTATCACTAGCATATAACAAGTTAGTGTGGGACCACCTTTCAGAGAAAGTGGATTCCTCTTATGTACACCATCACTCGAAGGACCACTCTCTACCTTCTGCTTCATCAGAGAAGGTGAACTCCCCACATACAAGGAAAGAGGTGCAGAGGAAGAGGAGGAAGAGAGAACCACAATAGATACAACTAAAGTGTTTGTCATATCTTCAGGTTTTTGGAATGGTTGGGAATCTGAGAGGGACATAAATAGAGGTAGCTCTATTGAAGGAGCAATGAATACCTACACATTTTTAGGGTCAGGTGCATTCGTACTGACAATAGAAGTCAGAAGTGATACAAAGATGGTTTGAATGGAAGTAGAGGGGAGGAGAGGAGAGGATGTAGTAGGAAGCCCTAATACAGGGGTTCTCATCTCCTCTTCCTTCCTCTACAAGGTGGCTTGCTTGACCATGAGATCATTTTTCCAGCACTTACACTTGCATGCAAGGTGGTTTATATGACTCTTTGAACTGGAGGCTAGAGGTTGCGAAGGAATAAAAGGCTCATGCTCAACCATGCAAGTGTCCACTATAGCCATTTTCGGCAGAGGAACAAACTCCTAAACAGGAGGAGGAGTAGGTTGAAAAACAAGAGGGGGAGTCATATCAAGTGCCTTAGTATTGGGCCTCTTCCCATTCACTACTTTAGGATTAGGAGCAGTAAGAGGCTATAGAGGTCAAGACAAAGAGGACTCTCCATGGGGGCCTTTTCCTCTACCATATAGGTAGTACCAAGGTCCAAGTGGTTTAATAGGTAGGCATGATATCCTAATATTGGGTCTATGCCAGGGAAGGATCATCAGACTTAGGGAGTAGAAGTCAGGCTTGCTCATCCAATACTCCTCCCAAGAGAGGGGAGGCCACCTTCTCCTTCTCTTTTCGAGAAGGGGAGGTATCTAGTTGTGCTATAGGAAGAACCAATTTTGGTTCTCCCATGCCCTTAGTATTGTACTTTATGTAGTTCTTCTAAAGTGTGTCCATTCTTGAAGGATGCGGACCAACCAGGGTGGGCCAAAAGTGGTCTAATGAATATCCCCCATGGGACACCAAAGGTTGGTATCTAGTGTCATGCACTACATGCACAACACCTTCATGGGAGAAATTTAGACATTTGTGGATAACAGAGGAAATTCCATTCATTGAAGCTGGCCAAGGTATGCCTAGCTTCATCCTAAATAGATCCAACTTTGGGATGGCATCAAAAGATATGTCAATGGCTCTAGGTCCAACTAGGACAGAAAAATTTATCGATCCATAAGGCATTAGGAAGAAACCATTGTGTGTACGGATGGTAGATTTCATTTATTCATATTCTTTTTTATGTAATGAGTTAAGCCACAACATCTCTTCTATGATAACATTCACTCGACTCACGAGGTCTACTAGGACCCCTATCACAATGTTTCCATTGAGGCAAGCGAGAATATAGAGAGGTGAGGGCTTGTTATTTAAGGGTGAGTCTTGTGATGTGAATGTTATATCTGGTGAACTAGTCATAGGATATGAAGTAGAAGTAATTGTGACCATGTTGACATAGGCCTCAGGTTGAGTGATAGAATTAGTGGGGATGAAAATCATGTTAGCAGAATGTGATGGAAATGGGTCTGTGTATATTTGTAGTTCATTGTTTTCTTTCACCACTGATTTATTTGCATTTTTCTTGCTACCATTGAGATGAATAATACCATCCTTCATGTGATCTTGTATCTCATGATGTGGGTGCATACAAAATTTGGTATCATGTCTATTAACTTGATGGTACTCACATTAGGTATTTCCATTATCCAATTTGGGTAAGGTTCCTTAAGAGGCTTATGGTTTGCAAAAGTTACGATCTTATCCTTCAACAAATTTTGCAAGATGGAAGAATAATATTTTGATGACCTTGTAAAATTTCAATTGCATCTAAGGCCATTGTCATTTGTAGTGGCTACTACATTCTCAATGAATTTACCTTCCTAGAGATTTGACACAATGGACTTTCCTTGAAAATGGGAGCTTAAGGAGGATCCCTCAAATTGAGTCGCCATCTGTTGATACTCTCATAAGGCTACACACAAATGCGTGAAATAAGGGTATTTCATAAGGGTAGAATTCTCTTTCGAAGGCCTTTGTAAGTTCCCTATGAATACCATCTATACATCAGAATCAAGTAGCGAATATGAGATTTGTGAGAGGAGCGCTTGATATCACGGTGTAAAATCCGTGATCTTTTCATTATCTCCTTGTTTACACTGGATGAGATTTGAAGAGGTCATCTTCCACTCAATGTTAGCTTGGAACTATTGTAGGAATTGGTTTACAAGTTTTTCAAATGAGAAAATTGAATTATTGGGGAAGGAACAATACCATTCAAGTGGTGTATCCTTGAGAGATCAAGGAAATAGTTTGGTCATCAATGCACCGTGATGGAAGAAGTCTATGCATAAGGAATTAAAGAAAAACACATGCCTTTGAGAGTCCCCATTGTTTCCATATTTCTAAACTTTAGGAATATTCATTCCCTAAGGGAAGGGAGTGTTCAGGATTGCAACCGATAGCAGGCTATTTCGAAATAATGGTTGGAAGATAGGCTGGGAAGAGGCTTGGGAGAGACTCCCCAACTAGCTCTACATCTTACCCATATTCTGAAGAAGAGTTTTTAGAAAAGGGTCATTAGAAGCAAAAGGACCAGAGGAACCTCCTCTAGAATAGCCACTGGAGCCACCACTAGAACTACCTATGTGACCACTTCTAGAACCACCACCAAAGCCACTACCACCAATAGGGCCTCTACTGGAGCCACCTCTACCAATACCACCTCCGCTGCTGAAGCCATCACCACTACCAAAGCCCCCACCGCTTATTCTACCAGAGCTACCATGGATCGAGGTGATAGTAGGGGTGAAGCTAAAACCCAAGGTGATCTTGTTCACTCTATTAGTCTTGGATTTTTCAAAGGCAGAGGGGATGTTTATCAAGGGTATAGCATTGGCCATGTACACCTATGTAGGAGGTATCGATGGTCCTAGGTGCCTCTCATGGTCTTCAAAGGTGAATTCTCATACAATGTTAGAATTGGTTGGAGGAGCACATGCATGGGTAAGACTATTAAGACTAGAGATGAGCTCTATGCCTACTCGATCTTTTCCAACCATAGACTTCAGCTCACTAATGACCCAAGCATGCTTGGCCATCTTCAGGTTTCTTTCTAAGTGATTTTTAGTTTTCCCAACCCTTTGTTAAGGGCAGAGGAATGTTCCGAAGGAATTTTAATAGCCGCATACTTGTCCATTGAAAATGGTGTAGGAGATGCAGGTGGAGTGGGGACATGGTCAGTCTCATCAGAGAATACTATCTCCCCACTCGACAACTACTCTTGCATGACCATAACGATGACGGGACCAAAGAAAAGGCTTGTAGAGAAACTAGTAGTGATCTTCATCCTTTTCATCAAGAGGTTTAATATACTTCTCCTAACAATATACCCAGAGCTCATGAACTGGGTTGTAATGCTCATAAACTTTCACAACAATTAGGAGCATAATGATCACAACGTACATGAGGAAAGCCTCCAAACCAATAGATGAACAAACTTTGGTTCACATTTGGCTCACCAAAAATGTAAGGCAGGGGGACCAATCACATTCAAGGCCCCAAATGATAGAGATCCAAGAGCAGAAGGCTACCCTAACTTACCTACACTTAAAAGGATGTTTTGTAATGAGGGATGAGAATGATGATGACTATAAGGTCCTTCAACCATTCTACAAACTCAAAACTTAGAAGGGGGCTAGGCGAGTTGGTTTTCAAATTCAACACTATGGCTCAAGTAGCTCTCTTCCCAGGGAAGAAGAAGAAGTTCTGGGATGACAACACTATGCGCTAGGGTCTCCTAGGTGTGCTGGTGTTCACATGGTCAGAGGATTGAAGAGTTAAGGTTAAACAAGGTATGTGCAAGATCATCATGGAAAAAATAGGCCCTTAAGTGGTGAAAATTTAGAAAAATCAATGTTAGGAAACTTGACATAAAAATATTAATAAGTTATCTATATTATTTAAAAAATATGTAAAAATAGAATTTTTAGCAAATTGAATGTAGTTTCTAAACTACTAGGTTTATTTTTTGTAAAAATCTATTTGGTGAAAATTTGAAATTTCAATATAGTACTTAAATTTCAGGGAAAAAATAAGAAGTAGGTGTCTATCTGACCACCCTAACCACAATAAAATGATCATATTTTTTTATAATATTTTATATATAAGTAGAGGACTCATGTCCCAATGTGATGCATATTTTTTTGTAATTTTTTCCAAGTAAATAATTAATTGTGATTTTTTTATTACAACTTTTAAAAAATATAAAAACTTGTATGTCTGACCACCTTAACTTGGTCAAAAATTCATGAAATTCATTTTATTTTTTAATCCTATCGTATGTGACGCATGTTTCAGATTCAAAAAATGTGACATTGTTTGAAAGTTATAGATGTTTTTCAATTAGCCTATCAATCAAGAGATTAGTTGTAATTCAAATAGAAAATGAATAATAATAATTTGTTAAATTCAAAGTAAAGCATAATTTATATTGGTGGAAATCTTAGAATCTCCTTTAAAAACCCTTTTTGTTTCATCATTTTTGGGTAAAAAAAAGTTGTCAGCTACATACCCTACACAAACCCATCATATCGCCACTTTTTGGCCCATCATGATCCTGCACATACCCAACACTGGAAAACTGACTAACAACCTAGCTAATGGTTCTTAGGAAAAAAAAATAACATTATGAAATATGAAATGTATAGATGAATGTGGTAAAGTAAATAGATTAATGCTGGGGTGATGAGAATGATCTCACAAAAAAGCATGTTTGCCAGCTAGCTTCAAGTAACATGTCCACCTACACACACTAAAGAGGAAAATAGTTGGGTGGATCTATATGGGCCTACCTCATTCAGACCCTCATTTAGGTGTTTCCACCTCCATGGATAGCCAAGATAGTGATAATGGAGAAGTATATGATAAATAAAGAAATGATGTAGGGAACACAAAGGCACTACAAAACAGTGTTGTGCTACTCAATCAAATCATAGAGGAGAGGAGTAGAAATCTTACCACCTCCACCAAGAGCTTACTAGCTAATGGAGGATAAAATGAGAGGACTCACGCCTTTATTGCAATGGTGTTGGTTCCACACATTCTCTACGGAGTTGATAGAGTGTTGTTGTTGCTGCTATGGACTACAAAAGTGTTGCTTGAATTCTTAGAATGCAAGGAGTGAATGCTAGAATGCTTGGAGAATGATCAAGTTGAGTTCTTAGAAGATGCAAAGAGATTAAGTTGAATGCTAGAAGGATGAAATGAAGGAAGGAGTGAATTTGAAGGAGGTAAGAAGAAAATGGCCATATTCAGGTTGGTTAGTCAAAGGGGCATTGCAAATCAACCTCAAATGGGATGTGTAACGCCTTTACAGGCTCCAAATGTAGGAATTTACCAGGGATGTAAGTGCACCATGTCGACATTTGTGTGCCACATGGGTGTCCCTGACAATTATTCCTCCATCAACACACAAAACAACTGCCAAGTGGAATTTAGCCTTTGAATTTGGTTTTCTAAATTGAAGAAGGGAAAATGGGGAATTTGCATAAGGGGTGAAAATTCACTCCTATACACATATATATTCTCTCTCTCCCTCAAAGATGTTACTTATAAGGGACAAAAAATACTGTCCAGCTACCCTTTTTTTTACTACAGTCTTTTTTTTTTTGTACCTTTTCTGCACACTCCCCTTAAGGAGTGCACACCATACTACATCAATTATCAACTACTACACATGTCCTTTGATAGAGTTGACAAAGGATAACACCAACCTAGACCAATACTTACTTCCCTAAGAATAGCATCCAACAATGCCACTACCTACTCCCAGTGAGAGGTAGCCTCCAACATCAGTCCAAAACAAAGAATGAATCTTTAAATCCACTAGACTAATGCATATCCTTATGAATTTAGTTAAAATAAGGAATATTAATAACCCCTAACCTCTCTCAAAGCTACTCAAAATTATCCTTAGGAAGATCCTTAGTAAATATATCAATAACCTAATCCTTTGTAAGAACATATTCAAGCTTCACTTCATTCTCTACAACCTTATCTCTCAAAAAGTGTTATCGGATTGAGATATGGTTTTTCCTTAAGTGCATCAATGAATTATTTGAAATGTTAATAGAATTTGTATTGTCACAAAATATAGAAATTGGTTCATTGTATATGACTCTAATATCCTTCAAGGTTTGCCTCATCCATAACACTTATGTGCAAAAAGATGCTACTGCAATATATTCTACCTCTACAATAGATAAAGACACTAAATATTGCTTCTTGCTTATCTAGGATAATAATTTACATCCAAGAAAGAATTAACCAACACTTGTACTTTTCTTGGTATCCACACAACCTACCCAATTTACATTTGTATACACAGTCAAAGAGAAATCAATATCCTTTGGATACCATAAACCATGTTTTGGAGTACCTTTCAAGTATCTAAATATTATCTTTACTACTACAACATGTGACTCTCTAGGATCTTATTGAAGTATAGCTAGAAGACAAACAAAATGCATGATATCTAGTCTAGTAGTAGTTAACTATAATAGTCCTCCAATTATTGATCTATATTTTCTCTGATCAGGCTTAGGAGATCCATCATTCTTACTCAACTTGCAACTAGTAACCATAGGAGCACATACCATTTTAGAGTCTTCCATTCCATACTTATTCAATAATTCATTGAAATACTTTGATTGTAATGTGAATATACATTTTTCTGTCCTATTGATTTACAGTCCAAGCAAGAAATCATCTCCCCAAATATAGACATCTCAAACTCTTTCTGCATCTCTTTTGCAAATTTATTACACGTAGCTTTATTTCTTCCAGAAATTATATCATCAACATACACAACCAGAATCAAGATTTGATGTTTTTCAAATTTGAAATAAATATTACTATCTATAGTACATTTATTGAATCATTAATGTATCAAGTACCTAGCCAACCTTGCATGCCAAACAGTACAGTATTAATATTTTCAAGTCAACACGGAAGAGACATAAATTGTTTAATAAGACAACTAATAGGGGCTGAATTAGCTGTCATAGAATTAAACCTTTAATTCAATCAGTGGAACTAACACATAATACTACTTAAATGATTAATCATCAAATGCCAATGGAGAAACTCAAATCCAACACATACACACAGTAACACTAGATTTATGTGGAAAACCCAATGAGGGAAAAACCATTGTGAGGATTAACTAACACTATAAAGAATATCAAAATTAATTACAAAAAGGCTTACTGCCTAAAATAAGGACTCACTATCCAACAGGGCTACAACATGGAGTGCTCATTGCCATAGAGATACAAAGAAGACAATGAAGACTTGTTACATAGAGACTACAATCCCAATGCAACAAAGTACTCCACCACAATCACTCAATCAACTTGCATGAATGATAGAGTTCACCTTCTACTTACTACATCCGGTAACTTAGCATTAAGCTTTGTACTAGTATCCCGCACTTTCAAAACACTCTTATTCAATATAATAAATGTCACACAAAACTACACTTTCTCTTTTCTCTTATCGTGCTTCTTCATTGCTCTTGTATATTTTCCATTACTAACTCATCTTGTATTTATACCATCTTCAACTTTGAAACATATCCAAAGTTGGCTATGCAAATCCAAATTCAAATTATGTCGGTGCTAAAACATCCTAGGGGGCAAGTTGAATCTAGGTGACCCAAACACATACTTCATCATTCTCAAAAGTAGTATTTCACACAAGGTCGACCACACCAATATAAAAGACATAAAACCATTAAGCACAAACTTTCCAAATGCTGAAATTAACTTGAATACAATTAGGGAAACTGAAATTTAGAAACATACATCATAAGACTTCATCAAAGAGAAATCCAAACAATACCATTTCTCCCAGACCTCAATCAGAACCACATAGAGTACCATAGTTCACAATTTTTGAACACAACTCACACTGTACAACAAACTAGCAACCAAGAATCTGAATACAGCACCTTCTCACAACCATGAACAACATATCTGAACCATACAACCACAGGAGAAATTTGAACTAAAAATTCAAGCAACCACAAAACTCCTGCAACATATCTTTATTACAATTTTCTCAATACCCTCAACATATATAACCAAGAACAACTAGTAGATAACCAGATGACTGGTTGACATCAATGACAACAACTTCAATCTTTCTATTCATGCAAAAATCTCCCCATTTGTCATTGATGGAAACACATGATGTGAAAAACCATCAAAGACAACATACAAGCTCTGAACACCTTTTTTTGTTTCTCCCCTTTAAAAGATAGTTCCTTTTCCTTTAACATGCTTCTTCTCCCAAAATTTCTTTAATTTTTCACATGCATCTTCTCCCAAAATTTCTTTCCTTTTCCACATGCATCTTCTCCCCCTTTGAAATCAATCGAAACGTCAAAATAATACTTTACATTGATTTCTCCTTTGAAATGAAAATATAATACTCATAATGACAACACCTAATACTACCTACTCCCCCTGAGAGGTAGCCACCAAAACATCTGCCCTAAAGAAAGATAGATCCATAGATTGATAGGACTGATGCATCTCCATATGTACATATCTAGTTCGAGAAAGGAGTGGAAATAACCCCCAACTTCTCTCTCAGAGATACTCAAAAGTATCTTTAGGAAGAGCCTTTATGAAAATATCAGCAACCTAATCCGTCGTCAGAACATACTCAAGCTTTAGTTCTTTCTCCATGTCCTTCTGTCTCAAGAAATGATATCTAATAGATATATGGTTCATTCACAAGTGTATCACAATATTATTTGAAATGTTAATTGCACGTGTATTATCACAAAAAATATAAATGGGATCATCATATACCACTATGATATCTTTCAATGTTTGTCCCATCCATAGAACTTGTGTACAAGAAGATGCAGTAGAAATATACTCAGCTTCAACAATAGATAGGGAGATAGAATCTTGCTTCTTACTTGACCATGCTAGAAATATACATCCAAGAAAGAATGCACCACCACTTTTACTTTTATTTTCATCTACATATCCAACCCAATCTATATTTGTATAGGCACTAAGTGTAAAATACGATATTTTGGATACCATAATCCATAATCTGGAGTTCCATTCAAATATCTAAAAACTATTTTAATAGAAACAACACATGTTTCCTTAGGGTATTCTTGAAATTTATCCACAATATAGACAACATGCATTATATCTGGTCTAGTAGTAGGTATGTGCAGGATCATCATGGAAAAAACAGGCCCTTAAGTGGCAAAAAAATCAGAAAAATTAGAATTAGGCAACTTGACGTAAAATTTTGAATAACTTATATTTATTATTTCAAAAATATGTAAGAATAGAATCCATAGAAAATTGAATGTAATTTCTAAACTACTAGATTTGTTTAAAAAAAATGAAATCTATTTGGTGAAAATTTGAAATTTCAATGCATCAGTACTTAAATTTCAGGAAAAAATAAGACGTAGGTGTCTGTCTGACCACCCTAACCACAATAAAATGATAATATTTTTTATAAGATTTTAGATATAATTATAAGACTCATGTCCCAATCTGACACATATTTTTTTGTAATTTTTTTCCAAGTAAATAATTAATTATGAATTTTTTATTACAACTTTTAAAAAATATTAAAAACTCGTATGTCTAACCACCTTAACTTGGTCAAAACTTCATGAAATTCAATTTTTATTTTTTTAATCCTATAGTATGCGAAGCATAGAATGTGACACATGTTTTGGATTCAAAAAATGTGATATCTTTTGAAATATATAGATGTTTTTCAATTAGTCTACCAATTAATACTTTAGTCATAATTTGAATAGAAAATGAATAATAATTACTTATTAAATTCAAAGTAAAGCATAATTTATATTGGTCAAAAGATGAGAATCTCCTTTAAAAACCCTTTTCATTTCATCAATTTTGGGTAAAAAAAAGTCATTAGCCACATACCCATCATATTGCCACTTTTTGGCCCATCATGATCCTGCACATACCGTAGCAATCAAATATAATAGTTTGCCAATCATAGATCTATATTTTCTCTTATCAGTCTTAGGTGAATCATCAACTTTTCCCAATTTGCATCTAGTCACCATAGGAGTACTTACCAATTTGGAACCATCCATCCCAAAATTCTTTAATATTTCTATCACATACTTAGATTGTGAAATGAAAATTCCCTTCTATGTTTGATTAATTTGTAGCTCAAGAAATAAATTCATCTCGCCAAACGTAGAAATTTCAAATTATTTCTGTATTTCTTCCACAAACCTTTTGCACATGGTTTCATTTCCTCCAAAGATAATGTCATCAACATACACTACTACAATCAAGATTCTATCATTTTCAATCTTAAATTACAAATAACTATTTTTTGTACCTCTATTAAAGCCTTGCCAAATAAAATACTTATCTAACTTCGCATACCATGCTCTAGGAGATTGCTTCAACCCATATAAAAATTTCTTCAATATGCACACCATATCCAATTGGTTTGTTAAATAAAATCCTTCCTATTGTTCCATATAAACTTCCTCTTCTAGTTTACCATTCAAAAATGTTGACTTGACATCCATTTGCTAGATCTTAAAGTCTTTATTAGCAAAAAATTCCAAGAACATCCTTATAGCTTCCATTATTGCTACCGAAGCAAAATTTTCCTAAAAATCTATACCTTCCACATGTGAGTAGCCTTTACACACAAGCCTTCCTTTTTTTTGACAACTTCTCCATTCTCATTCAACTTATTTTTGAATACCCATTTTGATCAAATGATTTTTTTGTCTATCAGTCTTGGGACTAGTTCCCAAGTTTGATTCTTCTTAGTCTACATAAGTTCTTCTTGCATAGCTTCCTTCTAGTGTTCATCTTTACATGCCTCGCCTACAACCTTCAATTCAATCTCAAAAAGTAGTCATAGATTTACTTCAGTAGAAACTTTGCTTCTGCTTAACATGCCTTTTGTCTTGTCTCCAATGATCTCTTTTTATGAATGATTCTTCTATACATATTTTGGTGTTTTAGGGGATATCATCGGAGCATCTTCTTTTGTTTGATTATGTTCATCCTACTTCCCTTGATCATCTTTTTCATGTTCTTCCATAAATTGTTATAGTCTTACATAATCACATGTGCTCATTAGATACATATTCGTCAGTTTCAATAAGATTCTTCATTGTCTCATCAACCTTCACATTTGAGATTTCTACAATCTTTCTCAATCTTTTATTGAAACATCCATATTCCTTAATATTAGTAGAATATCCAAGAAAACTTCCTTCATCACTTTTTGCATCAAAGTTACCCAAAGTTTCCTCATCTCCTATGATATAGTATTTTCTTCCAAAAACTTTGAAATATTTAACAATAGGAATTCTTCCATGCCATAACTTGTAGGGAGTCTTTGCACTTTTTTTTCTTGCTTGAAATCGATTGAATACATAAACAATAGTATGAATTGCTTCTTTCCAGTAAACTTTCAGTAAACCAGCCTCAGTAATCATTGATCTAGAAGCCTCTTGAATTGTTGTATTTTTCCTTTCAACAAATCCATTCTACTGAGGAGTTCTCAAGGAAAATAATTGTATTTCTATTCCATGTAGTTCACAAAACATTTTAAACTCATGGGAGGTGAATTCTCCACCTTTGTCAGATCTTAAAATTTCTATCTTCAAATTCACTTCATTTTCAAACATAACTTTGAATCCCTTGAACCTATCTAATGCATCTAATTTCTCTCTAAGAAATGTAACCCATGTATATCTAGAATAATCATCAATTAAACACATAATTTCCTTTCACATAGTAGAATTCTTACTCTCATAGGACCACAAAGATCTATATGGACTAAATCAAGTACTTCGGTAGTGGATTCTTCCTTCAATTTGTAATGATTTCTCCCTTTCTTTTGAACCTTATAATTTGTGCAAATAGAATTAATAGGCTTTGTAATTCTTGGTAAATATCTCATGGCCTAAACAACACTGATCCTTTCCACTTTATCAAAATTCATGTGACACATTATCCTATTCCATAACCAACTATCATTAATCTGAGTCATAAAACATTGTCCATCACCACCCTTAATTTGATAGATATTCCCTTTAGATTTCTTTCTTGTAGCAATCAATGTTTTAGATCCTTTATGGATCTCACATATCTCATCCTTAAACACAAGATCATATCCTTTTCTACACATCTAACCAACACTTAAAAAATGATTCCTTAAGCCCTTAACATAGTAGATATCATTAGTATCATGCTTGCCATTAAAACTTACAGACCCTATCCCACATATTTTAGCACTAGTACCATCTCCAAAAGTAACCAAGCCTCCATCATATTTCTCAAGCTTGCAAAACTTACTCTTATCACTAGTCATGTGATGTGAACAACCACTTTCAACTATCCAGAAATCATTTTCTTGCTTAGCATGTAGGGAAGAGATAACCGTACCTTCATTTTCTCCTTCTTCGGAGGGCTTTCTTTTACCTGTCTTAAAGAATTAGCAGAAGTAGGTTCATCCTTAATCACCAAGAAGAAGCATTCATAGTCATCAGGGTCTTCATATTTTGAATCCTCATCAAATATACTAGAATTCTGATTCACATAATAATCTCTATTACTCTTCTTTCCTTTCTTTTCTTTCTTATATATTTGTTTACTTCTTTTAGCTCTTTCCAACACTTCACAACATCATGACCTATTTCTCCACAACTAAAGAATTTAAAGGGAAACTTTCCTTCATTCTTACTAGAGCCTTTTCTCATTCTTCTTACAGAGTTGGATTCTATTTCTTCAAAGTTTTCTTCATCCAGATATTTATCTTTTGTAGCTTTAAAAGAAATCTCTGATTTTCACCCATTCCTTAGAATCAACTTCCTCATCTCATAAGTTATCAAAATCCTAGTAGAAAATAATTAGTACAGGTTTTATAATCTATATTCTACTTAATATCACTCACTTTCTCATTGTAAGCATCAATAACAGTTATGGGAATCTTCTTTACAATCCTATATTCATCTATATTAGCACCAAGTCCTCTCATTTCTGCCACTATCTCATCCAATCTCATTTCATAAGCTTTAATATTCTCATCTTCAGACATATGTAGAAGATCAAACTATGTTTCCAAGTTCTGTAATTTTGCTTCTTTAACTCTTTCATCACCATCATGCACTCTTTCCAAAGCATCCCAAACTAAGTCATTTTCAAATTTTGAACCTTCATCAACTCAAAATGTACCAAACTATTCCTCAAGATGAAATTTGCCTTATTGTTCACTTAGTGTGCTTTGATTTCTTTAGGTGTACTCAGACCATTAGCAAGAGGAGTGTAAGGATTTTTATAAGCTTTCTCTACATCATATCTACAATACTTTCTAGATACCAAAGTTAGTTCCATAAAACCTATGATAATCAAAAACCATTTTACCAACCATCTCGGACCTTCTTCAAGCAGTTAAGCTCTTCACCAAGGAACCTTTTGCTCTAATACCAACTTTTTAATATGTCAACTGAGAGGGTGAGTTGAATCAGTTGTCATAGAATTAAACCTTTAATTCAATCACTGAAACTAACAAATAATACTACTTAAATGATTAATCATCAAATTCCAACGTAGAACCTCAAATTCAACACATATGTACACATTAGCACTAGATTTACATGGAAAACCTAATGAAGGAAATACCACGGTGAGGATTAACTCACACTATAGAGAATATCAAAATTGATTACAAAAAGTCTCACTACATGAAATAAGGACTCAATGTCCAGAACAAGGAGTCACTGTCCAACAGGGATACAACTCAAAGGGATCACTACCACAGAGATACAAAGAAGACAAAGAAGACTTGTTACAGAGAGAATACAGTCCCAATGCAACATAAGATTCCACCACAGTCACTCAATCAACTTGCCTAAATTATAGAGTTCACCTTCTACTCATTGCATCTGGAAACTAAGCATTAAGCTTCACACTAATCTCCCACACTCCCAACACACACTCTTACTGAATAGAATCAATGTCGCACAAAACTGAACTTTATCTTTTCTCCTATTGCAATTTTTCTTTGCTCTTGTATATTTTCCATTACTAGTTGTACTCATCTTGTATTTATACCATCTTCAACTTTGAAGCATATCCAAAGTCGACTATCCAAATATAAATTCAAATTAGGTCAGTGCTGGTGGAACCATTATTTTTTTCATGTTCCACTAATTAAAGTTTTTCTAAACCTGGTTCTTCTCATTATTATGGGCTTTGGTTTTATCCTATTAACCATGATTTAGGGTATTTTTCTCCTTAACCCTCACAAAATGGTCTAATTCTAAGCTTCCTTATTGGCATTCTAATTCATTGTTGACCTCATATTGTCATTTCCCATTCATTTAAGTCATAACTTATTCCTTTTGCCTCATTGATGAACCACCCGCTTGATCCTAGTTGTTCTGGTTGTTACTCATAATGGAGTTTAAGACATTACACTATATTAATGTAGGCCAAAATATATCTTAAATTAAATCACGTCTTAGATTAGACTTAAAATTTTCATCCTTAGACTAATGTTTCATTTTAATCCCTTATGTCCCTCATCCATCGTGTGCCTAGTCAAGCCCCTCTTTTGAAAATAACATTTTTTGTAATGTGAAAATATTAGTCTCTATGTTGATCGTTGGATCATCATGAGAAAATATCCACCATCCCCGTGTCCCCGTTCTACTTCATTTCTCATTAAAACAATAACATGGGTTGGTGGATAGTTGTCGCGTGCCATGACCAATGGTGGGCCTAGTGTTTTCAAATGGTCAGTAGGAAGAGTTTTATAGAAGATCGATGGTGGTTTTCATGTGACATGTCTTCATCCTGGCCATTCCTCACTACCCCATTTGTTACAAACTTGCAATAAATTTTTGTCATGGGCTAGTGCGCTATGTACACATGTCCCAATGCCGGGGAACCTACCGAGCTACTAAGAAAAGTGAACACTCTGCTGAGAAAAGATTGGCAGTTGATAGTGGGTGACATGGGTCAATCCTAATTGCTCCCTGCTATCATGTGTGTGGCCCATCTCGATCACCAGATCTAAATAGGGAAGTAGGAGAGCACCACGTGGAGCAACCTGGAGGGCATGAAAGACATTACAATAAAGGAAAATATTAATCAAATATTGTAGCACGGGGCATTGATAGTAAAGTTTGCACTACTAAAAATAAATATGATGCACATTTTTTAACAATTCTTGAGATCTTTTAATCTGGGATGTTGGTTATGTCAAAGGAGTATTGATGTGGGCTAGTGGTCCCATGTTAAGATGAGAATATATTGAAGGCATGGGATTTAATCTCAGCCCTTCCCCATCTCCCTATCACCAGGAGTTGCACATTGGATATGTTTCATGGGGAAAATGGGAAGGTTAACACATGGAAACTGCTTCAATACCAAGGAGATAGTGGAGTGTGCACGTTACAAGAAAGTCCCTCTACATGCCTTGTTTTGATTTAATGAATACTATGGCTGTTTACTATCAATTTTTTCAAATTGTGTTGAATTAATCTGGATCTTTTGTCAATCAACACATCCAAGCAATCACCGACTGATATTCAAATCTCATTTCGAAGGAAAGTGATCTATTTTTTTTTCGTGTGGGTGAGCATTAATAGTAGAAAGGACATCGAGCTACAAAATCAATGGGTTCCATAGCTATTAAAAATTATTTCAGAGTATAATTGAGCATTAAGAAAGATATTATGCACACTAGGAGAGCTTGTGTTGTGGTTTGCAGGAATGTCCAATGTCAAAGCTAGGGTTATTAACCTACAAATAACCATTAAGTGAATTATTTCCTTCTCATTAGAATTGTTGATAAATTTTGGTCTCCAAATTTTTCTATTAATTAGGGTTTTCTTGGTTTTACATTTCTTTTAAGGTTTGGTGTTCATTGAAAGAAATTAGTTGATCTTGTATTGTTATAATTCTTGTCAAACTCTTACTCAAATGTTTTATTCTAAGAAACCATAAACCCTACTTTATAAAACCCTTGATTTATGGATCCCAAAGCAAAAGCATCTTCATCGAAAGGGGAATCTTTTGTTCCTGAAATACCTTTGAGTAAAGACCTTGCTGACCAGTTGCCACCCTCAACCAGTGAAAAACCTAAGGTTCAACTACTTCTTTGGGGTTGAAAAGTGGTTGAGGGCTTAATTGAAAAAAATAGTTCTATTAGGGATGCCAAAATACCTTTCACTAGGTGGGAATTGTTCTATGGTTGATTTAAAAATAGAAACATGGGAATTCTAGTTGGCAACCCTTGGAATCTTGACCTAGGGAAACTAAACATGCTTAATGTTTACCTGGATAGCAATCCGTTGAAAGAAATAGGTGTAAATTATGACCTAGTCACTAGGACTATGAGGTCTTATGATTGAATTGATATGGTTAAGGTCACCAAGGATGATATTGATTGTGTCTTTAGACTCATCGAGTGGAGTGATGATATGCCCAAAATTGATGAAAAGGATCTTAGGGAAGAGTATGACAAAACTAAGATTTCCTATAGGGTCCATTATTGCTAAGGTACTTAGAAAAAATTGGAGGCCAAAAAATCACATTGGGACAATTTTATAAAGATCATTTTCTATTAATTAATTTGTCTCCTATTTCTAGAGGACTTTCTACTCCATTTTCTAGATAATTAGCTAAGATCCTATCATTGGAATGCCCATGGCATGGGTGTATATGGCAATCCACATTCAATACCCTCAGTATTGCAAAACATATGATTATGCAAGATTTCCAGTAGAGATAATTCATGAGGGTTTGGTAAAATTGAATAAGGGTGCAGATGGAGTGAGGATTAGTTGGTACTCATTGTTAACGCACATGTTTCTGGTCAAAGGTGCATTTTTCTTTGGGAAGAATATGAAATTGGATAGGATGGAAGGTACATTGGAGCTACCTATTTAGTGTTGGACTATTGTCATAGATAAGGATGAGAGGACTCATAATTATGTGGTATTTGAGAACTTGTTTCTATAAACCTAGGTTTTGGTACCCTAAGGCTCTCTAACACATTTAGGGTTTTTCATCTGAAAGGAAAGGGATAGGTTCAAAACCGGCTATGTTCACACTCAAGATTAATGTAAGTATAGATGAAATATGATAAAATGAGATAATTTAAATGAAAATAATTGATAAAATAGATTGATTATTTATGAAAAACTAAAGAAATGCAAATTGTTTGAAAACACATTATGATATGCAAAAAAAACTAGAAATGTAAACAAAACTAAACATAAAGATGTGAAATAGAAAGTGTGCACCTGGGTACTTGTTGGAGAATGGAAATGACTTCTGAAATTTTACTAATCCTAAAAATTTAGCCTATAGGGATTCATTCACCATTTAGGGCGAATTAGTCCCAGATATGGAAAACTGTTCTAGAGCCCATTTCAAACAAATGGGTATCCAAAACTACAAAAAACACTTTTCAGGCGTAGCAATGGGACTCATTCACCACTAATGGAAAATGAGGCCACTCTTGAATTTCTAAAAATCCAAAAGTGGAAACAAAAGCCTTCAATCCACACTTTAGTTCTTGACAGGTGTTCACTTCTGAAATTTTGATTTCTCACACTACAAGTGACTTTTTGTGGATATTTTGTTTTATTCAACAAGGGGATTTCTTCAAAAAAATTGCAACTTATCTTTCAATGATTTCCAAACCTTCAATGTACCTAAATTTGCAAACACACAAGAAAAGGAGAAATGTTGGATGTTAGGCCATGGGGGTTTACCTTGGTCAAACCCCTTTTTAGGTAATTAAATGAAAATGAAGAAATAACATGATGAAGCATGAAATAATGGAGTTAGAGACTTTCCATGATGAAAGATATTGATTTTCTATAGCAATGGATGAAGAATCTACCCTTGAATGTTTGAAAAATGATCTTGTATGCTCTCTAAATGACCTAACACTAGCTTGCTTGACTTGAAAAGGATAATGAATGATGGATGAATGATTAGGTATGTGAATTAGGGTTTAAATTTGTGAATTTACAGTCAATCCTTATAATTTTCCTATTAATTTCACCCAAAAGGCTGACATGAAGAAAAAATAATCTTAAAACCTAATTGTTCTCTCTCAAACCTTGAAAAAAACTCAAATGGGATATTCACCATCAAGGGAGAATGGCTCCCACCTAGATGGGACTAATTCATCCCTAATGGTGAATGGGTTCCACTGGGGCTCTTTTACTAGTTGGAATGTCAGGAAATAAAGAAATTAGGCTTCTAGGTTGTTCTAGTCAGTTATTTAATCGAATTATGCCTTGGGATGCACAATATGGGGTGATAGGGGTCTACTAATGATGATATAAAGGGTGGATAAGGTGAAAGACATAAATTTAAATGTGAAAGTTTGATTAAATAAACTTTACAACGCTAAAATGAGGTCCACTCATCCTAGAAAGGCACAACATCCAATGTGAATGTGTAAAACACATTACAACACTAGATTAACACTAAGTTTATTTTACAATCCTTCTACATTAACATGAGGATGAATTTAAATATATTTGAATTAAGGGGAAAATAGGTCCATTAGACTTAAATGCTTAATAAAAGTCTAGAAAAGTGTGACAGTCATTCACAACACTTTATAACACCTTTACAAGACATGCATTTTATTCATTTTGCTAGGGCCCAAGACCTAATGTGGATGTGTTAATCACATTAAATCAATGTAATATTAAGTCCAAAATCACCAGAAAGGGCTAAACAAGAGAAAAAGTAGAAGGGTTACTTTTTTTGTGTCCAAATTTAGCCCCCATTTTAGTGAGAGGATGAAATTGCTTTAAACTCTCACTAAAGTAGAAACTTGAGGGGGGTCCCATCATACCAATGTGGATGGTCTAGGATAAAAAAGATGAAGGAGACAATAAATCCCATAGGATCGAAGATACACAAAATTTCAAAAGGACACACACAAGGTGAATGACATGCGACAAAACAAGATACACGATCATGGAATGGAAAGAACTAGGGAGAAGAGAAAGATAAATATGAAAAAGTGGATCAAGCTTCAACCATTTTTCCAACATGATGTGGATAAAGATCTAGGCTATTTTTCCAAACTATATACTCACTCTGAGGTGACAGAACTCATGGTTGTCTGTTGGGTGAGAAGTTGTGAAAGGTGAGAAACATACACTCTTGGCTAGTATGCACTCACACACACGCAAGTGGCTATGGGGAAATTAATGCCTCAGAATGGGATTACCGCTCAACCATACCAAATTTATACCTCCTGATTACTTTAATAAGGCACCACACAAAAATGACCTTTCAGCTCTATGAGGTAAGAAAATTTTTGTATGCCTAACACTCATAGACATTGTAAATGCAAAATAGTGCAATATTTCTTCAAAGGGATTTTTCTTAGTTCATGCGAGGTCTCATCTTATGTAACATCATGCTTAATGTCTCCAAGAGAGGAAAATTGAAAATGGTCTCATCTTTTTTTCAAGAGAGGACACATGCAAGGTTTCATCTTGGGCAACATTGTACCTAATGTTTCCAAGAGAGGAAATTGCAAAAAGGATAAAATCAGACAATGCAATGTGAGTATCGATGTATGCCCCCACTTTAAATTGGTTCCTAATAGCATTATTGTGAGTAATTTATTTAAAGTAGAAGAAGAATACAAGAGAGCTTAATTGAAAATCCCTATGCCAACTCATATGTTTCTTATAAGCTACGTCATGAAAAAGGAAATATGTCACATGTGAGGCAACTTAAGGTATGTTTTCCACATCCCAAGCTTACTCTTATATTTTTAGGAAAGGTTAACAACTATCCAAAGGAGGAAACAACAAGTGACAAAATGACAAGAACAACTAACCCCTTGCCCACACTTAGTGCAGGACAAGTGTGAGCCAAAATGGTTAATGAAATGCATGCCAGAGTAAACATTGGTATCAATTAGAGGAATTATGTGCCCCTCACATGAGAAAGAGTGAAAAACTCCTTAAGATGTTGGATTTTACTAATTGAATCCTTACATTCATTTGTAGCATGACCATGAACTCTATGATATGCGCAAAACAAAGTCTTGTAATAGAAATTCTTTCAAGTTCTGAGAGGGAGAGATGTCAGGAGATCTTCAAGAAGTCTCAATAAGATACCCTCTTGATCAATTGGAGAAGATTTTCCTATGGTTTGCTTCAAAGATACACCTTGCTTAGTATTAGTTGGCATACCTACGCAAGATTCTACAGATTGTGAGATTTTCTTCTCTCCTTTACAGGAGGGTGTAGAATCAAATGAATTCAATTCATTATTTTTTTGCGAGATGACACTAACATTAAGTGAATGTGTATTTGTTTGTTTGATTGATTGCAAAGGAGAGTGATCATGACTACTAGTATCAATTAGTTTAGGATGTATTACAGTTAAGGTGGGATTTGATGAATTGGTTGTGATGGTGATGATATTTATTGAAGGCTTGATTAATTCTACCAAAGGACAATAACCAAGACCATGAGTTTTTTGTTGTGTGATAGGATCTATAGTGTTGTGAATACCTTGTTCATTAGCACCACATCCTTTTCCATAGTAACCAAGTTGTTTAATAAGATCATAACCTCGTCCATAAAGATTTTTCATTGCTTTTGGATCAGGTGGTTGTTTGTCATTAATTTTGTCAAAGGTTATTGTGTAATTGGTTGTCTTATGTTCTAAAGTGGTCGAGGCAAATGTTTTTGAAAGGTCTTTTAAGTTTTATGTTGACATGATTGCTTTCTCGTGTGCCTTAGTGGAATCTTAAGTTTATGATATTGTACTCACCAATGAATGTATGTTTGACATCTAAGGAAACCCAATCATCTTCTAATATATTTATGACTTGTTTAATGTGTTCTTCTTTTTCTTTTTGTTGCATGGGTTCCACTTGTGTGGTTCGTGTTAATGTACTCAAGGGGTGTTCTTTTTTTTTCTCAAGTTGCAAGAAACTATAAGGCTCATGATCACTGTCGAGTGTGTACACTTTTTTGTTGTAAATGTATTTCATTTTACGATTAAGAGTGGAAGGCACACCATTCATTGCATGAATCCATGGCCTACCTAGAAGAAGGTTATATGAAAGATCATGAGGCATAACCTAGATCAGTGTGGTCAATGTGACTTCTCCAACTGTAATAGGTAAAATGATCACACCAATTGGTGTCTTTTCAACATTTTCAAAGCCCTTAATAGATAAAGAATCAGGTTGAATATTTTATTTATCCACACGAAGCCTATCCAAGAGGTTTACACTACACACATTAAGGGTTGAGCCATTGTCAACAAGGGTTCACTTTATCCCTATTTGATTGTAATGAGCAATGATCACGAAAGCTTCATTTATTTTTTCACTTCCAAAGGGAGGAGTTCACTTTGATAGAAAAAAATGCCAACATTTATTCCTTGGATCATTGCTGCTATGTCATTCAGTTGTGCACTAGAAGGGATAAGAACGTGTTGTAAGGCCATTTGAAGAATAGTGTCATACTTAGGTGAATTTTGAATTAAATCCCATAGGTATATCTTTGCAGGAGTATTCTTAAGTTGTTCAAAAAGATCATACTCAGACTTAATGTGTGAATTTAATCAATGATCTCTAGGAAAAATGGGATTTGGCAAAGGTAAGGGTGTTGGGATGGGTTGTTGTGGGTGGAAATTATTTCTAGTGTTATATGTATGAGCAATGGTATTATGACTCAGATGTTGTGAAACATTGTTCTTAGGTGGGTAAAGGATAAGGTCAAGTGTGTTTTGAGTTTTAGGTTTGTGTGAAGGGGGATAAATGATGAGTTGAGGTTGAATAGTATTAACATCCCTTGGCGAATGAGAGTCTAACATGGGCATTTCCTCTTTGTTTATGGGAATAATATTATTATTGTCAATGCTTTGTTTTTGTTACACCATAATATCCTCCCTATAAGAGGATAGTTGTGAGAAGAACTATAAACCACATGTTCTTGAGATTTGAGGGTTGGTTCTTCTAAAATGAATTTATCAGAAGTAAGGGAATTATCAATGGTTGAATTTTCTTTTTGAATGGTAATGGAGAGATGAGGAGAAGAGTCTATTTCATTGTCATGTTTCCATAAGGTCTCATTCTCTTGTCCCATGTACCCTAGAATGAGATCTTGTAATGTGTTCATCCATGGTTCGAGTTTGTAAACTGACTTCATCAAAAATAGGGGAGGCATTAAGAGAAGGACTGCTATGGTTTTCATGTTTACCAAATAGATCTTCCCATAGGATAGGAACATTAGGGAAGGGAGGGATAATATTCTCATGACTTTAAGTAGTTATATCTTCTAACACCAACCTATCCTATTTGCATCAAGGAGGGATATGAGGAGATGAACAAGTTTTATTATCATGATTATGGAGACTAGGTAAGGTGATGTTTAGAAATGTTTCGATGATCTCATCTTCTTCTTGTGTTGTGTGATCTTCATGATTACTTATTGTGATTTCCTCTTTTTTTGTAATTTTTTTTCTAATAGGAGATAAAAAACTCAAGTTTTCAAAAATCTCATCAATTGGTTCTTCTAACACTACAATATCTACTTCACAAGTAGGAGAGATAATAGGAGAAGAAAAAATGTGATTGTTATGATTATCCAAGGTTTCTTTCACTATACAAACCTTACTCACAAAAGAGATACTAGGAGAGGGATCAATGATGAACAAAAAGAGAGAGGAAAGGACCTTGTATTCATATGCACCTAACAAAAAATTGCTTACAACATGCAATAAGATCTAAAATAAGAATATGAAATATGATAACTATAGATTATTGTAATGAAATCATGAGGTAATGATTATTCTACAAACTTGAAATGTAACTATGTGAAAGAAAACGTGCAAAAGGAAAATGCAATGTTTCAAATGTTTAAGGATGACAATTGACTGATTATGCTATGTAATAATGTGAGAATGTGAATTTGAAATAAAACCATGCATGAAATGAGCTATTTTAAGCTAGATCTAATGAAATGAATGTTATAGAAACTCAACCAATTGATACTGATAGGTAATGGTAGCCAATAAAAGCTTTAAAATAGGGTTTTCAACTTTGTAAAAGGTAGTTTCAGGGGTGAAAAGGGACTAATTCGCCCAAGGGGGAAAATGACTCCCAGTGGGGATTCTTTTTTAGAATTTTTAGATATTTATTATTTATTTTGATGTATTTTATGTTTTATGATGCAGACCTAAGATGGAAATGCAAAATTCTAGAATTTTTTAATGATTTAAGATGCAAAAATGCAACCTATATGCACTTTCACTAATGAAAAATTTGAAACCCTAGAATGTAATCTAACTAATGAAAAATGAAATGCTATGTTAATTCTAGGATGATAATGGACTCCAAATAAGACAAGAAAGTATTAAAAAATTAGGTTCACCAAAATGAAAACACGGGTTTTGGTACCCTAATGTTCTCTTTCACTTCTAGGGTTTTTCACCTAAAAGGAAAGGGATATGGTAAAAATTGGCTATGTTCACACTAATGATTAATGTAAGTATGGATGAAATATGCTAAAATGAGATGCTCTAAATGCAAAGAAATGATAAAATAGATTGATTATTTATGCAAAACTAAAGAAATGCAAAGTGTTTGAAAACACATTGTGATATACAAAACCACCTAGAAATGTAAACAAAATTGAACAGAAAGTTGTGAAACAGAAACTATGCACTTGGGTGCTTGCTGAAGACTGGAAATGACTTCTAAAATTTTATCGATCCTAAAAATTTATCCTATAAGGACTCATTCACTAGTCTAGGTGAATTAGTCCCATATTTGGGAAACTATTCTAGAGCCCGTTTGAGACAAATGGGTATCCAAAACTATGGAAAACACTTTTTAGGCCTAGAAATGGGACTCATTCACCACTAATGGTGAATGAGTCCACTTCTAAATTTATGAATATCCAAAAGTGGAATTAGAAGCCCTTTGTCTGCATTTGAGTTCTTGACAGGTATCTACTTCTGAAACTTTGATTTCCAACACTACAAGTGACTTTTTGTGGATATTTTTATTTATTCAACAAGGTGATGTCTTTGAAAATTTTTAACTTATCTTTCAATGATTTTCAGATCTTCAATGTACCTAAATTTGCAAAAATGCAAGAAAATGAGAAATGTTGGATGTTAGGGCATGGGGGTTTGCCTTGGTCGAACCCCTCTTTTGGTAATTAAACCAAAATGATGAAATACCATGATAAAGAATGCAATAATGGAGTTAGATACTTTCCATGATGAAATATCTTGAATTTTTGCAGCAATGGATGAAGAATCTTCCCATGAATATCTAAAAAATGATCTTGAATGCTCTCTAAATGACCTAACCCTAGCTTGCTTGAACTGAAAAAGATAAAGAATGATAGATGAAATATTAGGTATGTGAATTAGGGTTTAAAATTTTGTATTTATAAGGAATTCTCATAATTTTCCAATTAATTTGGTCCCCAAGGCCGACATGAAGAAAAATTAAACTTAAATCCTAATTTTTCTTGCTCAAACCTCGAAAATAGCACAAATGGGACTCATTCACCATCAAGGGTGAATGGGTCCCACCTGGATGTGACTTATTCACCCCTAATTGAAAATGGATCCCACAAGGGCTCTTGTATAGATTGGAATGTCAAGAAATCAAGAAATTAGGATTCTACGTTGTTCTAGTTGGTTATTTAATCAAATTATACATCAAAATGCACAATATGGGGCCATAAGGGCCTATTAATGATAATATAAAGGGTGGATAAAGCCAATAAATGTGAAAGTGTGATTAAATACAATTTACAACACTAAAATGAGGTCAACTCAACCTACAAAGGCACAACATCCAATGTGAATGTGTAAAACACATTACAACACTAGATTAACACTAAGTTTATTTTACAAGCCTTCTACATTAACATGAGGATCCATTTAAATATATTTGAATTAAGGGGAAAATAGGTCAATTAGACTTAAATGCTTAATAAAAGTCTAGAAAAGTGTGAAAGTCAATTAAAACACTTTACAACACCTTTACAAGATATGCATTTTATTCATTTTGATAGGGACCAAGACCTAATGTGGATGTCTTAATAATATTAAATCAAGGTAATATTAATTCCAAAATCACCAAAAAGGGCTAACCAGGAGAAAAAGAAGGGTTACTTTTTCCTTGTCCATAGTTTGTTTCAGAATTGAGAAGAGTCTTGGTTGAGAGTATGATAAGAGTTCTAAAGTCCCTACATGATTTCTTGAGACTGAAAGATAGGAGGCCTCAGCTAGGGATTTTTCATAATTGGGGAGATGTTATCCTTTACCCTGCATAGACAGTTTTGAGAGTGTATGGTTCCTTTTTTGCACCTCACTTGTTTCCTAAGTATGCTCCATCAAGAATTGGTTTTCTTAAGGTGATGTATCAGTTGGGGAGTGTGGAGAACAAACACTTGTTGGAATAGGGAAAAGGAACATTTTTACCCTTATACACATGCTTCTCCAATTTTTTAATGACAAAAGGGAGGTTCAAACAAGATAAATTATATACTCAAGACTTTTCACATGAAAAGAGTAGTGACAAGGGAGAATCATGATCCTGAAGGATTCATGGACTCGTTAAAGGAAAGGAACATGAGGGTATGTGCAGGATCATGGTATGCCAAAAAGTGGCAATATTTGTAGGGTATGTGGCTGACGACTTTTTTTCACCCAAAATTAATGAAACGAAAAGGGTTTTTAGAGGAGATTCTCAGATTTCCAAAAATATAAATTATGATTTAATTTGAATTTAATAAATAATTATTATTCATTTTCTATTAGAATTACGACTAAAAATAGGGATTGAAAAACATCTATAACTTTCAAGGTATCATATTTTTTGAATCCAAAACAGTCACATTCTATGCTTTACATACTATAGGATTAAAAAATTAAATTAAATTTCATGAATTTTGACCAAGTTAAAGACGTTTTATATTTTCTAAAAGTTGTAATAAAAATTCATAATTAATTATTTACTTGGAAAAAATTACAAAAATATGCATCACATCCAGACATAGTCCTCTACTTATATATAAAATCTTACAAAAAATATTATCATTTTATTATGGTTAGGGTGTGACACCTACTTCTTATTTTTTCCACTGAAATTTAAGATTGAAATTTCAAATTTTCACCAAATAGATTTTATTTATTTTTAAATAAACCTAGTATTTTAGAAACTACATTCAATTTTCTACAAATTCTATTCTTACATATTTTTGAAATAATATAGATAACTTATTCAAATATTTACGTCAAGTTGCCTAACACTGATTTTTCTGAATTTTTTGCCACTTAAGGGCCTGTTTGGCATACCATGATCCTGCACATGCCCATGAGTTCAAAATTTATGCTTATTTTCCACTTCCCTAAGGATATAAGAAGGAAAATCCTTGATTTTGTGGAGAAAGAGAATAGAAAAGCAAGGTGGATCACTTATAAAAAATTATAAAGAAAGGGAAAGGAAAAGGATCCTAAATTTTCTACTCTTGCACAAATCCCCAATATAATGCAGAGAGGTGAATATATTTTCCAGAACTTTGAAGAAATGGTTAGTCACCTTGGAGGTGAAAAAATGATTCAAGACAAGGGGAAGCCCCAATAGAAGAGGAACATAGTGGAGGGAAAATTATTGTTATGCAGGAAAGGCATGTAGATCAGTCTCCTAAGGAGCAGAAAGTAATTTTTTTTATAAGGAGGAAGAACAAAGCAAAGAAATATGATATAGTGGCTGCTCCCTCTCAACAAGAGGAGCAAAGACCTCTTTTACATATGTCACAAATTCCACCACCATCTCCTCTAAGGACAACCAAGCCATAAATTATGGATGTTGATGCCCCATCACAACATGTATCATCACCAAGAGATCCACCATTGAAGAAGCAAGAGGTTGAAAAAATAGGTTTGGTAGATTATGATGATGATAAACCTTAAGGAAATTTGGGTATCTAAGTGGGAAATGCAATAGGGAATGCCTCCTACACCAGTAGAAATGGTATCACAATAATTGGGTATGAGGTTAATTATGGTTGACCTCACTAGGCTTAATGGAAAAGATTATGTTAGGGTGGAAGCATGCATGTGATAGACCTCTCTACAACTCAGAAGAAGAGGCTACAATTGCACTACAAGGATCTTCTTTCAATGAGCAGTGGGATACATTAGTTATTTGGTCTCGACCAACAAGTATAAGAAATCCTGACATTCCTGAAGCTACACCTAATTATAGGGGAGATCTAATAATAAAGATATTTTTAGAGACATCAACCCTTGAGGTAGCAAATATGTCTCTAAATTTTGCTCAGTTCACAAGAGTCATCATAGAATCTGTAACTACAAAAGAGGAAAAGTTCAGGACACAATACAATGACCTATTACTACAATATGGAATGACTCAATAACACAAGATGTAACTACAAAAAAAAATAGCATTATTAGAGGAGAAGTTGCATAATTTGCAACCAAGAAAAAAAACACAGACAAGTGTTGATTCTCCTAGCACTCCACATGAAACTACACCCATTGATTTTACCCCTTTAGTAAGTTCCTCACAGGAAATTATGCCATATAATATGTGAATAGTTTCCATTTCAATGATAGATCTTGGTACATTAAAAGTACCATAGGATGAGGAAAGTGTAAGCAAGGAGGAGTTACTCATGCAGTTAAATGATTATAAGGAGAAATGTGACAATCATGATAGGAAATTCTTTGAGTAACGTAAAGATTGCCACTATAGTCTTAGAACACTTAAACATAGGGGTTGTTAATAGGCTGAAGAGTATTCGTGATAGTTATTCCTTCATGAAATCTGCTATGAATCATTTTTTCAATGACAAGGAGAGGGCTATCTCGCTTATGGAGACATGAATTTCCAAGTTGCAAGAATTGAGGATGATGTTTATTGGAGCCAAGCACGATGCTAACCCCCTGAGAAGCTTAAACCCACCATTACTATTATAAATGAGATTTACGAATTCAAAGGAGTTTGGAACATTTGGAGGCCAAGATAAGGGAGTTGGTCAAAAAAATTCATGAATCACATCATGGTCTCTTTCCATCCACTTTAAGGGATGATGGTAAAATTAATACATTGCATGAATGGAGAAAGGAAATTAATGATATTTCAATTCAAGCTACACTGATTTTTCAAGAGCATGATATGGGAACACTAAAGTGGAATATGGACATGTTGTTCCATGCAAAGATTGTCCTGACAAAATTTGATAAGGAGGCCAATCAAGTTGTTACCAAATATTTTCCTTATAGGAAAAGGGATGATAATGTCATGAAATTAAGTTGGCCCATTGAGAAGGAGTTCTTGTCCTAGAAGAGAAAATACTTGGATGGCTTGGAGGATTAAGTGCAATAATGGGGTGGCAATTATTACTCTAATTTTGAAATCTACAATCATGGTGAGCAATGGATGGGAGAAATACAATGCATAGCCTAAAATTAATACACATTATGCTTTTGATAAAGTATGGACAATATATTTCTTTCTCCCCAATTTGAATTCATGACAAGTTTGCAGGCGTGGACATATTTCATTTCCTTTCCTATTTTATTTTTTCATACTTTCTTTCATTTCTAATTTGTGTGTGTCGACACACTTTTTGAGCATGAGGTTATTGTTAAAACTACTCGAAGATTCCTTTTGAAAGGTTGGAATAGATCTCCAACAACAAATGAGAATAATTTTTGTCTCATATATGTTTCCCTCTATCTAAAAAAGAAATTGTAATTGCAAATATTTTTTTGTAGTCTAGTAAAATGGTGAGATCTATACTTTCTAGCCCGAAGCTTGTTTTTCTCCTTCATTTCTATAAGAATGAATTCAAGGCCAGAAGTATGGGGTTCATTGTATTGCAATTGATCACATAGAATTTTAAAAAGAATATTGACTGTATTTTTTGTTTTATCTTAGGTTCTGAGTTTGCTAGTATGTATGTAATTTTGATAACAAAACTAGCAAATGAAATACAAAATGGTGAAAATTTCATGGCCATTTTCTCTCCTATGTACTTGTTCTATGAGTTATGAATAATATGATCAAGGATTTTCTTGTTCATCTCCATTGATTTCCAATGGATGCAGGGTTTTTTTCTTCCTTATTCATTCAAATAATTAATGTAAATTCTTGAATGAAGTTGTTAATTCATATGAATTGAGTGCTAGGATATTCATAAGAAGTGGTGGTCGATAATATAATGTGAAGATGCTGTAATGCAATATATTCAAATATTTTATGATGTTATTTGTAAAACTATTATCAAGTTGCTTAGGTTAAGATTGACTCTGTGTTTTGGATAAGGCACTAGTTTGAGTAATATATTCACAATACATTTTCTGGGTCAGTTCATCACCAAATCACTCTTTATTTACAAACCTTTCAAATGAGTTACCATTGTACTTATTTTGTGATGAATTTCACTATTCTTATGCTCCAAATGTATAGTATTATTAAAGGAGTAGCCAATTATTTTAATACACTACATTGTTGAGTGGTAATATGAGAATTATCTATTATTTACAATATATTTAAATGTTAATTGCATAAGTTCTTGAATATACATTATGGGATCACCCTCTCAGGTTTCACAAAGCTCAAAGTACAGGAGGAAAGTTTTGATTCTTTCACTCATTCATTTTCCAATTTCTTTAGATTGCTAAATATTGGAAATGGAAAAATCCATATGCAATTTTGAAGATTAGCTTCATTCTTAAAAAAAACCAACAGGTTCCAAAAAATCCTAGGGTGGAATTAGAATGAGGGTGACCCAAACACACGCTTAATCAATCTTGAAAGTAGTATTTAACATAAGGTCAGCCACACCAATCTAAAACACATAGAACCATTAAGAACGAACTTTCCAAATGCCAAAATTAACTTTAATACAATCAAGGAAACTCAACTTTAGAAATATACATCATGCTATGCATGTTTTGAATGCATGCCCCACGGTGGGTAGGGACCCCCTCTTTTTTCTCTAGATGGGCTGCTTTACTCCCATCTCATTTTGTGTGCCACTTTTTCTGAGCCTATATTGTTCATGTTCCTTCAAACGATCAAATTCCCCTGACCAAATTCACCTACCTGAGTTTCACTAATTCTTTTTCCTTTCCGGGGATCCCTTTGTTGTTTGCTTTTGTTGGTATACTTTGAGCCCTCTGAGTCTGCCCCCTCAGGTTTCCCTTGGCGGGATTCCTTGTGGCATTTTCCATGTCCAAACAATTGAAGGACCAAGTCCTTCTACAGCCTAGGACCCACCCCTTTGACTGTCGTTTCCCCTAATTTTTGAAAGTCCTAGCATCCTTCTACCTTTTCGGGTCTGCCCCTCCAGAATGTTATTTTTCATCCATCGTCTACCAGCTATCTGTTGTCTTTATGCCTCCTTCCACACTACCAGATCTTCCCCTCCAGAATGTTTTCTTTCATCTATCCTCCAACAGTTGTCTAATGTCCTTCCACGCTTCCAAGTTCGCCCCTCTAGAATGTTGTGTTTCATCCGCCGTTAGCTAGCTATTTGTTGTCTTTCTACATTCTATCCACCCTTCTGGGTCCACCCCTCTAGAGTGTTTTCTTTCATTTTCCGTTTTCTTTGTTTTCTTTCATTTTCCACTGTACTTCCACCTTTTGTCCTAAATCCTTCTACCCTTTTGAGTCTGCCCCTCCGGAGTATTGTCTATTGTATGATGTAGTCTTTCCATTATCCTTCTACCTTCCATCTATTGAATTTTTGTCATCCTTCTACCCTTTTGGGTCCACCCCTCCGAAATGGTGTCTGTCATCTATCATCTACTAGTTGTTCATTGTCCTTCAGCCCTCAGGGAAGCCAACACCCTCAAACCCGCATTTATGTTCATGGTCCAAATGTGCTCCAAACATGAATATTATGACCTTTTAATGTTTTGAGTATCCAGGATTTACGGAGCCTACTACGGGTCTATCAAGGAGGCCCATTATGGGAGTTTTCCTAATTTTCACGAGATGATGATGATCTTTAAGGAGCTATCTTCCCGAATCAAGGGCAACCGATCCATTAATGCCAGTCATCAATGGGCCCATTTGATCAAATGAAGAATGGTGTAATTCCATCAAGTGAAGAGCATGCTTCAAATAGTTTTAGCTACAATAGAAGGGAAATTCATAAGAAGACAAAATTGCTACAGTGCCTGAGCACTAGATGACAAAATAGGGAAAAGAAAAAAGATGTATTTTAAATTGCTAAATATTGTGGGGTAGGTGAAGCCCTAGTGCAATCAAATATGGGCCACACATTATAATTCAATCCTAGCCATTCATTTGGGCTTTGGAAAACTATAAATAGGGGCTTTCCCCTCATTTATAAAGGGTTGGAGAGTTGGTGTAAAAAGCATTTGTAGCAATAGAAGACAACATTGCATGATTTTATAGATGTTCTCTTTGATTTTACTCATCTTGCATGCATGGTTCTACCTTCCATGTTAGTTTTAGTGTTAGTTTCTTAAATGGAAGTGGTGATGGTGATTTTTGTTTTAGTATTTGATGAATTTTCACCTCATGCTTTTTGTGCTTCATTGATGATGATTCACTTTGCAAAGCTAGTATGAGCTTCCTTCCTTTATTTCTGCAACTTAGTTTGATTGCATGTGCATGATGTGCATGTGCAATCTGAAAATCTGTAGTCCTTAGAAGATTGCATTGATTTTGTGTAACTGTAGGATCCTCTTGGCCAAGAAAAACCCAGTTTAGGGAGTTTGTCTATTGTAGCAGCCTCCATGATCACTATTCATTCATAGTTTCAAATCCAGAAACTTGTTCTCTTCCCTGCCATTTTTCCATTTTTTTAAGTAGTAACCTTAGGAAAGGTTCATTTCACATTGTAAAGCCAAATCTAATGATGAAATGGAGTTCAAGACTGTTGTTTGAAACTATAATAAACACACAACAACTCTCCCATCCTAAGAACTCCATTTGCATATCTAACTTCCCAACTTTGTGACTCATCTGTAAGTTTTCCTTGTGATTCCAGCAACTCACTTGAAATAATTAAGATATTCCAACCACTATCAATACCTAATATTAGAGACCTTGGGATAGTGTTTTGCAATCTGATTGTGAAATATTGTCTTTCAAGAGAGGTACTACATTCATGTACTTCCTGTGTTGGGAAAGTCTGCAGAAACACCCATCATTAGAATTGGCACTAGAAGGAGGGTTGAATCAAGAAACGATTGAACAAAGAGATTGGTCTATTCACTCCTTGCCCTTCTCCTCCTAGAACACATCAACAACGTGCTAGAAGGATGGAATGACCTATTGAGGCTACAAGGCTAGAAGTTGGTAGTTGAAAAGGGAACCTTCAAGAAGAAATTTGTGATAAAGAGATATCCTTCAATGCTGGAACATAAAATCAGAAAATTTTGAAGGAAAAAGAAGCTTAGTTGAAATGGAGAAGCATGTACAAATTGACATTACTCAGCTACATGTAGATTTAAATAGAAGGTTGAGAAAACCATTGTAGCAATTCACATTGGCAAACAAGTGTAGGATTCATTGCACTCGTAGGCACAATGAATTGGGGTGTCTAATATTCCTTAGCAGGATTGAGAGAGTCTTGCAAGGAGAAATTCCATTTTGGGAAATATACCAGCCATTGGCTCTTGAAGATCAAGAAAAGGAAATTACTAACATGGCAGCCATGGCATTCGAAGAGCTGATCCAAGAATGTTTGGGCATCGAAGATGGATTAAAATTGGAGGAGGTACTAATGTCAAGTTGGTGCAGATTTCACAATGCACCCACTCTGAATTCACTTGTTCGTCATGCATGAACATTATCACTCAAACCTGGGCCTATTTGAATGAGTTGGAGCAGCCAAATTTTAGTGAGGACGAGGCATCCCATGAGGCAGAAGAGCTGTCAACATCTGGAGGATAGCACACCGAAGAGGAACCAAGGGATTTGACACAAACTAGTGTTGGGAAAGCGAACATTGAAGCTGAAAATGAAAAGGAAAAAGCATATTTATGTTGGAAAATAGAGTGCTTCAATGAGATTTCGATCAAAAATAAGTTAAGAGGCCCTTTCTCCATCAACAAAGAGAGGTTGTACAATCAAGAAGGGGATCCATTAGCAATTGAGGTTGAATCAACAAAGTTTGCAGTTGCACATATTAGGACAGCCCATGAAGATGCCAATGTAGATGTTGAGAATCAGCAAGAGGAAAGAGATGAAAGCCTTGCAAAAATAGAAAATGATGATGAAGGAATAAGTGAAATCATATTGGAAGACCTCTCCTTCATAAACAATAGCAATCAAGAATCTAGAAATGTATATTTGGGGGAGTGGGAACAACTACAGCTCATGGTTGTTCGCCATCCAACTTCCCTCCCAAGTGATGATGAGGACCCGATCATGGATAGATATACCGAGCTAGTGTCAAGACCAGAAAGAAATTGTTTTGAGCTAAAATTTCAAGTGGATTTGGAGGTACTACTAGTACCAAATTGGTGTAGACTCCATGATTCATCACACTTTAAGTTTGCATGCAAGCTATGCCAAGAAGTTGTCCAATAAGTTAGAGGACAACCAGAGCAACAAAGTGCACGGCCTCCTCTACTTGCTGCCCAGATCAAAGTAGAAGATCAAGAGCTGGAACTGAATGGAAACTTAGTTGAAATTGTTCCTCAAGATGATGTTGGGACAACAATAGAAGAAGGATAACAATACAATCTCGAGCTTCTGAGCAGTGAATTAGATCAAACTAGAAATTTTTCAATCAATCATCAAGAATTTCTTCCTCTTGAAGATAATTTGCACACCATGAGTGATAGGCTTTATGAAAATTCCTTGAAGGAAGATTGCGTAGAGGATTTTGGTCACATCCCAGAAGACAGTAGCGATGAATACATACTCATTGAGCCTCCAAATGGTGATGCACTAGAGTTTCTAGATTGGGAGATGGGTTCCTTCTTCGTCTATAGAAATAGTGAACAAGTGGAAATGAGTGAACGCCATGATGAGATGCATGAACAACAAAGAGAAGAAGACAAAGGAGGGGGTGCTAAGAAAGCTGCCAACATAGATGAAGTACTTGGATTACTATGAGATGCAACTTGGAGTCCTTTCACCATGATCGTTGTTGATCCTCCTTCATATTCAGATGGCTGCAATAGGATATATTTGTGCATGTCATTGTCCCATGACATGGAACACCACATAAATAAGGAGAACACTTGGGAAAGGAACTAGGACAGTGTGCCACTTTTTGAGGATATAAATCAAGTGGACACTAGGTTTGCAGAAGATCAACGAGATGAAGTCTATTTTCTCAAGGAACAACTGATAGGGATTGCCAATCCTGCACAAGACATGGAAGAAGTGCTTGTTTCCCCATTCTACTTTCCTTATGCATGCTTGATGAATGAAATATTGTACCACCTGATGCCTCCATCCAAAGTGGCTAATGCACCTGTCGACGATGTTGTGCTCGCTCTCAATTTTCCAATGCTGCCACATCTGCACAATGACATCCAAGTTCTATCCTTCCTTAATCTTATGAATACTTACAGTTGCATGTTTCATTTTTATTATGGGAATGAGGGAAGGAAAACATGTTTATGGATTAACCATGGGTTTAGTGAGCCTCCTCAATTGTTGATTTCCCCTGACCGTGTGACTGAACTTGAGTGCTACAATGTTGAATTTCTTTTTCTGAAATATAAAGATAAATTTTCATGGTTAAGAACCATAACGATTTCCCTATTACTTGTGCATGCATTACAAAATCCAATGGGCGTGAGTGTCGATTTTCCTTTCCTGAACATAGTTCCTTGTAAATACCTTTGTACATAGCTCATTTGCAGTAGTGTAGGTTTCCTATAAATACTCTGCTTTCCTGCTTTCCTTAGGTTAGTTGGTTTGCTATAGGTTGTTTGCTAGCTTCTTTGTTGTTTGCTTTCACTGTCTTGATTTGGTTAGTTTTGGTGTTTTCTTTCCATTTTCTTTTCTTTCATTTTACTGTTGCTTTGTTGTTGCTTTGCTTGGGGTTCCTCTACTTTTAGTTAGGAACATCTATGCGCAAAACAACTGTACTTATCATCTGGAGTTGTTCTACATATTTCTTTGTTAAACTCTAATGAAGTTTTGAGAATGGATGGTGATGATCTTTTGTTAGTGTCAAGAAACCCAAGTGTGTTATTTAGAGTGGATAAGGTATTGGTTGGTCTCATTTTTGATGAATGTTGAAATCTTATATCTTTACATGTAGTAAGAATCCAGAGGTCACTAAAGGTCCTTTGTGAATCGAGATAAGTGAGAAATCTCAAAGTTTGCTTCAGCACCATTGTGATTCTTAACCCTAAGTATGAGCTTCATTGCTTGTGGGTTGAAATAAAAGAACTGAAAAGAGAAATCAAAAGAAAGAACTGAAATAAAAGAACTGAAAAGAGAAATCAAAAGAAAGAAAAAGGAAAAAAAAATCATTGAAAATTAAAAGAAAGAGAAAATTTAGCCTTTTAGGGATATCTGAGCAACTCTACCAGACACCCGACCAAAAGTAGAGCAATGTTCAAGAGAATCATAGCGACAACCTCATCAGGGCTATGGACACCTGACTAGTAGTGAGGTAATGTCCTATATGCTTTTGGAGTTAGAATAAACTATGCAACTTAAGTTGATAAAGCTTAGGTTCTTGTAGCAACTGAAGGATGAGAATTCACGCATGTGCGCACACTTGGATTTTTAGCATACTAAGGGTTGAATTAACTAGTGGTTTTGACCCTTTGGTTGAGTGTCTAGTTTTTTTTCCCTAGCGCGAAGATCGGAACCAAAGATTCTAGGTTTGTGCTTCCACTTTTTCATCAAAATGCTATGGAACATTTCCCCAGCGAGTCACCATTTTTTGTGCATGTTTTGCACACATGCCCTGTTGTGGGCAAGGACCCACTCTTTTCGCTCCTGATGGGTTGCTTTGCTCCTGTCTCATTTTGCATGAAACTTTTTTCAAGCCTAAACTAGTCATGTTCCTTCAAACGATCAAATTCCCCTGACCAAATTCACCTACCTAAGTTTCACTAAGTCTTTTTCCTTTGTGGGGATCCCTTGGTAGTTTGCTTCTATTGATGTCCTTTGGGCCCTCTAGGTCTACTCCCTCGAGTTTCCCCTAGCGGGTTTCCATGTGGCATTTTCCATGTCCAAACGGCTAAAGGACCTCATCCTTTTGTAGCCTGCGACCCAACCCTTTGACTGTCATTTCCCCTAATTTTTGATGGTCCTAACGTCCTTTCACCCTTCTAGGTCTGCCCCTCTGAAATTTTGTCTATTCTCTATCATCCACTAGTTGTATGTTGTCTTTCCCCCATCCTTATCTACTTTTGTGTCTACCCCTCTAGAATGTTGTCTTTCATCCACCATCCACTGGCTATTTGCTATCCTTTTGTTGTCCTTTTGCACTTCTGGGTCCACCCCTCCAGAATTCTATCTTTCATCCGTCATCTGCTAGTTTTCTATTGTCTTTCTACCTTTCATCTGTTATCCTTCCACCCTTCCAAGTCTACCCGCTCTAGAGTGTTGTCCTTTGTCCATCATCCTTCATTTTTCTGCTATCCTTCCCCCTTTCATCTACAATCCTTCCTCCCTTCCGAGTCTGCCCCTCCAGAGTGTTGTCTGTCATTTTCCATCTACTAGCTTTCCAATGTTCGTTTGCCTTCCTTCCACCAACCTTTCACCATCCTTCCACCCTTCTAGGTCCACCCCTCTGAAATGTTGTCTGTCATCTACCATCCTCTGGTTGTTTGCCATCCTTCCACCCTAGGGGAAGCCAACACCCTCAGACCTACATTTATGTTCATGGTCCAAATGTTCTCCAAATATGAATATTATAACCCTTTAATGTTTTGTCTATGCAAGATTTATGAAGCCTGCTATAGGTTTGTTAGTCAGGCCCATTAGGGGAGTCATCCTACTTTTCACCAGATGATGATAATCTTTAAGGAGCTATCTGCCTTTAGAAATGAGGGGCAACTAATCCATTGATGCTAGTTGTTAATGGGCTCATTTGATCAAATGAAGAGTGGTGTAAGTCCATCAAGCAAAGAGTAGCCTTCAAATAGTTTTAGCTACAATAAAAAGGAAATCAGTAAGAAGACAAAATTCCTACAGTGCCTGAGCACTAGATGACAAAATAGGGAAAATACAAAAGATGTATTTTAAATTGTTGAATATTGTGGGGTAGGTAAAGCCCTAGTGTAATCAAATATGGGCCACACATTGTAATTCAATCCTATCCATTCATTTGAGCTTTGGAAAGTTGTAAATAGGGCCTTGCCCCTCAATTGTAAAGGGTTGGAGAGCTGGCATAAAAAGAATTTGCAGCAATAGAAGACATCATTGCATGATTTTATGAATTTTTTCTTTCATTTTTCTCATTTTGCATGCATGGTTTTTCCTTCCATGTTAGTTTCTTAAATGGAAGTGGTGATGGTGATTGTTGTTTCAGTATCTGATGAATTTCCAACTCATGCTTTTTGTGGTTCATTAATGATGAATCACTTTCTAAGATAGTCTAACATTCCTTCCTTTATTATTAGAACTTAGTTCGATTGCATGTGCATGATGTGCATGTGCAATATAAAAATTTGTAGTCCTTAGAAAATCGCACTGATTTTGTGTAACTGTAGGATCCTCTTGGCCAAGAAAAACCCAGTTTAGGGAGTGTGTCTATTGTAGCAGCCTCCATGATCATTGTTCATTCGTATTTTTCAGAACTAGGAACTTCCTATCTTCCCTACCCTTTTCCCTTCTTTTTAAGTTGTAACCTTAGGCAAGGTTCATTGCACACTGTAAAGCCAAATCTAATGATGAAATGGATTCCAAGACTATTTTTTGAACCTACAACAAACATAACTCTCCCATCCTAAGAACTCCATTTATAGATCCAACTTCCCCACTTTGTGACTCATCTGTAAGTCTACCTTGTGATTCCATCAAATCACATGAAACAACTAAGATATTCCAAGCACTGTGAAGACCTAACATTAGAGACCTTGGGATAGTGTTCTACAATTTGATTGTGGAAGATTGTCTTTCAAGAGAGGTAGTGGATTCATGTACTTCTTGTGTTGAGAATGTGTGAAAAAATAGCCATCAACAAATCATAATACTTCACCAAAGAGAAATTCAAACCAATGCCATTTCTCCCAGACCTCCATCAGAACCACATAGAGAACCACAATTTACAACTAGTCAACACAACTTACACTGTACAACTAACTAGCAACCAATAATCTAAATATAGGACCTTCTTACAACCATGAACAACATATTTGAATAGCACAACCACATGATAAAATCTAGACCAAAAATTTGAGCAACCACAGAACACTTGTAACATATCTTTATTACATTTTTCTCAATATCATCAAGATATACAACCAACAACAACTAGTCGATAACCAGTTGACCGGTTGAAATCAATGACAATAGGTCTTCAATCTTTCCATTCTTTCAACATGAATTACTTTACGCCTTGCATCATCCCCAAAAGGAAACACAAGACAAATGAAAAGATAAACTAGAAAATAAAAAGAAAAATTTTCCATGTGAAGGTTGGTTGTCCATGGTTACACTCCATGGAAGTCGTGCCATCGATTATGCATAAATGGTTAAAGTTTCCCTTTGAAAATGAAATATTTATAGTGCACCATAGTGGCTTTAATCCTTTGTCCTCCTGAGGGAACTCTTCATTAGATTTCTTTTGGACCGAGCCTATGGAACCTACTAAACCTTGTGAAGAATCCTTTTTCAAATCCTATAAAAACTTTAAAGTGAAATTCATAGAAAAACTATCCCTTACAAATATTCCTCAACCTATGATTAATCCTACCATCCTTGATGAAACCATAATTAAACCTAAAGACATTCCAAATGACCAAGACCAACCTAAGATAGATCCTTTACCCATTTCCTACAAACAACCAAGAGATAATGAAAGAAATCATCTCATGCCTCTTAAGATAAAAAAATCTACAAAGGTAAAGAGAAGGTGGTTCAACAACCTCCTTCGGTTCCTTCCATTTGTCACCTTAGGGATGAAAAAAAACCTATTGCTGATAGAACCTCTCCTACACAAACACAACTTGAAAATCAAACTAAAAGAAGCAAAAATCCTAGAGAATGTAGGTGTAAATGTCACGCTCTTGCTTGAAGGTTAAATAAAGAAAACAACAAAGAAAATAAAAAACCAAACTTGACTGAAGCAATACATGGTGAGCCTCCCCCTATGTTGCAACAAGGTACTATACTACAATAGGAGTTAAATCATTCTTTAGATATTAGCATTCAACCTCCCATTGTTATTAACCTAGATGACAATGATGAGGTTGTTAAAATTGATGATGAGGTGTATAATGAATTGAATACATTATTTTCCTTTTCCATTAGCTTAAACGATAATTCTCCTAAGAAGAGTGTTCAACACTTTCTATTGTCCCTTTGGATAGATGTTTTCCTTATATATGATGAACATGATTGGGATGCAGATGACCTACTCTTAGGTTGACATGCATATGCCTTACTAGTCTTTTTCATTATTTTCCTTTTCACATTTTGTGTGTGATTTCATGTACATAATGTAATCCCAAATACTATTATATTTGATGTCTCTCTCTCTTTGTGAAATTCCTCTATTTGTATCTACATTCCTATCTATCTCATAAATATTTTATCTTTTCATTTTTCTTGTGCTATCCTTTTGGGGATGATGTTGTATAAGAGAGAAATTGCACCCTTGCAATTTCCCCTACATCCTGTTTCCACTTTAGTGAACGCTCCTTTAACATCTTGAGTAGGCTCATTTTAGCCCTTGCATCAGCCTCTTTCCCTCTCAAGATTCTCCAGCACCCCTTTTTAGCAGCCACCCTTGTGTGTTAATTTTGCATTAGACTTTGTGCCTTTCTGGTTCATGTTGTTTTGTAGCATGATGTGTCCAAATACTAGTGCATTGCACAGATGTTCGCATGCCATGCTAGCATCCTGTGGCATGTCAATGCTCAAATGACCATTTTTGAGCATTTTTTCCACTTGTAATCTAAGTTTATTGGTGGAAATGACTCGGGATTCCCTGAAACAACTCGAGAAGCTTCTTTTCCATCCTTAAAATTCCTTTTTTCACTTCATTTGAGGACTTTCCTTTATAGCTAGCTCTATTCTACCAGTTCTTAGACTCACTCCATCAGTTGCTTGCAACTTGTTGTAGCAACTTCAAGCTCTCACAAGCTTCCATTACAACATTTTTTATAGCCCTCTTGGATCTTGCAACTCCATTTTCATGCTTGTGAGCATATTTGGATTCCATATCCCCTACTATTTGCACATTTACTTCATGATATGAGTTCCTCAAGTGAGGTTTTCTTTTATCACACGCTTATTCGTGGTGTAGGTTCCACTCCTGAGCAGGTTTTGGTTTTACCACACTTTTTGTTCATCACACTCTTTATCTTCTTGGCTGTCTATACAAGTGGGAACACCAAAATGGGAGTTTAACTGAGGAAAATCCCTATACATCCCCAACATTCTCTCCAGATATCGTGCTTGCAAGTTTTGAAGACATTTATTTGGTGGAGGCTTCATCACTTGCACGATTGTAAGTATTTATGTCAGTTCTCAGTAGTCCATTTTCTAGCAATCATTTAGGTGTTTCCTATGATAAACTCACTCTCTAGTCTGTACGAGATGCCAACGCGCCTATGGGATGCCAGCGCGTCGCACTGTCGTCTACTTTCTTCACTGATGTCCTTTGGGTGAGAGCCTGTCAATTTTTCCAGAGACCCTTTGTGACCTTCTCTTTCAGATTCTAGAACTTCTACGTTGTTCTATTGAGGTGATATAGGGTAGTTTGCCCCGCGAGGATCTCTAACTGAAGGAAACTTGTGAGTAGCAAATCCCCCTATATCATAGATGCAATGCATTAAGACATTCATGTCTCTTCCATGTTGACCCAAAAACTTTTCCTTTATCTTTATCTTTTCATTTGTCTTGCGTTTTCCTTTTGGGGAAGACACAAGGTGTCGATACATTCATGTCTCTTCCATGTTGACCCAAAATCTTTTCCCTTATCTTTATCTTTTCAGTTTTCTTGTGCTTTCCTTTTAGGGATGATGCAAGTGATTGAAGCATTCATGTCTCTTCCATGTTGATCCAAAAGGATTTTTCTTTGTTTTTTCTCTTTATGTGTCATTCTTCCTATTCCATGAGTATTTAGGGAATCAAGATAGTTCCAAGCTCTCTAAAAACATTGTAGAAAATTACATGGCCATTTTCTCTCCTATGTATTTTTTCTATGAGTTATGAATACTATGATCAAGGATTGTCTTGTTCATATCCATTGATTTCCAGTGGGTGTAGGGTTTTGTTCTTTCTTATTGATTCAAATAATTAATGTAAATGCTTGAGTGAAGTTGTTGATTCATATGAATGGAGAGCTAGGATATTCATAAGAAGTGGTGGTCGAGAATATAATGTGGAGATGTTGTAATGCAATATCTTCAAAACTTATATGATGCTATGTGAAAATTTTTTATCAAGTTTCTTAGCTTAAGATTGAATTGATGTTTAGGATAAGGAAGTTTTTTGAGTAATATATTCAAAATACATTTTCTAGGTTAGCTCATCAACAAATCACTCTCTATTTACAAAAATTTCAAATGAGTTACCATTTTAGTTATTTTGTGATGTGTTTCATTATTCTCATGCTTAAAATGTAGAGTATTGTTAAAGGAGTCACCAAATATTTTGATACACTATGTTATTGAGTGGTAATATGATAATTATCTATTATTTAAAATGTATTTAAATGTTAATTGCATAATTTTTTGAATATACATTATGGGATCACCCTCCTAGGTTTCACAAAGCCCAAAGTAACAAAGGAAAGCTTTGTTGATTTCACTCATTCATTGGCCAAAACCTTTATATTGCTAAATATTGGAAATGGAAAAGTCCATAGGGAATTCTGAAGATCAACTTGGTTCTTAAAAGATAACCAACAGATTGGTGACTCTACTAGGTACTACTAAGCCAAAATTCTCTAGTTCAGATCTGGGATATTCATATTTGAGTATTTTATTGTTCTTCACTTTTTGAAGAATAATTGGTTCAAATTTTCATTACATAAGTCACCTCCAATCTTAAGCATCAATTTTTGGTCCATTCTTTCACCTTTTTTCGGGTTATGTTCAAAAAAATTTCTGAGGTTATGAGTACCAATTCAAAGTACAATTGATTTCTATTTCCTGGGATCCTAGGAGCTAACTCTGAAGTGTCTTATACTAGTGTAAAGATAAACTCCCAAATACAACATGAAAATGATGGTTTTGACATACAATTTGACACCATGAAACAGACTAGAAGCTACATGAAGAAGCATCATGAGTAGAAGTTGGAGTCTAAGATTGCAAAGGATAAGCAGCCAACATGGGTGAAGAAAAATATTGATTCTTGAAAGTAAGTTCATTCAATCCCTTGCTGATGCATCTCCTACTTTTAATAATGAGGTAAATACTACAAATATCCATGAAGAAGCACATGAAGTTGATTTCCCTAATGTAGATCAGGGAATTTTTCCCACTGAACAAGTATTTGATAATGATCTTTACCTCTTGAGAGAGGAGGATAGGTGGGAATTCATGGAGAAAAATAAGAAATTCTCAAAACCTTTAACCCCTAGAGTTGGGTCTATTTTTAGTGGAAAAAAATTCAAGCCCAGAGGTGAACCTTCTAATGTAGAAGTGCACCTTTCCCTTGAGGAAGACCCAATTGATCAAACCTACTATACTCCTCTACCAAGTGAGGGTGGAAATGTCTTAGAAGATGAAGTAGACCATAGACAAAGATATGCAAGCCTTAGAAGAGGAAGAGTGTAGGCTTAAGGAAGAAGAAGAAAATAGACCCAGGGAGTTGAAGGAGAAGAAACTAAAGAAGTTGAAGGAAAAGGAAGATAGAGTTAAATCTAAAATACAAGAAAGATGCTCGGCATAAAATGATAAAAAATATGAAATATTAAGTGAGGAAAAAATCATTTTAGGAAAATACTTCTAAGTTTGCTGCTAAAATGACCCTTGATCCACCTAAGGTAACCATCCAAATGGGAATTGCTTCTGCTAATGCCTATACCACATCCGTTGTAACTACCAAAGCTTTAGATCCATCTACAGCTATTAAGAAATCACAACATATAGATCATGGCAATGAGCCCATTGATTAACCAAAGAAAACTACCTTTAATACATCCAAGAACAATAACAAAAAAAGTACTAATACTTCATTTGTTAATACTTCCATGTGAAATATTAATATTGATCCTTTTGAAAATTAATCAAATTCAGCATTTGCATCTCATACATAACTCAGAAAACATAAAAATCATAAGATTCAATTTAAAATTACTAAAAAAATTCAAAACAAAATGAATACCTTAATTCATTCGCCACCTTGGGTGAATCAGTCCCTTTGTGCATTTTGCACTACATTTTTTGGCATTTAAACCTCATTTTCTAACTTTTTGTTTGTTGTTTCATCATTTTTTTTTTGCTCTCCAGAATTTTAGTTATAATTATTTCATTGTTCTTAGCTTACATTACATTTTCACTCACCCCGCATTTAGTAGGCTTTGCATGAGTGTTTGGTGTCTTATTACTAATGTCATAGTGAGAAGAAGTTTGAGACTCATTTCATCCTGTGATATCACAATCATTGTGGATCTTTGGTCATCTAGAGCTTCCACTCCTAGTATTGACACTAGTACACTAGGCATGGATAACACCCTTAGCAACTCCTTGCCTTCAAGTAGCATGCAAGTCAAACCAAGGAATGATACAATCCTGAAAGAAAAGATAATTCAAATTCATGAGGATTTACTAAAATTACAATATCAAATAAGCCTTGAAAACATTTCAACTACTACCATCCCTCTTATAGAAAACATTCACCACATGCTTGAAAGTGATGATGGCATTGACATTGTGAAAAACATAGTTCAAATCTCTAGAAAACATCTTCCTACAACCATTAGTTGTCCTTTACCAAAAAGTAATATCACAAGCAAAGGAGGAACTCAAATTCATTCTCCAACAACAACTGCCTCCATACCTACCTACACCAATACTCAAGTCACAACAACAATGCAACACATTAGTAATGTGATTCCTTCTATGGGTATTCCTACTAGAATGCCTAGTTCCTATGTGGCATCACAAGTTATATCTACTACCTTACCACCTATAATAGTTCGATTCACTTGTCCTATGAACACATACACTCCATCACCACTTTCACTTCCATCTCATAACACAACTTTTCCAAACTATTTCATCCTTCGAAAACAAATTTCCACCAGAAACAAAAATCAAAATGGTACACCTACATATTATGTCAAAAGTAGTCCATTGTCCTTGGAGATATTGCAAACATCGATGCCACAAGGTGTAGAGGTTCCTAGATTTGAGAAATATGGAGGGAAGGGAGATCCTTCTAACCATATTAATGACTACACTGCCTTATGTAGTGACTTTGTCATTGATGATAAACATTTGGAAAAAAAATTCCTAGGTGCTTGAAAGATACTGCCCTAGAATGGTTCTCTTATTTACCGAACAACTCAATTCGTTCATTCAATGAACTTGTTAAGGAATTTTTAAACTATTTCCAAGTGCATATGACTCCCAAGATGACCTTGGCTGATTTGATGAGATGCAAGAAAAAAGAGGAAGAAAGGATAGCTTATTTTATCTCACGTTATCAATTGCTTTATTCCCAAATCAATGTCAAGGTTCCTGACCCAGACCTTCAAAAGATATTCGTAGAAAATTTTCAAAGTAAGATTCAAGGAAAGCTTACCATGATGAAATTCCCATCCTTCATGCACCTGTGTACTTCCCTTCGTGATTATCAAAATTTGGTTAGTAGTTGACATACAAAGTCGACTTCTAACCAAATCGAGAGATCCAATACCACAAACCAAATCAATTCCCAACCTTTTAGAAAACAAAATAAACGCTTCCTTCAATTTCACTCCACTTATAGAAAAACTAAAAATATCAATAACCAAGGAGTTGTTGTCAAAGCCACAATGTCCTTTAATTATAGAGATCTGAAAAGAAAATTCACTCCCTTTCCTGATATCCTCCATAACACAATGTCCCAACTTTTAGACCAACAAATGATTACCTTGCCTCCCATCAAAACACCTAACCCTAATAACCCTTTACCTTTGAGCTTTAAATAAAATTTTTATTGCCACTATCACCAACAAAATGGACATGACATAGAACATTGCAAGCATCTTAAACATCTTGTGCAAGACCTCATTGATTCCTGTTGTTTATCCGTTAGAGGTGTTAGTGATAAAGGAAATAAGTTAGTTTCCCCTTCATACCAAAACTTGCATATTTTCAACAACCCAATGCACAAACATAATATTTCATTTGTCAAAGACAGTGAAACTACAAATAATGATGTGATGAATGGTGATACAGATGATGAAAACAATGATTATGTTCTAAATAATGTTATCAATGTCAATACTATAGAAGAAATGGTAGGGGCGATAGACATCATCCCTCCTAAGGGCCAAACTAAGAGTCCTCTTCACATTGCTTTGTCCTCTAAGGATATAATTAAACATGAACCCAATGGTCCTCTCTACATAGTCAGACGTATCTATGGTAAGTCCACTAATGGGATACTAATAGATCCCCCCTATGGAGAGAATGTGATCATCGAGGAATTTCTACTTTTGCATAAACTCTAACAAGATGAATATGATAAACAAAAAGCATGGATCAAGACACACTATGGTTTTGTTTTCCCTATGATACGATTGATCACATTACCATTTCAAATAGTACCAAAAACATTAGATGTCACTTTCTCCTTCATCCCACAATCAGACCAATTTCATGTGAAGCCAGGCCACCCATGGCTTTGCTCACCAAAAGCATGGATCAAGACACACTATGGTTTTTTTTTTTCCCTATGATAGGATTGATCACATTACCATTGCAAATAGGACCAAAAACATTAGATGTCACTTTCTCCTTCATCCCACAATCGAACCAATTTCATGTGAAGCCAGGTCACCCATGGCTTTGCTCCATGAAATTTGTCCCTTTGATTGTGCATAAATTCTTAAAGTTTCCATTTGACAATGAAGTATTCACTGTTCACCATAGCAGCTTTAACCCTTTCTTATCCAAAGGAAACTTTTCCCTAAATTCCTTTTTTCCTGATCCCATGGAACCTATAAATCCAAAAGAATACTTCTTTTTCATATCCTACCAAAAATTCAAAGTAAAGAAAATAGCCAAACTATCTCTCTGAAACATGTCCCCATCCACCTCTGAACATCCCATCTTTGACGAAATCATTCTTGAACCTAAACAAGACACAAACAACCAAGACCAACCTAAAACAAAAACTTCACCTACATATTACAAAAGACCAAGAGACAGTGAAACCAACCTCATCACACCTCCTAGAATAAAACAAGTTCAAAAATTTGAAGAGAAAGTGGTTGAACAACCTCTTGTAATTCCTTTGGTCCCTCCCCTTAGGGAAGAAAATAAACCTACGGTTGATCCATCCACTCCTACACAAATGAAACTTGAAAACAAAAAAAAAGAAACAAAGGTGCTAGAGAGCATAGGCGTAGACATCATGCCCTTGCTCGTAAGTTACATGAAGAATTAAGCAAAGAAAATTAAAATCAAAATTTGACTGAAGTAATGCATGATGACCCTACTCTCGCTTTGAAGAAAAATAATCTAATACAAATTTCACAACAAGAGTTGAACTCTTCTATGGAAATTATCATTCAACCTCCTATTATGATTAATTTGGATAATGATGATGAGGTTGCTAAAATTGATGAAGAGGATCATAATGAACTAAACACACTATTTTCCTCTCCCATGAGTTTAAACAAAAAATATCCTATAAATAATGTTGAACATAATGCTTCTCATAGTTCAACACTTTCTCTTGTCCCTTTACCTAGTTGCTCGCCTTCGATATACACAAAACATGATTGGGAGGAAAATGACTTGCTCATAGGTTGACTCACATTTGCCTTACTAGTCTTCTATATTATTCATTTTTCAATTTCTTTTGTGTGATTGCATGTGTGTAACATGATCCCCTGTGACATTCTATTTGATGCTCTCTCTGTTTGTGACATTCCTCTATTTGTACATTCATTCTTCTCTATGTCATACATCTGTTCTTCCTTTTCATTTTATCTTGTGTTTCCCTTTTAGGGATGATGTAAGGCATCAAGACACCCTATGTCTCTTCCATGTTGACCCAAAAGGCTTTCTTTTCCTTTTCCTTTTCTCTTTTTCATTTTCCTTGTGTTTTCCTTCTTGGGATGACTTAAGGCATTGAGACACCCTAGATATCTTCCATGTTGACCCAAAAGGCTTTCTTTTCCTTTTCCTCTTTTTTTAATCTCTTTCATTTTTCTTTTTTTTTCCTTTTGGAGATGACGCAAGGCATGGAGACACCCTATGTCTCTTCCATGTTCACCCAAAAGGTTTTTCTCTGTTATCACTCTCCTTGTGTCATTCTTCTAGTTCTATGTGTATTTGTGGGATGATGACATTTACAAGCTCTCTAAAAATAATTGCAACAAATAACATATTGACCCCAAATCCATAGATTCCCTCATGTGTTTGGTGTTTTCATTTTGAGGGAAACCCATCCCTTTTGTTTTTCTCCCGTATGATGTGGCTTTACTTGGAAACATATGACTTAGCATAAGGATTTCCAAGTTGGCTCTCATGTCTTCTTTATTTTTTTCTTTTTTCTTTTTTTTCTTTAAATTAATTGCTCGTAGTATGGTGTTTAGGAATTTCTTTAAAGTGGGGGCATAAATTGGCATTATTATTTTGGATTTTCCTTTTTCTCAGTTCTTAGTGCAGCCTTCTTACTTCATATGATATTTTTGTTTCTTTCTGCATGACATTGGGTGTAATGTCCTTTAGGAGTGTGATCTCTCTTGGCATATTACATTCCTCTTAGTGGCTTGATGCAACACACTACATACCGTAAGTTTCAATTTTTTTATTCTTCAATTGGTCCTCTCTTGGAGACATTAGGCACAATGTTCCCTAAGTGAAAGAACTCGCATGAGCTAAGCAAGACTCCTTTGAAAAATTCCTATTTTTGCATTTTGAATTTGTTGTTATATGGGCACCTTGTGTAACAAAACTTGCATGTTTTTGGAGCCATCTTGTTTGTTCATGAACTCCAAGCATACCTTTTTTTTCTTATCGCATGAAGCTCAAAAATCATTTTTTGTGGCGCCTTATTAAAGTTATCAGGAGGTATAACTTTGTATGGTTTGAGAGGGAAGGCCAATCTGAGGCATGAATTTCCCCATATACACTTGTGTGTGTGAGTGCATACCAGCCATGAGTGTATGTGTATCACCCATTAGGACTTCTCACCCGGTGGACAGTGAGGAGTTTTGTCTCCTTAGAGTGAGTATACATTTTTTTACACAAACAACCTAGATCTGATCCACATTGGGATGGAAAAAATAGTCGAAGCTTGCTCTGATTCTTTAATTTCACCTTTTTCAATTTTTCTTTGGTAGTGTATGCTTGGATCTTGTTTTTGTTCTTTATATCATTTTCATGTGCGTTCCTTTGTGCCTATGTTGTTTTTCCTTGGGATCTTGATCCTAGGGGCTTGATCACTCCTTTTGATCGTTATCTCATCTTATTGGCATGGGTGTATTTAAATCCCTCTTTGATGCATGATTTTCTACTTTAGTGTTAGTTTGAATCAAGTTCATCCTCTCACCAAATATTAATATGAAGATGGAACCTATTAAAAATGAATATGGTAATGAATTAATGCTTGATTAATGTATTCACATCCACTTTTCAAAGAGATTACACTCAAGGATAACCCTAGAGATCTCAATGCAAAGGAGATTGAAACCTTCCAATAAGGTTGTCCTAGGGATTGAATATGATATAATGAGGGGTTCACCACCAAATTTAGACTTGGAAAAGACAATGCAATACAAGTTGTAAAAGAAAACCCTAGTTGAATGCAAAATAATCCTAAATGACCTAGAAAGATGAACAAAATGTAACAAAAAGTTATAAAACTAAAAGTGTGCACCTGAGAGTTTGAAGAAGGTAGAATGAAGGTCTATAATTCTAGAAAATATACTACCACTACTAATTGGTACTCATTTTCCACGATGGGAAAATTAGTCTAGTTTTTGGGAAAATCTGCAAATACAAGTTTTAGCCAAAAGGGTATCTAGATCCATAAAAATATTTGTTAGGCCTATTCAGTGGGACTCATTTTCCAATAGTGAAAAATCAGTCCACTTCTCTTTTTCTAGAAGTTTTGAATTGGATTCTATTCTTCTCGGTCTACTCTGCTCCTTTCAACTGGTTCCTGGATCTGAAATTGCAAATTGCCACCTATAGACCTTCTCCAAGCTTCTCCAAGGCTTGATGAAAACTTTAGGGATTTGACTACTTTTCTCCAACTTTGCTTCTTGAAAAATTTGCAACCTAGCCCTACAAATCGCACATAAGAAGAGGGGAAAATGTTGTGGGGTTAGTGAATAGGGGTTTTCCTTGCTCAAACCCCTTTTTGGTAATTCAATCTTGAAATGAAAGCAAATATGAATGAAGAATGATGAATGAACAAAATAAAATGAATGGAGAAGGGTGATCCCACAATAGTGGTTTACAATTTTTGGCCAAACTGGACATTGAAATTTTTTTTTTAACTAAATGTTCACTTTTGGGCACCTATAGCGGCTAAACTGTGAGGAATTTGAAGATCATGCAAACTAGAGTTTTGTGACATTTTGTCTGTAGATTCTAAATATATATTTTTCAAAAAATTTGGAATCAAATTGCACTTCTTTTTCCATCTCCCGTGAAAACTAGTTTTTTTCAAAAAACAACATTTTTAAAAAGTCGTACTCACTATATAACTCATAACCTTTTTTCCATGAAGAATAAAATTATAATTCTTTTGAATTTAGATTTTTAACTCTAATATCTAGTGCTTCCACTTGGTTATATATTTTTTTATTGAATATTTTTTCTTTAATCAAGTTTCGAGGTCAAACCAATTACAATTTAGACATAGCGCGATCGTATAAAGCGTAACTTTTTTTGTATGTATGAAAATTCAATTTTATTTTTTTTGTTGGACCAAGGACTCCAATATCTTGTGCACTCATTTTTTCCTTTTTTTTTTTTTTGATAATCTTCTATTTTTCCACATGCACAAAATAAAGAGCGTGATTTTCGGTGAAAAGCCTACATTCACAAGAAATAAAAAATAAATATAATAATAAAATTTAATTTAATTAAAATTATACTTTTTTGGAAGCTTATAATAAGGACTACATACTTACAAAAAAATAAAAAATTAAATGAATTCATTTGATGCCCCAAAAGGTAAATCAAAAGTGGTTTTTTATCACCATTTTGATAGGTGTAAAGGAGACTCCGTTATAGGTATGGTTTAAACCTAGCGGGGTTCTATCCAAGGGGGCTTGGTATAAGGTGGTTTGATCAAACCCTATTAAATGGGAATCCTTTAAATGGAAATTTTCAAGGCTTAAATCATTATATTTTTTAAAAATATGTGATTTCAGCAAAAATCAGGATCTCCCAAAAAGTGTAAACCACTATTGTGGCAACACCCAGAATGATGAGTGAAAAAAAGAAAATGTTGCAACTCACCAAAAAATAGTAATAAGGTGCAACAAATATACTTGAAATGGATGCAATGGATGTGGTTCTTGAATATTGCTTGAATGATGTTGATCTTGAATGTAATGCTTTCTTGAATTATAAACTCTACATCACAATTGTTAGCACAATAACAAACATGAAGAATGCAATCTTTGACATGATGATTGGCACTTGAAGGTTGTTCTAAATTTTTTGATAATACTCCCCTAAAATGCCTTGAATACTCTTGTGAATGCTCAAATGCTCTTTTGAACTCTTCAATGCTTCTAAAATTTTCTAGGTGAGAATATGAGTGAAAGAACCTTGTATTTATACTTAATTATGGAAGAATTCCCAAAATTACAATGTTACAAGTTGACTTCAGATCTAGGAGAATAAAATCCCTTCACAATTTTGAATTAAATTTTAATTTTGGTCACATGGGACTCATTCGCCGAAGGTGTCGAATCAGTATCACCAGGCATAATGTATGGGACTAAAAATGAAAGTGCTTAGAAATGTATGAAACCTACATTGGGGCCAAAAAGAACTCTGTGGGACTCATTTTCCCAAGGTGGTGAATGAGTCCTAGACACTAAATCTCGGCCACACAAGCATGGAACATCTTAATTATGTTTGGTTATTGAATGATGTCAAGATTATCCTTGAAAAGATGCAATGAATGAGGATCATGGATGCAAAATAGGGCCAATTAAAGCATAAGAAAGCCCAATTACTAATGAAAATCCTAGAGAAGTGTGGAAATATCCTACAAAACTTTGCAACACTCCAAATAAGGCAATATTAATGTCAAATATGATTAAAATTATGTTTATTATTCTTAGTTAATTGATAAAACCCTAGAAAAGTGTGAAAGTGTGTTACAACACTTCACAACAATTTTGCAAGGAACCATTAAAATTCCATCAGTTCACAAGGTCCCAAGACCTAATGTGAATGTATTATCCATAATACAACATCAAATCAAGGAAACATTAAGCCAAAATCACAAGGAGGGCCTGAACAAATCAGAAAAAAGTATAAGGGTTACTTTTTTAGTGACTCCAACCTCCAGTACCAATACCAACACAAGTATTAATACTTCATCTATTAATAATACAAAACCATGAGATCTTAAGATTGCAATTGGAAAATGAAAAATTACAAGAAGCATTAAAGAAAGCTGAAATTGAAGCTTCCAATGCTGATAAAGCTAGAAAATTTTATTTTCTTAAGATCTCCATACCAAATCTAGAAGCTTTAAGCTATATAAATGCTGATAGTGAATCCCAAAAGAAGAAGTATGAGGGAAACACCACCAATGAAGGTGGAGGTATAGATTAGGGTGGTGGAGGTGGAGGAAATGATAAAAATAAAAACTATTATTTTGAATATGATGAGGGAAAGAAGAAAGGAGGTGGAAATAATAATGGAGATGGAAAAGGTAAGGATAAGATTCAATCTAATGATAGAAAAGATGATAAGCCTAGAAATGCTTATAGAGACCAAGCCACTAGGAGACCAATGCAAGTTGAAAACTACCAATAGTTATGCTTTACTAGAATTCTTTGTTATCCTAACCCATTTCCTGATGATTATAGACCTGCTTTAGTTAAACTCTTTGGAAAAGATGCCTTGAGTGGTGAAGACCACCTCAAAGAATTTTCTAATGTCATGGATGATTTTTAGGTAGACACAAATGACTTCATGATGAAGTTATTCATGTAGTCACTCATTGAAGATGCTCGAGAATGGTATAAAAGTTTTAATGTTAAAAGTATTCGATCTTAGAAAGAATTTATGATGTTGTTCAAAGAGCAATATGGTGATAAGACTGATTCAAGGTTTCTTTTTAATTAATTTAATAATATTGTTAAAAGTTCAAAAGAGGATGTGGCTGATTTCAATGTAAGATTTCAAAATGCCATGAATCGGCTACCTCCTCATTTAAGACTAAATGACAGTGTATGCTTGGTGAAATATTGCAATTCCTTTGATGCAAAAATGAGCTATCTTTTGTTGGATAAGAATCGTCAAATGTTGAGAGAGGCTTATAAGATGGTTGTCCATATTGATAATATCAATAGAGAAACTAGTAAAGTGGGGAGAAGGGATGATGTAAAGATCCCCAAGAGTCTAAAGGAGGATAAAAACTCTGGTGCCAAGGGAAATTTTCTAGAGGATAAGATTGATAATGTAAATAATACCATGTGGGACCTAAGCAATAGAATTTATAAACAATAGAAAGGTCTGACAAATGAAAAGTCTAATTATCATAAGAATGAAATACCTCCTCGATTGTAGGATCACTAATATAATACAAATTTACATATGGGAAGCTCATTCCTAATAATTAGAGAACTTATTAGAACAAGGTTCCTTTGGATCCTCTGCAGAAGACCTCAAGCAATTTTTTTGATGAGACCCCTTGGTGCATGGTTTTTCAAATGCCACATTCTCCTCATCAGTGTGTAGTTGCATAGATGGTTGAAGTGGAAGAAGAAGTACCTGAATACTATGAATAATCCATTAAGGATGATATTGACATAAATATGATCATCAATGGTTCTGATTTTGTTGACAACAAGTGCTCATCTTATATGGAGTATCATGAAATGGATGTGGATGACCAACAAAATATTTCCACCATGTATCACTAACAATTTCTCTTTGATGAAGATGAGGATAGTGATAATGAATTGTACACAATGGATTCAACTGAATACAATCTATCCCTGAGGAGACCTTCAAATGAGGAAATTACAGGATACAAAATAGCCTTGTCATCTCAAGCTATAAGCTCATATGATCTGATAAATATAATAGTTGGTGGTGACTAGGGTAGTCTTGCTAGTCTGTTCATCAAGGAGAAAAATGTGAAATCCAAAGAGCAAAAACCTGATGGTAAAGAAGAAGTTATCACAGCTAACAAAAGAAAGGGAGATAAGATTTTTTCTAAGAAAGTTGATAAACAAAAAGCATATGCAGAGCTCAAATCCCTTTCTTTGAAGAAAAAGGTACAAAAGTAGAATTCTGAAGTAGCAAGAAAAAATGCCAAGCTCAAGGCTGAAACAAAAAAGAATCTATAGAAGGAGAGTGGTACAAAACAAGGTATGAACCCAATTGAATTACCAAAATATACTCCTGTTGATACGTCTCAATTTCTTATCCAAGTAAAATTTTATGTTCCTTTACTTGAAATGATGAGAATTGATGAACACAAAAAAAGCACAATAGCCCTTATCAATGGTGCTACTATAGTCTTTTATAAATTAGTTTTTTCCACTCCACCCAAAGTGAATGAGAAGGAAAAGAAAGAAAAATAAGTTGATGGAGTGATTACTGAGATCCCTCATATTTTTCTATGAAATTCAGTTACAACTTTTCTTGAAAAAATAGTCCCATTCTTCCTCACAGTGATTATTGAGGGAGTTTTCCTAAAAAAATATATTATTGATTCTGGAGCATCAAATAACATAATTCCAGCTAAGATCATGGAGGCATTGGGACTAAAAGTTAATAGTAGTCATGGAAATTTTTATTCTATGGTTTCAAGGGAAGTCCCTGTGACCAGTGTGATTAATGAGCTTCCTTATAGGTTAGCAACTTATGCAAAGAAAAAGTTAAAATGAGTATGGTGGTAGTAGATATCCCACCTAATTATGGAATTCTTCTATCTAGGAAGTGGAGTGCTTCCATGGGAGGTAGCATGTAGTGTGACATTTCTTACACTACCTTCCCTATTGATGGTAAGTATATCCAACTGGTTAGGGAGCTAAAAGTGTCCCATATACTATAGCATGCTCCTGAAGATGATACAATTTTTTACAGACATTGATAATAATGATTTTAAAGTGGAAGAGTTGCCAAGATAATGTGATAAGATCCTTGCACCTATAGACCATGAAGTTGTAAGACTATTTGATAAGGATGGACTTTGGAAGATGTACTTTGATGGTGCAAGCTCTAAAGATGGGTCCAGTGCATGAATATTTTTGGTTTCATCAAGTGGAAATACATTAAAATTTTCTTTCACTTTTTCCTTTGTATGGACAAACAATTTAGCAGAGTATGAAGCCTTTCCACTAGGACTAAGGTTCACCGGAAAGCATGGGATAACTAATTTAATGGTAATTAGTGATTCTAAGTTGGTGATATCGTAGGTAGGATCTAGATATGCATGCAAGAAAAATAGATTGAAACAATACATAGATGTTGTTTGGGATTGCATTGAACAGTTTGATGCCTTTGGAATAGACTGGATGGAAAGAGGACAAAATAGAGTGGTGGACTTACTTGTAAACATTGCATTAAGATGAGATGATATAAATTTCATGAGTATCTCTAAGGTTGAGGTACAAGCAAGGACCTCAATCCTTGACAATGCACATAATTGGAAAATTTTCAAAGATGATGGAGATATTTGGAAATTTTTAAAATATGCTGATGAATATGAATGCCAAGAGATTGATTTTGGTGAATTTGTTGAAAATGTCGATAGTCATGATAAATTATTTGGGAATGAGGTCATCCAACTTAAGACAAAGAAAATCCTCAAGGGCCTTGTAGCGTTAGAAAGAGCCTTTCATAGTCAGGATAAGAGCAAGGTTAAAACAACTACCACCTATGCAAATGATCTGGAAGAAGTGAATTTGGGGACTGAAAATGCCCCTAAAAAGGTATAGATAGGAAAGAAAATCAAACCAAAGATCAAGGAAATGTTTGTTTCCTTATTAATAAAATACATACATGCCTTTTCTTGGTCATATAATGAGCTAAAGGCTTATAAAGAGGAATCATTCCAACATGAAATTCCTTTGATAGAAGATGCCAAGCCTTTTAGGCTGAAGCAAAGACCAATCAATCCTACCTTAGCTCCTAAAATGGAAGAGGAATTGTTTAAGCTAAGGGATGTTGGCATCATAAAGCCCATTAGGCATTCTTCATTGGTTTCTAATCTTGTTACAGTTAGGAAGAAAAATGGTGATATAATGTTTTGTGTTGATTTTTGGAATGTGAATATGTCATCATCAAAGGAAAACTATCCCCTATCGAATATGGAAGCCATGTTGCATAAGGAAACTGGCTATGAGATATTATCAATGATGGATGGTTTTTCTAGATACAATCAAGCGAAAGTGAAGGAGTCTGAGTAGTATAAAACTACATTCAAAAATCTATGGGGCATCTATTTGTATGTAAGGATTCCATTTGGTTTAACCAATGTAGGTACCACTGTCTAGAGGGCTATGAATGCAGCCTTTTCTAATTTTATTGACTTATTTATAGCAATCTACCAAGATGATTTAACAACCTATGCCAAGAAGGAAGAAGATCACTACATGCACTTGGAGAAGACATTTATCAGGGCCTTGGAATATGGGATCTCACTGAACCCTAAGAAGTGTGCCTTTCGGGTTACTGAAGGAAAGTTGATGGGGCACATTGTGTCCAAAGAGGGAGTGACTATTGAACCTAAGAGGGTAGCAGCCATAGGAAAGATTCCTTAGCCAAAGAATGTAAAAGGAATTCAATCATTCTTTGGCTAGATAAATTTCTTGAGGAGATTTGGAACTGACTTTGCAAAAATTACAAATCCTATCTCCAAAATGTTAAAAAGAGGGGAAAAGGTGGTTTGGAGTGAGGATCCTAGTTAGAAATTCAAGAGTATAAAATAGGCCATCAAGGAGGCACCATTTTTAAGGACTCTTGGATTTTCTAGTCCATTAAAAATCTTTTCATTTGCATCATTTCATACTATTGTTGTTGTTTTGTTATAGAAGAATGAAGAGGGTTTTGAACAAACAATTGCTTTCTTTAGAAAGTCACTTCAAGATGCAGAATTAAAATATGATTTAATGGAGAATCAAACATAAGCACTTGTGAAGGTTGTGAATTACTTCAGGACCTATCTAGTTGGATCCATGATCATTGCTTATGTCCCAGCTGTAGCTGTGAAGGAAATATTTACCCAACAAGAAGTCACGAGTGAAAGAAACAAGTGGATAAATAGAATCCAAGAATTTAATATTGACATCCAAATAACCATATTGGTGAGAGGTTAGGGATTGTCCAAGTCAATGGATGAAGTGAACCTAGATGTGAATAAAATAAATCTGGAAGATGATTCTAGGGGATCATATACCTATGATATGGAGTGTTGTGATTGGTATAATAATGTTGTTGATTACTTGTAGAGAATACAGTTCCCTAAGGGATTGAATTAGAATGAATAAGGAACCCTTAAGCTACATGCCATTAAATATTTGATTATAAGAGGTGAGTTGTGGTGGAGAAACTTGGAGGGTGTATTGTTGAAATGTGTTGATGAGACCAAGGCCTCTGAGTTGTTAAAATAAATGCATGGTGGGGTATGTGATGGACATTATATGGCCAAAACTATTTCCTACAAAGAATTGAGGGTTGGATTCTAGTGTCTTACATTTTTTAAGGATGCATAAAAACTGGTAAGAACATGTGATGAATGTCAAAGGTTTTCTAGAAAACTAAAATTTCTAAGTAACTTGCCTCTTAGACCAGTCACTGTGCAGGAACCATTTCAAAAATGGCTATTGACTTCATTGGAGAAATAGCTTAAAAGTCTAGTGAGGGGAATTCATGGATTCTTGTGGCAATAGAATACTTCACAAAGTGGGTGGAAGTGATCCCAACAAGAAAAGCAACAAGTAAACTAGTCACATACTTCCTAATGGAAAATATATTGACCAAATTTGGAGTACCTGAGAAAATTATCTCAGATAATGCAATGTGCTTCAGATGTCAATATTTTGCAAACTTTTTCTCAAAACATGGAATCTAGATGTCATATTCCTCACCATATCACCCTCAAGGAAGTGGTCAAGAAAAATCAAGCAATAAAAGCTCGATGAAAATTATCAAAAGGATTATTGAGAAGAATAAAAGAGCTTGGGATTTCAAGTTAAGGTTACTCTAGTGAGCAGATCAGGTGATTGTTAAGAAGGCCACTGGATATGCACCTTTTGATCTAGTATATAGTATTGTAGCTAGGCTACCACAAAACAACCTCATGCAAATGTATAAGTTTCTCCAAGAGTATGATGAGGACATGTGTGACACAATGTAGCATAGGATTGATGCACTAGTGGAAGTAGATGAAACAAGGAGGGATGCTTAGAAAATAAGTGCCAAGTTGTAATTGCAAGTCAAGAACTTGCACGACAAGAAATCATCCTCAAGAAAGTTTCAAGTAGGGAACCTAGTTTTGATGTTGAATGTAAGATCCAAAAATAAGGGAAAACATGGAAAGTTTGAAGCATTCTATATTTTCCCTTATTTGATAAAAAACACTCATGGTGAACACTCATATTTCCTACAAGAATTTTCAGGTAAAATTCTTGAGCTTCCAATACATGGATCATTCTTCAAGCCTTACTTCTCTTGAAGTGAGTTTTTTTCCATGTACATTGTATTGTCTTGTAAATGTTGTGTATAGGTGTGTTTACTTTAGTTGTGTATGGTTTGTTCCTACTACCTGGTCTGAGTAGTTCTTGGTTTTGGTCCTCTGTGGTTGGTCTACTTCAACCTAAGATTCTAGGATCTTTCCATGCCCATGAGAGGAATACATCCCCAATTAGATCCATTGTAGGAACCCTTAATTTTTCATGTTCCACTGATTAATTTTTTTTTAAACCTGGTTATTCGCATCATTGTGGGCTTAGGTTTTATCCTGTTAACCATGATTTAGGGTTTTTTGCTCCTTAACCCTCACAAAAATTTCTAAGTCTAAGCTTCCTTACTGGTGTTCTGATTCATTGTTGACCTCATATTGTCAGTTCCTAGTCATTTAAGTCATGACTTATTCCTTTTTCCTTAAATTAAATTGGATCTTATATTGGGCTTAACTTTTTCATCCTTAGCCTAAGGTTTCATTTTAATCGATTATGTCCCTCATCTATCATGTTCCTAGTTGGGCCCCTCTTTAAAACTAACATTTTCCACATGTGCAGATATTAGGCTATATGTTGATAGTTAGATCATCGTGAGAAAATCTCTACCATTCCCCATGTCCCAATTCTACTTTGTTTCTCATTAAAATAATAACACGGGCTTGTGGGCAGTTGCCACATGTCATGATCGACAATGGGCCTAGTGTTTTCAAAGGGTCAATAGGTGGAGTTTTAAAGAAGATCAGTGGTGAGTGTCATGTGATGTGTCTTCATCCATGTCATTCCCTGCTCCTGCATTTGTTCCAAATTTTCATTAAATTATTTTCATAGGCTAGCGGGCTATCAACATGTGTCCCAAGGTCAAGGGACCTACCACGCTACAAAGAAAAGAAAACACTCTATTGAGAGAATATTGGTGGTTGATAGTAGGTGACGTGAGTCAATCCTGACCACTCCCTGCTATCCCATGCATGGCCCATCTCTGCCACCCAAATCCAGAATGGGGAAGTGGGAGAGAGCCACATGGAGCATCTTGGAGGGCATAAAAGACATTAGAGTAAAGGAAAATATTAAACAAATATTTTAGCATGGGGCATTGATAGTAAAGTGTGTGCCACTAAAAGGAAATATGAGGCACATGTTTTAACAACTCTTGAGATCTTTTAATCTAGGCCATTAGTTATGTCAAAGGAATACGGTCATGGGAGAGTGGTCCCATGTTAAGATGGGAATATATTGAAGGCATGAGATTTCATGTTAGCCCTTCTGTGTCTCCCCATCACCAAGAGTTGCGTGAGGGATATGTTTCATGGGGAAGGCTGAAATGTGGAAAGCACTTCAATACCAAGGAGATAGTTGAGCCCACACATGACAAGAAAGTCCCTCCACATGGCTTGTTTGTATTTGATGAGTACTACGGTTTTTTATAGTCAATTTTTTTCAAATCTTGTTGACTTCATCAATATCACTAAACAATCAACACATTTTTGTGATCAATGGATGACATTCAAAGCTCGGTTCAAAGGAAAGTGAGTCATTTTGGTTCGTGTGAGGGAGCCTTAATAGCCAAAAGAACATCAAGCTACCAAATCATTTGGTTGCATAGCTATTAAAAAATATCTCAGAGTATAATTGAGCATTGAGAAAGAAATTCTATGCGCTTGGAGAGCTTGTGCTATGGTTTTCAATCCTATCCAATGTCAAAGCTAGGGTTGTTACTAATCTACAAAAAACTAGTAAGTGAATTATTTCCTTCTCATCATAATTGCTGATAAATTACGGTCTCCAAATCATTCTATCAATTATGATTTTATTGGTTTTACATTTCTTTTAAGGTTTGAAATTCATTGAGATAAATTAGTTGATCTTGCATTGTTATAATTCCTTTCAATCTCTTAGTTGAAGGTTTTATTCTAAGAAACCATAAACTGTACATTGTAAAACCCTTGAGTTATGGCTCCCAAAGAAAAAGAATCTTCATCAAAAGGGGAATCCTTCATTCCCAAAAGACCTTTGAGTAAAGACCTTACTGATCAACTGCCACTCTCAACTAGTGAAAAACCCAAGGTTCAATTGCTTCTCTAGGGTCCGCAAGTAGTCAAGGGCTTTATTGACAAAAAAAATTCTATTAGGGATGCCAAAGTACCTTGCACTAGGTGGGAATTGTTCTATGGTTTGTTTTAACATAGAAACATGGGCATTGTAGTTGGTAACCCTTAGAATCTTCACCTACCAAAATTGACCATGCCTAACTTATACTTGGATATCACTCTATTGAAATCAATAGCTATGAATTATGACCTAGTCACTAGAACTGTGAGGTTTTATGAAGAAATTGGTATGGTTAAGGTCACCAAGGAAGAGATTTCTCATGTCTTCAGACTCACCGAGTGGAGTGATGATATGCCTAAAATTGATGAAAAGGATATTAAGGAAGAGTAATATATAACTAAGATTGCATTCAGGGTCCATACATTGCAAAGGTACATAGCAAAAATTGGGGACCAAAAAATCACATTGGGACAATTTGATAAAGATCCTTTTCCTGTTAATTACTTTGTATCCTATTTCCAAAGGGTTTTCTACTCCATTTTCTAGATAATTGGATATGATCCTATCACAATAATTCACATGGAATGGATGTATATGGAAGCCCACATTCAACACTCTTAGTATTGCACAACATATGATTATACAAGATTTCTGGCAGAGAGAATTCATGAGGGTTAGTAAAATTATAGAAGGGTGTAGATGGAGTGAGGTTTAGCTGGTACTCATTGTTAATGCAGTTTTTTTTTTTTCAAAGGTGCATCTTACTTTGGTCAGAATATGACATTGGATAGGATGGAAGGTACTTTGGAGCTGCCTGTTTAGTGTTGGACTACCATCCTAGATAAGTGTGATAGGACTCATGATTATATGGTATTTGAGAACTTGTTTGCTTTAGAATTGAGAAGAGTCTTGGTTGTGAGTATACCAGGAGTTCCCAAGGCCTTGCATGATTTCTTGAGACCTAAAGATAGGAAGCCTGAGCTAGGGGTTGAGCATAATTTTTGAGATGTTATCCCTTAGATTGCATATATAGTTTTTAGAGTGTATGTTTCCACTGTCGAGCCTCACTTGTTGCATAAGTATGTCCCAGAAAGAATTGGTTTTCTTAAGGTGATGTATTAGTTGGGAAGTGTGGAGAACAAAGACTTGTTGGAATAGGGAAAAGGAATATTTTTCTCCTCATATAGATGCTTCTTTGATTTTTTAATGCAAAAGGGAGGTTGGAATAAGATAAATGATATAATCAAGACTTTTCACATGAAAAGAGTAGTGAAAAGGGAGAATCATGATCCTAAAGGCTTCATGGCCTGACTAAAGGAAAGGAACAAGAGTTCCAAGTTTGTGCATATTTTCCACTTCCCTAAGGATATAATAAGGAACATGTCTTATTTTTTGGAGCAAGAGAATAAGAAAGCAAGGTGGATCACTTTTAATAAAATGAAAATAAAGGGAAAGAAAAATGATCCTAAATTTTCTACTCTTGCACAAATCCCCAATACAATTTAGAGAGCTCAATATGTTTTCTAGAACTTTGAAAAAATGGTTGGTCACCTTGGAGGTGAAAGAATGATTCAAGACAAGGGAAAAGCACCCATAGAAGAGGAACAAAGTCAAGGAGAAATTCTTGTTATGGAGGAAAGGCCTAGACATTAGCCTCCTAAGGAACTAAAAGTAAAGGTTTTCATAAGGAGGAAGAACAAAGCAAAGAAATATGATATAATGGCTACTCCCTCTCAACAAGAGGAGCAAATACCTTTTTCTCCTATGCCACAAATTCCACCACCATCTCCTCCAAGGACAACTAAGGAAAAAATTATGGATGTTGATGCCCCATCACAACATACCTCACTGCGAAGAGAGTCACCATTGAAGAAGCCAAAGGTCGAACAAATAGGTTTGGTAGTTTATGATGATGATGAACATGATGAGGAAATTTGGGTATCTAAGTAGGAAATGCAATAGGGAATGCCTCCTGCACCAACAGAAATGGTATCACAACAATTGGGTATGAGGTTAAGTAAGGATGACCTCACTGGGCTTAACGTAAAACATGATGTTAGAGTGGAAGCATGCACGAGGTTCATTGATGACGATTCATTTATAAAATCTCAAGCCTTCATGGAATTTTCTTATAGGGCCAAAAGGGATGAATATGTCAGCAATCTAGCCAAGAAAATAAGTCTTCATCTAGAGTTACCTGATGCCACCATTCAAGCATAGGTCTTGAATGAAATAAGAGCTAATTTTTAGAGGATGACTCTAGAAGAGGGATGAAAGTTGGTAAGAAATAATCGTATTTTGTTCCTGCCAAAATGGGATTTGGATTTTTCTATTTCCTTTGATATAATAAAACAGTTTGATAAACCTCTCTACAACTCAGAAGAAGTGGTTGCAATTGCACTACAAGGATCTTGTTTTAGTGAATAGTGGGATGCATTAGCTATTTGGTTCCTATGCCCAAGTACAAGAAATCCTGACATTACTAAAGTTGCACCTAACTACAGGGGAGGTCTAATAATAAAGAGAGTGTCAGAGACATCAACTCTTGAGGCAGCAAATATGTCTATAAATGTTGCCTAGTTCACAAGAGCCACTGTGGAATCTGTAACTACAAAAAAGGAAAAGTTCAGGACATAATACAATGACATGTTGGTATAATGTGGAAGGACTAAACAACACAAGATGCAAATACAAATGAAAATATAATTATTAGAGGATAAGTTGCAAAATTTGCAACCAAGAAAGCAAACATAGACAAGTGCTAATTCTCCTACCACTCCACATGAAGCTGCACCCACTTATTTTATCCCTTCAACAAGTTCCTCATGGGAAATTATGCCATATAATATGGGAATGCCCATTTCAATGATAGATTCTAGTACATCAGAGAAAGGTGTCAACAAGGAGGAGTTACTCAGGCTTTTAACTGATTATAAGGAGAAATGTGACAATCAAGATAGGGAAGTATTTATGAGTAATGTAAAGATTATCACTATAGTCTTGGAACACTTAAACAAGGGGGTTATTAATAGGCTGAATAGTATTCATGATAGTTATTCCTCCATGAAATCTGCTATAAATATTTTTTTCAATGATAAGGAGAGGGCTATCCCACTTATGGAGAAATGGATTCCTAGGTTGCAAGAATTGAGGATGATGTCTATTGGAGCTAGGTAGGATGCTAACCCCACTAAGAAGCTTATATCCACCATTAATATTGTAAACATGAGATTCAGGAATTTGGGGGAGTTATGGAGCCTTGGGGGGCTAGGATAAGGGAGTTGGTCAGAAAATTTCATGAATCACATCATGGTATCTTTCCATCCATGTTAAGGGATGATGGTAACATCAATGCTTTGCATGAACAGAGAAAGGAAATTAATAACATTATTTCAATTCAAGCTACTTTGATTTTCTAGGAGAATGATATGGGAACACTGAAGAGGAATATGGACATGTTGGTCCATGCAGAGATTGTCCCAACAAAATCTAATAAGGAGGAAAATCAAGTTGTTACCAAATATTTGACTTACAAAGGCACGATAATGTTAGGAAATTCAATTGACCCACTTAGGAGGAGTTCTTAGCCTGGAACAAAAAATACTTGGATGGACTAGAGGATTAAGTGCAATAATGGGGTGGAAAGTATTACTTTGATTTTGAAATCTACAATCATGGTCTGAAATAGATGGGTGAAATAATGCATAGCCTAAAATTAATAAAGATTAAGATTTTAATAAAGTATGGACAATATATTGATTTCTCCCAATTTTGAATTGATGAAAAGTTTACAGATGTGGACATTTTCTATGTCCTTTCCTATTTTATTCCTTCATGCTTTCTTTCATTTCCATTTTGTGTGGATGGACACAATTTCTTAGCATGAGGATATATTTAAAACTGCTCGCAGATGCCTTATGAAAGGTGGGAACAGATCAACAAAAAATGAGAATAAATTTTATCTCATATATGTTTCCCTCCATCTAAAAATGTAAAAGTAACTGCAAAGGGAATATGTGTTTTAGCAGTTTAGTAAAATGGTGGCATGTGTGCTTTATGGCCTAAAGCTTGTTTTGCTCCTTCATTTCTATAAGAAGGAATTCAAGGCTAGATGTACGAGGTTTTGTTGTATTGCAATTGATCACAGAGAATTGTAAAAAGAATACTGACCTTGTTTTTAGTTTTGTCTTAGGTTATGATTTTTTTAATACATATATAATTCTAAAAACAAAACTAACAAATACAATATAGAATGGTAAAAATTTCATGGCCATTTTCTCTCTTATGTACTTGTTCTATGAGTTATGAATAATATGATCAAGGATTGTCTTGTTCATCTCCATTAATTTCCAATGGATTTAGGGTTTTGTTCTTTCTTATTGATTCAAAGAATTAATGTAAATGATTGAATGAAGTTGTTGATTCAGATGAATTTATTTCTAGGATATTCATAAGAAGTGGTGGTTGAGAATATAATGTGGAGATGTTGTAATGTAGTATTTCCAAAGCTTATATGATCCTATGTGTAAAATGGTTATCAGTTTACTTAAGTTAATATTGACTCCATATTTAGGATAAGGCACTAGTTTGAGTAATATATTCATAATAAATTTTTTGGGTTGGTTTATTAGCAAGTCAGTCTTTATTTACAAAACTTTCAAATGAGTTACCATTGTAGTTATTTTGTTATGAATTTCACTATTCTCATGCTCCAAATGTAGAGTATTGTTAAAGGAATGGACAAGTATTTTGATACACTACATTGTTGAGTTGTAACATGAGAATTATCTATTATTTATAATGTATTTAAATGTTAATTTCATAAGTTCTTAAATATACATTTTGGGATAACCATCTCAGGCTTCACAGAGCCCAAAATATAGGGGGAAAGGTTTGTTGCTTTCACTCATTTGTTTTCCAATCCCTTTAGATTGCTAAATAGTGGAAATGGAAAATTCCATAGGAAATATTCATGACCAACTTGGTTCTTAAAAACAACCAACAGGCACCAAAACATCCTAGGGTGGAGTTAGAATGAGGGCGACCAAAACACGCGCTTCATCATTCTCGAAAGTAGTATTTCACACAAGGTCAGCCACACCAATGTAAAACACATAGAACCATTAAACACGAACTTTCCAAATGATGAAATTAACTTCAATACAGTCAGGGCAACTCAACTTTAGAACCATACATCATAAGACTTCATCAAAGAGAAATTCAGACCAACACCATTTCTCTTGGACCTCAATCAGAACCACATAGAGAACCATAGTTCATAACTAGTGAACACAACCTGCATTTTACAACTAACCAACAACCAAGAATTTTATTATAGCACCTTCTTACAACCATGAACAACATATATAAACCACACAACCATAGGAGAAAATCCAGAGCAAAAACTAGAGCAATCACAAAACACTTACAATCTTTATTAAAATTTTCTCAACATCCTCGACATATAGAACCAACAACAACTAGTAAATAACCAACTAACTAGTTGAAATCAATGGAAACACCTTCAATCTTTCCATTTTTGCAACATGAATTTCTTGACACCTTGTGTCATCCCGAAAAGGAAAACACAAGACAAATGAAAAGAAAAAATTTCCATGTGAAGCTTGGCTATCCATGGCCACGCTCCATGGACATCATGCCATTGATTATGAATAAATGCTTAAAGTTTCCCTTTGAAAATAAAATATTTATAGTGCACCATAGTGGCTTTAACCCTTTTTCCTCCCAAGGGAAATTTTCATTAGATTGTTTTGGCTTGGGCCTATGGAACCTATTAAACCTTGTGAGGACTTCTTTTTCAAATCCTATAAGAAATTTAAGGTCAAATGGATAGAAAAACTATCCCTTACAAATATTCCTCAACCTATGATTAATCCTAACATATTTGATGAAATCATGATTGAACCTCAAGACATTCCAAACAACCAAGACCAACCTAAGACAAATCCTTTTCCTATTTTGTACAAACAACCAAGAGATAACAAAATAAATATTTTCACGCCTCTTAAGATAAAACAAATTTACAAAGCTAAAAAGAAGTTGGTTTAAAAACCTCCTTTGCTTCCTTCTATTCCTCACCTTAAGGATGAAAACAAACCTATGGTTGATAGACCCACTCCTACAAAAACACAACATGAAAATAAAACTAAAATAAATCAAAATGCTAGAGAGTGTAGGTGTAGATGTCATGCTCTTGCTCAAAGGTGAAACAAAGAAAAAAAAAAGAAAAAAAAAATCCAACCTTTACTAAATCAATACATGATGAGTCTCCCACTTCGCCACAACAAGCTACTATACCACAATAGTAGTTAAATCCTTCTTGAGATATTATCATTTTACCTCCCATTGTGATTAACTTAGATGACAATGATGAGGTTGCTAAAATTGATGAGTAGGTTTATAATGAATTGAATATATTGTTTTCCTCTTGCATAAGATTAAACAATAATTCTCGTAAGAAGAGTGTTGAACTTGGTAATGAACCTAGTTTGGAACTTTCTCTTGTCTATTTTTCTAGTTTTCCACCTTAAACTTATGATGAACATGATTGGGATGCGGATGAATTTCTCATAGGTTGACATGCACAAGCCTTACTTTTGTTTTTCACATTTTGTGTTGTTACATCTGCATAATGTGATCCAACATAGTATTATATTTGATGTCTCTCTCTCTTTGTGACATTCCTTTATTTTCATCTACATTCCTCTCTATGTCATAAATATTTTATCTTTTCATTTGTCTTGTGCTTTCCTTTTGTGGATGATGCAAGGCATCGAGATGTTCATGTCTCTTCCGTGTTGACCCAAAAGATTTTCCTTTATCTTTATCTTTTCATTTGTCTTGTGTTTTCATTTTGGGGATGACACAAGGTGTTGATACATTCATGTCTCTTCCATGTTGACCCAAAATATTTTCCTTTATCTTTATCTTAACATTTTTCATGTGCCTTCCTTTTGGGGATGATGCAAGGCATCGACACATTCATATCTCTTTCATGTTGACCTGAAAGGATTTTTTTTTTGTTTTCACTGTGTGTGTGTCATTCTTCCTATCCTGTGACTATTTGGGGAATGATGATACTTCTAAACTCTCTAAAAACATTACATCAAGAACATACTTACCCCAAATCTATTGCTCCCTCATTTTTTTTGAGTTTTATTTTGGGGAAAACCCCTTCATTTTTTAAGACGCATCTTTATTTTGAAACATATGAATTTGCATAGGGCTTTCTGAATAAGCTCTCTTTATTATTAGCATTTATCATTTGCTACATTAAATTAATTGGTCACATCATGGTGTTTAGAAATTTATTAAAATTGGGGACATACATTGGCATTATTCTTTTGCATCTCATTTTTATTGTATAGTCTTCTTATTTCATGCAATGTGTCTTTCACTTTATTATGACATTGGGTGTGATGTCCTTCAAGAGCATGATCTCTCTTAGCATATTATATTCCTCTTAGTTTCTTGATGCAACACACTACATTCCCTAAGTTGTGAATCTTATATTCTTCGATTGGTCCTCTCTTGGAGACATTAGGCATAATGTTCCCTAAGTTAAGACCTTACATGAACTAAGAAAAAATAATTTGAATGTACCTTACACTATTTTGAATTTACAACATCAGTTATATGGCCACCCTACACAATACAGTTTTCTTGCCTATGGAGCCACCTTGTTTTCTCATGAGCTTCATGCATACAAAGCTTTGCTTGCCTCATGAAGGTAAAAGTTCATTGTTGTGTGGAAACTTATCAAAGTTATCAAGAGGTATAGATTTAGTATGGTTGTATGCATGGGAGATGAACTTACGAATGCCTTTCTCATATCCACTTACTTATCTTTGTGAGCACTGAAAAAATGGAAAAATGGGGCTAGATGCTATTGTATGGTTTGGGACATAGATCACACCAACTTTACAATCATTTCATTGAAGGATAACCTTAGAGATCTCAATGCAAAGCCGAAATAGATATTGCAATAGGGCTATCCTAGGGGATGGTGGTAAACTAATAAGGGGTTCACAACCAAGCTAGAGCATGGAAATAAAAACACAATTCACGATATAATACTAAACCTGATATGATGCAATGACTTACTAAATGACCTAGAAATGTATGAAAAACATAATAAAAATTTGTAGGATGGAATATGTGCACTTGGGAATTTGAAGTAGACTTCAATGAATTGAGCACTAAAAAATATAAATTTTGTGTCTACTGGGACTCATTCACCAATTTGGGCGAATCAGTCCCACATAAGGGTTTTTGTACAAGAATAAATTTCTAGAAAAAGGGTATCCAAATTTGAAAAAATTGTGAAAAACACATATAGTGGGACTCATTCACCACTTCTAGTGAATCGGTTCCATTACGCTTTTTTGAGAATTCAAGGTTCTGATCTGAACTTCAACACCTACTTTTTTCTCCCAAATTGATTTATGGAGCCGAATATACAAAAATACCTACAAAATAGAATATATAGTTGATTTACTTATGGTGGTTTCCCTTGGTCAAAACCCTAGTTTGGTAATTAAACCTTGATAGAAACAATGAAACTTGAATGTAAATGTGAACATAAATTGTAGCCTCAAGTGTTTTTAAGACTAGGAAATATGAAACACAATGCAACCCTATTCTAGTGTGTAAGAATGAGATGCATGAATTAAATATGAAAATGAATGACTCACTTTGAGAGATCTCTAACCACCCAAATGAGTCTCAATAATGCTTGCACCTTCCTTAGGCTAAATGTAGAGTGATAATAAAGGATAAAATCACTTAGGAAATAAGCCATTAGGCTTGGCTTGATGTGTTGTTGCATCTCCCCAACCTAGAATCCATCATGATTCACCATAGAAAAACGTGATCAACCCTTGGAAATGCTAGATATTGAATGAAAGTGATCTTGAAGACCTACAAAAACACTTTAATGCTACTCCAAGACTTCAACTTTGCTTTCTTTTTAAAATTGAATGCTCTTGTGAAAGAATGATTGAATACTTTGAATGCTTGGATCTTAAAATTGCTCTTGAAAATGCTTTCTTAGATGAAAAATGACTTAGTATCTTGCTTATATAGGAATTAACACCAAATTTATCATTATTCAAATCTCAAAATCTCACATCAGCCAAAAATTTGAATTAAAAATGTGATTTTTCTTCTCAAACCCTAAAAAAGGCCCAAATGGGACTCATTCACTCAAGGTGGTGAATGGGTCCTGCCTAGGGGACTCATTCTCCAAGGTGGTAAAAGAGTCCCGCCCTAGATCTTTGGGGTGGGCTATCTAAATTTTTGATGTTTTAGATGATTTTGTCAGGTTTTTATCTGAAATAAGCCTCAAGATCTAAAATAATAGGTCTTAGGGGCCGATTAATGATGATTTAAAGGGTAATTAATGCAAGGGTACAAAAATAGGTCCAAATTAGGAAAGGAATTGTACTATCTCGTAGAAGGGAGTACAATTTACATTGCCAAATTTAACCCCCACTTTAGCACCCATATGAATCTACGTGCATATCCAAGATAAAGGACTCATATGGGAGAATGAAGCCCCAACTATAGCTATCTGCAAAACCATAATGTTAGGAACCACATCTTTCAACACGAATTCATTGGTTGTCCCAAAAATCCTCTTAGCTAACTTCTCATAGAAATTAAATTTGAGGGTAGATGTATTCCCCCCTTGATTCCACTTACTTTATGGAGGTGTAATCAAGGTAGCAATCTAGCCACATCGAATAAGTTCAGTCAATCATAGTGTATTTCCAAGTACCATACCACATGATTATAGACATTTTATGAGGACGATATTTGAATCATGATTCCAACACAACAAACGACGTCAAAAACAGAGCCATCTAGCTCCTCTTATGTTAATTTCAATGAAAGGCACTTTTTAACACTAGTAATATAATAAAAACTCTAATTTTAACTTATATAAGAGTAAAAGGTGAAGTAATTTCTAACTATTTTTTCATTTACCTTCTTTTAGCTTGTTTTTGGTGAAGAGTGATTGAAGATGCTAAGCCAATGAGATTACGTTCCTATGAGACTAGACATCCTACGAGATCAGGTAGCTTTCGGCTAGCACCATTATCAAGTGAGTTGATTTTTCTACCTTAGCTTCTTCCTTTTGCAATTATTTTATGATTTGTACACATTTATAGGTTAATTTAGGGCCTTGGAGAAAAATTTCACAAAGTGCTCCTTTTTTTCACAAAGTGTCCTCTTTTTTCTCAAAGTGTCTCTTTTTGTCATGAAGTGTCACTTTTTTTTTCAAAGTTTCTTGTTTCTTCACAAAGTGTCCCAAAAGGGGTCTAAAGTGTCTAGGACTCTTAGAAAAGTACACTAGAAACAATTTAGTAATTTTTTTTTATTGTTGATGTAAAGACTTAAGATTTTACAATGCTTATTGGACATATTTTTTTATTTTTTAGTTAGATTCCTCCCCATTTGTGACAGTGTCTTAGAAATAGAAAAATTATTCACCTTTGAGATCTAGACCCCACACTTTCAGTAGAGGACACAACTATATTATATAAAACTAGATTGTATTTTGTGTACCTAATTCCCCCCATGAGGTACCATGATGCTATATTGATGGAACTGGTAGAGCAGTGCAATGCAGACACATACACATTTCATCTTCCAATAGGAAAGATGACCATCACATACTTCTAATTTCTATTTGGGGTGAGAGTGTATGTTTCCTAGTGGATCGTTCATTTCGGGAGATGAAATATGATATGTAGTATTGCCTTGCCAGTCCAGTTCATGATAATATTGCAAGGCCATAGATCGATCTAGTGATGTTATATTCATGGGATCCATTTGTTGTATGGATTATGATGTTCACTATAGCACTAGTATTCATCCCTAACATTCGGGGAGCACACTTAGAGGGGGGAATAGTACATATGATTCAAAGGATGGTAGAGCAAAGGACCGTGTACATCTAGGGGTGCAACATCCTTGCACATCTATATTGTGATCTGGGGTGATTTTCATTTTGTGAGACCGACAATATGGTACATTGTACATTGTTGTGGCTATGGTTCCTAGAGCATAACACATCCATGAGGCTAACAAAATTTCCATGCACATCAGGCCTAGGGTATCCTTGCACATTTAGCTATCCCCTAAGGCGGCTATGGTAGTATGGTGACTTGCATCTTTAGAGAGTCTAATTCAACCAACTAGATGAGGAGATCATATGGAGACCCTACCAGATTATACCACAATGGTCGAAGGAGACTCATCAGATGTGGAGATTATAGATGGATAGGTTTTTTATAGGAAAACATGATTACATTGTATGACTTTTCTATTTTTATTGTGTCATGCAATAGATTGGATAGGTCTAGATATCACCCATGCCATGACCCTTTTTTTAGGAGATCAGTATGGAGTGCTCGGAAGCCCGATGATGCTAGACGATTCACTATCAACGATGTCATCTACAATGAATCTGATGATGATGATTGTGATATGCCTCTGATCTCTAACATTGACGATGTCAATACCATAGATTCCTATGAGGATTGGTGGGTTGCAACATGGCTGACTCCTATATTCTTGATGGATGGTCCAATAGATGATGTGGGGCCACTCTTTAATTAGGGATATGAGGAGGAGCATAGGGCTAAGTAGATATGCTTTATGGCTACAAACATATTCACAAATTTGATAAATGAGGAGTATGACAAGGCTATAGATCTTGACTATGATGGAAAGGAGGAGGAGGATGATGAGGATGACAAGGAGGATGATGAGGATGAGCAGCTAATGAGTGAGAGTGGTGAGGTAGTGGATGAGGATCTGGTGGTCCACGAGTGAGGAGAGCCATCTCCTGTTCATGTTACTAGATCACGATCAATAGCTGCAATAGGCACCAACACCTACAGTCATGGAGAGGCTAGCACATCCTTGATGCCCCCTACACATAATAAGGTTGTCCTTACATAGCTAGCCAAAGAAATAGTTGATGAGATTTTATTTACTACTCTACTTTATGCTTATGCTTTATGTTTTAATTTTATGTCCATATATATCTTATGATGTATATTGATTATATTTATAATTTCTATATTGCAGGAGATGTGAGAGACCTTCATGATCTCTATCATCAATCCATGAGGAGGCTATTGGTATAGACTATGCGTCCCCACCCATTGTGGAGAAGGATCTACATATGTTCGATCCATACATCAAACTATGGGCAGCATATGAGAGTCTCAAGTGGCTCATCCACCGAGCCAAGACTGCCCAAGATGCTTAGTAATCTCGAGCCCTAGTAGAGGTTGAGAGACTTCAGTCAGAGGTAGCCAGACTATAGGAAGAGAGAGATTAGCTAGTAGAGGAGCATCGAGAGGCCCTTGGATAGGTGTAGGGTTTACCTTATACTTTTAATGTACTCTGCGGCTTGTGATCATGATCACATACCACTCTCTCCTAACAAACCGCATCCAGACAAATGCGAGCACTAGATTCTGAGGGATCTAGAAATCACAGACCTCATTATCATTGTATTCAATGACATGTACATAAAATTTTGATATATATATAATCATTTGATGCTTTGTTATTTATGTTTATGTGTTAAAATTTGAATGATAAGGTTGATTTATTAAATAATATTTGTAATATTATTTAATGAATGTCTTTTTGTTTAAACATGTTTTATGTGATCTAATTGAAACTTATTCTATTTTCTCTTAGATGCAACATTGTGATTAATTATGTTATGCTAAATCAAATGCACCTATGACCTAATTAAAGAAAATTAAATGCATATAAGGATTTAATCTAACATAACGCACAAGATTATCTTGAATAGCGAAAACCTAAAGTAACCATCTAAAAGTTAATTTAAATAATTACTTTAGTATTCAAGACACAAAAATAATTATTTTTCAAGAATGAAGCAATGCGAGAGCAGATAGAACATCATCTAGTAACTCTAGTAACACTGCCTCATCATTCACACTATTCAAGACCATTAGACATAGTACTGATGCAAATATGTGGCATTTATAGGTTCTTTAAGGGGCGTGTCATCCAACTCTATTAATGTGTATGCACCAGACCCATAGCTTGCATTAATTATATAAGGTCCTAACTATTTGGGGTTGAATTTTCCTTTATCATTTAGGTCGGCATTGACATTATGTTTATTCTCACATAACATGAAATAACCTTTATTGAATACCCAAGGGATGACATTGTCAATGTAGCTACGTTGTCTTCTCTTAGAGTAAGCGTAACAGTGCTCAAGAATGTTGATGAGATATTTTTCGAGTATTTCAAGCTGGTGGAACTATTATTCCTTATAATTATTGTCATCAATAAGTCCTTGAAGAGTGATTCTTAGTGTAGGAATCTATAACTCCAAGGGCGTTATTGCCTCAATACCATAGATGAGGTTATAAGGTGTATTCCCTATGTATAATCTAAAATTTGTTCGATAGGCCCATAGCGCATATGTTAACTACACGTTCCAATCCTTATTATGTTTGCTAATAGTTTTCTTTAATATTTGTTCACTCCTATTAGTTGATTCGTCTTGACCATTAGATTTTGGATAGTAGGATGTTGAAAAGTGATGTTGTATGTTAAAATTTTCCAAGAACTTCTTCACGTCATTATTCTTGAATGGTCTTCCATTTTCAAAAACTAATGTGGAAGGAAGTATAAATTGAGAAATAATGTGTTCCAATATGAAATTACATATCACATCTTATGTTGTTGAATGAAGGGAATTGCTTCTACCTACTTTGTGAACTAATCTATTGCAATGATTATGAATTTATTTCCAATGAAGGAAGGTGGTGATATCTTTCCAATGATGTCCAAACCCCAAACCACAAAGGTCTAGATTGGAACTTGAGCTTTAAATTCAAGAGCATGAATCAAATTGCTATGTTCTTGACATTTGTGACATTTTCTTACATATGCAAAGCAATCTTGTTCCATATATCTCCAATAGTATCCTATGTGGATTAGTATTTGAACTAATATTCTTCCTCCAAAGTGACCACCACAAGCACTTGCATGAGCTTGTTTAAGTGTTGTGGGTATTTCAAATTTTTTAGGCATCTAAGTAAGAGACCATCCAACGATCTTCGATACAACACATTGGTGAGAATTATATACTTGGATGTGACTTTTTGAAGGTGGGCTAAAATGTTCTTAGTTGTTGGCTTAGGAAAGGTACCATCTTTTAAATAGTTGAATATTGTATTATACCATTCACTTGAGTCTTCCATGGTTTTTACTAACACTTCTTCTACTTTATCTTCAATTAATGGTTTCATATTTGCATGCACAATTAAGTTGAAGTCTTTTGAAGGATCTTGAGGAGATATAAGGGAAGCTTCACTTGCCATTGCATCTATATGTCGATTATCTTTTTGAGTGATGTTGTTAATGGTAAATGATTCAAACTTCTCTAATAAATTCATTGTAATATCCTTTTATTATGATAATTTTTCATGCTTTTCTTGATATGTTCCATTTATCTATTTAATGACCAATTGTCAATCATCAAATATCTTAATATCTCTAGTGCCTATAATTAAAGCAACGCACAATCTAGTGAGCAATGCTTCATACGTGATGGTGTTGTTTGCACATAGGAAGTTTAACCGATACATAAATGGAATAGGTTGTCCCGTGGGTGGTATTATTATAACCCACACACCAGAGCTAGTTCTACACTTAGATAAATCAAAATATAATTCCCACATATTAGCTTCAATTGTCAATCCATTATCATTGGGGAAAGAATCATTGCTAGGTAATGCTAAAGGAGGAGCATCAACTAGTTGGTCAGTCAAGGCTTGGGCCTTAATTTATTTTTGTGAAACAAATTTAAGGTCAAACTCAGTTAACAACATCACCCACTTAGGTAAGTATCTTGATAAGTTTGTTTCAGTTAAAATATGTCTTAAAGGGTCACATTTTGTTATCACGTGTATTTCAACATTCAATAAGTAATGTCACAAATTACTAATAGAGAATAAAAGATCCAAAATTTGTTTCTCTATCATTGTGTATTGCATCTCATAACCAATCAAGGTTTGGCTAATGTAATAAACAAGATGTTTTTTACCCTTTTCATCTTGTTGAGCCAACAATGGTGTAAGAGCATGGGTTGATGTTGTTGTATATAATATGAATGGATTATCTTGCATAGAAGGTTGTAAAATAGTTGGAGTAACAATATATTCTTGCAAACTCTCAAAAGCTTGTTTATAATCCTTGCTCCAATCAAAATGCACATCTTTCATAACTGTATGCACAACGAAGGTGAATTATTTTGAAGGATATTGAGGAGATATAAGGGAAGATGTACTTTCCACTGCATCTATATGTCGATTATATTTTTCAGGGATGTTTTTAATGGTAAATGATTCAAACTTCTATAATAAATTCATTGTATGATCCTTGTATTCTGATAATTTTTCATGCTTGGCTTGATATGTTCTATTTATTTGTTTAATGACAATTTGTGAATTGAAAAATATCTTAATATCTCTTGTGCCCATAATTAAAGCAAAGTGCAATCTAGCGAGCAATGCTTCATACTCGGCAGTGTTGTTTGTACATAGGAAGTTTAACTGATATGACAAGAGATTAAGCTCTCCCATGGGCAGTATTATTAAAACCCCTGCACCAGAGTCAGTTCTCCACTTAGATCTGTCAAAATATAATTCCCATGTATTAGCTTCAATTGTCAACACATTATCATTAGGGAAAGAATCATTGCTAGGTAATGCTAAAGGAGAAGGAGCATCAACTAGTTTTTTGATGAAAGCTAGGCCCTTAATTTCTTTTTGTGAAACAAATTTAAGGTCAAACTTAGTTAACAACATCACCTACTTAACTAAGCATCCTAATAAGTCTGTTTTAGTGAAACGATCTCTTAAAGGGTCAAATTTCATCATCAGGTGTATTTTAGCATTCAATAAGTAATATCACAACTTACTAGTAGTGAATACAAGAGCTAAACATTATTTCTCTATCATTGTGTATCGCTTCTCATAATCAATCAAAGTTTGGCTAACGTAATAAACAAGATGTTCTTTACACTTTTTGCGTTGTTGAGCCAACAATGTTGCAAGAGCATGGGATGATGCTATTGTATATAGGATGAATGGTTTTTTTTCATCACGGGTTGTAAAATAGGTGGAGTGACAAGATATTCTTTAAAACTCTCAAAATCTTGTTTACAATCTTCACTCCAATAAAAATGCACATCTTTCTTGAGGAGATGTGTAAACGGTAATTTTCAATCTGCTAAAGATTTTACAAAATGACATATAGCTTAGATTCTTCCTTTTAAGGTGCTGAATTGAGAGATATTTCTAGGAGGTGGTATGTTAAATATAGCATTAATTTTATTCGTGTTCAAGTCGATGCCTCTATGAGATATGATGAAACCTAGAAATTTTCCACTATCTACACCAAAGAAATACTCTTTTGGATTCAATCTCATGTTGTATTTTTGCATTCACTCAAATATTTTCTGAAGGGAATTCACATTTTCGTTTCTTGTTAAAGATTGGGCTAGAATATCATCAACATAGTCTTCCAAAATCTTATGTACGTAATCGTGAAATATCAATGGCATCGCTCATTGGTATGTTGTGCCCACATTCTTCAATCCAAAAGGTATCATTACCCAGCAAAATGTTTCCCAAGCTATTGTAAATGCTATTTTATATTGATATTGAGGGTTGATAAAGATTTGATTGTACCTAGAAAATCCATCCATGAATGATAACAAAGCATGTCCCGTAGTCGAGTCTACTATCATGTCAATATTAGGAATGGGAAGTCATCTTTTAAATATGCTTTATTCAAATCATGAAAGTTCGTACACATCCTAATATGGTTGTTAGGTTTTACGATTACGGAAATGTTTGAGATCCAAGGAGAATAATCTATAGGTCTTGTAAAACCAACTTCAAGGAGCTTTTCAATATTGGCTTTAACTAATAAGGCTATCTGAGGGTTCATTTCTTGAATATTTTGTCTAATGTTCTTAGCATTTTCAGCAAAGACTACATTGTGGGTTACAATCTTAGGGTCAATTCCTAACATGTCTAAATAATTCCAAGAAAAATTTTTGGGAAAGTCATGAAGTAAAGCTGCATGGTCTTCTTGTTCTTCATCATTGAGGCACTTTCCTATCTTAATCACCTTGTGTTCATTGTTAATATCCATTTGTATCTCCATGGTATCTCCTAAAGGAAGTACGTTTTATTTCAGAAATCTAGGGTTGTATTCTTCTTTTCTCTTGTTAACTTCACTACTTTCTTCTTCTCCATTTTTTTACTTGGTACTAATCATAACACATGTAAGCCACCTCTTTTTAGGAGGAGTGAAAGGTTTTTCATAAAATCCTAGCATTTCTTTCAAGACTTCATCATATTCAAAAAAATCCAATGATTCTTTACAAGTTGTATCAATCAATTCTAGATGCTTCAAGGTGATACTTTTTTTAGGATTACGCATGATGGTGTTCATGTTTAGCGAGGGTCTTTTCATTGCTTGTGTAATCTTAGAAGAGAAATATCCCAAACCACTTTTTTTCTCTTGTGTATTAGGTTCCATAGGAACATGAATACCTTGTTCTTCCTTACCACATCATTTTCCACTATAACCAAGTTGTCTCATGAACTCATAGCCTTTTACATAAATTATTTCCATTTCTTTTAGGTTTGGTGGTTGTTCATCATCAATCTCATCAAAATTTGTTGTATAACTTATGTCTTATTCTAAAGTGGATGGGGTAGATTCTTGTAATTGTTCTTCTGAATTATTTGTTGAAATTGCCATTGGTTTTTTTTCTTTCCATCTTCTTTATTTGTTATTATGTACTCTCCCATAAATCAAGGTGTCAATTAAAAGGAACCCCAGTCATTGTCCAATAATTTTGACACTTTTTCCATCTCTTATTTTTCCTCTTTTATAGGTTCTATGTTTGATGATGGAATTAATGTGCTTAGAGGACTTCTCCTTCCTTTTTAAACTTGTAAGAAACTTTTAGGCTCATGGTCTATTTCAACTTGGTATACCTTGTTCTTATAGACACACTTCATGATGTAATGAAGATTCGAAGGCATTTCATGCATCTCATGAGTTCAAAGTTTTCCTAAAAGAAGATTATATGAAAGGTCATCAGGCATAACATAAATAGGAGTTTGTAAGGTGGAATTTCCTAGTATAATAGCTAAAGTAATCACACTAAGTGGTTACTTTCCTACATTGTTAAATCCTTGAATCGATAAAGAGTCGGGTTAAAGTTTTTTATTTTTCCACACCCAATCTATCTAAAAGTTTCACACTTCACACATTAAGGGTTGATCCATTATCAACAAGGGTTATTTTTATTCTTGTTCTATTGAATTTGTCTAATATCATGAAGGTGTCATGTCTCTTTCTCATCTCCAAGGGAGGAAGCTCATGTTGATGGAAGGTAATGTCTACATTAACTATATTCATTCCATGTATTAGAGTTGCCACATCATTTTCATTTATATTAGGATGGATCACAACTTGTTGTAAGGTTGTTTGAAGAATGGTGTGATAATTAGGTGGATTTTGAATTAGATCCCATTGGGATATCTTTGCAGGAGTATTCTTAAGTTGTTCAACAAGATCATACTCCTTCCCAATAGGAAAAGGAAAATGACGAGCACTAAACAAGATGGGATTAGGAAAATGTAAGGTTGTTAGAATTGGTTTTTTTGGTTGCAGATTGTTTCAAGTGTTATATGTATGAGTAATGCTATTATTACTTGATTGCTGAAAATCATTGTTATTAGGTGGTTCAAGAGTGTAAACAAGTTTTTTTTTAGTTTGAGATTAGTGTGAAGCATTGGATCTCAGTTGTGATCATATGGTTTTTCCTTGATGTCAAAACCCCTTTCAGTTGACTCTACTTGTTGATTGTTTCAGATTGGTCTCTCATGCTTTATCTTGGTACAATTTTGTCTATATGGTTTACTTGTCTTGGCATTAAGTGGACTATCTACATTTATAACTTTAATATCTTATGGTATTGATCAGTTTGAGCTTCATGTCATTTCTGGTTCAAGTTATGAATGCTACATCTTTGACTGACAAAGTTTGAATGATGGTTTCTTTGTCAGGATGGTTCTCTTTGCATATTAGGCTTACACATTAGCATGAGTATGGCAGGGTTTCCCTGATCCACTTTGAAATGTCTGAGTTGCCTATCGGCAAGACATTTCAGATGTCATGGTGATTGAATTTAACATATAGGCTGCTTTCAGCATGACTTTCACGTGGTCTTGGCGACAGTGGAAAGATCTATCGGCATGAGTTGTGTTCACCGCTAAGAGGTCTTACCGAATGAGTCAGGTCTGACTGACTAACTCATGAGGTGCTTCATCGGCATAAGTAATCCCTATCAGCATGTTGTTTCATTAAGCGCTTTCTGTCTTGCCGATCGGATCATATCGATAAGACTTATTTGATGTCACAACGATCAGGATCCATCTCCAAGCATCTATCAACATGACATTCTTTTTTTTTCAGCAATTGAAAGTGATCTCTATCTACATATGTTATTCTGTCGGTATGTGGTCTCAGCAAAATAAGTATGTCACAACAATCGGAGATTAAATGGAAACACATCGGCAAGAGTTTAAGGCTTCAGTGAAGGGTCATAGCGAAAAGGTTATGTCTCCTCGACTAATGCATGTGGAATTCTATCAGAAAGAGTGTTGTTTTCGATATGTAGTCTTACCGAAGACATAGTGTCTCACCAACTGTGCACCAAAAGGTCTTATCGTCAAAGGTTGTGGCTTCGCTGAAATGTCACAGTGAATGTGCAATGTCACACTGATCGATGGTGGATGGATGCGTATCGGCAAGAGTTAGGGTTTTCTAAATAGGTCTCGGTGAAGTGGTTTTGTCTCGCTGACATCACATATGGGATTCACTTCGGCCATAATTTTTTCTTTCGGCATGATGTCATAATGGATGTTCAATGTCACACCGACTGTCATTGGACAATTGCCTTTGGCAGGACATTCTTGAAGTCTCAGCAAATAGGTGTGAATTCGGGGTGTTTCGGTATGACTAAAATGATTTACAAAATGTCTCCCTGATGGTTTGAAGTTACAGCAACACGTATTGTATAGTTGGTCTCGTCGGCAAGAAAAACCATGTGTCATGGCAACCAATGTGTATCATGTGGAATTTTAGTGAAATGTGGGGTAAGCTCTATAGCGTCTTCCTGACTATGCATTGTCTTGTCGACCGCTGATGAAGAAATACATTTCGGTAAGACTCATATGTTTTGATATAATGTCATAGCGAACCCATCAAGTCTTGGCGACTAAGTCTTGAGGGGCTTTCGGTGAGAGATTAGTATTGTCTCAGTGACAAAGAAGATGGTTGGTGATTTTCGTTATGACTCAAGCTTTCTACAAGAGGTTTCCTCGATAACGATATGCTATAGCGACACTCATATGATAGAAGGATACTTCGGCGAGAGAACCATTATGTTATAGTGACTTATAAGGGATAAAGTCTTTCGGTAAAACAAAGCGAAATCTACAAGACGTCTCCTCGACAGTAGAATGTCTCAGCGACGCCAGATGAAAGAATTACTTTTGATATAACATAAAGAAATCTATATAGTGTCTCCCTGACTATATATTGTCTTAGCGAAGGGGAATATTGGGCACGTCTCATTTATCAGAAATGTGATCTCGGGGAAACATTAAGATCTTAGATATGATTTCTCCCCAATGGTAGAAGGTCATGGCAACACAAAGGGACAAAAGGAATGATCAAGTTATAATTTCCTTCGGTAGGACTATCATAATGTTATAGCGATGCACAAAAGGAAAAACTTTTCTGTAGGTGTGAGATCATTAATGTCTTGGAGATGTATTGTGAGCTCAGGGCTTTCGGTAAAAAAAAGTGAATTCTCTATTGGGTTTTTCTGATAACAAAGGGTCACGGTGAAACAGAAGAAACCAAAGTATGTTTAATGTTAAAGTTGCCTTCGACATACTTGTCTGGATGTCTTAGTGAATGTTTCAAAACTCTGTCTCTGTGGCCGACATATGATTTTCTAAGTTTAGTTGCATAGCGACATCTTTGGTTGGTATCAATTCTCTGGAAAATATTCTCTGAGATTTTAGAGGATATGATTTTCCGTTTGTGGGCTGCCACGACTTTGATGAAAATCTTTCAGTTACAATTTGAAGTCTCCTAATTCAGTGCAGAAATTAAAAGCTCTATGGATAGGCGTTTCTCTGATTTTTACCATAATCTATAGATCATTATGAATTAGCTTCATATTCAAAAATCAGCAAGAGAATTTGAGAATCTGGTGAAAAACGCTTGTTGAAGATTTCTTCGTAGTTGACACACTTGGAATGTATATAAAAACCAATGATTGAAAATAGTGAAGATGTTGCTGGCCTGTAATTTAGAGAGATAGTTATTTTCGCCGTATCAAGAGATGTATTGAAAAACTATGTAATACAAGAGTTGGATTCCTATAGTATCAAAAGCAGAGTGTTATGAACTTAACTATAAATAGAGTGATCCTATGATATATTATGATTGTAATTCTGAAATTTGAGTAAGGGGTTGGTGCTCCTTGAGATTGGTGTCTCTAAATGAGGGGTTGGTGCTCCTTGAGTTGGTGCTCAAAAATTTAGCCTATAAGGCATTGTTAAAAGTGGTTTTGAAGATTAAGCCAGTAAGGTAGTTTAGGAGTGGTTTTTCTACCCTAGGAGGGGTTTCCACTTGGAAAATATTTTTTTATCTTTGTTCTTCTATGTGCTCACTATTTTTCTGTGTTGTTATTGTTTTAGTTCACTGTTGGGTTTATTACTATTCTCAATGGTTTATTTATGAACGATTACATTCAACTCATGAATGCATTAATCAGAGTAATATTGAGATCAAATATGAGCTATGTTTTTGGAAAATGCAAGATATCTCACTCAAATCATATTATCATAAGTTGTCTAATAGAATGAGTTAATGTTGTCATATCTTTGTGCTTTTAAATGTGATTACTCTACTCTATTGTTGAAAGAAAAGGAAATCAGATTGTAAAATCTTGGTCGAAGTTTAAAAAGTGTAGACACTGATTCACCCCCCCCGCTCAGTGTCTGTCCATAACTACAACAATTGGTATCAGAGCCTAGGGTTCTCTGATAGGTCTAAACCACCTGGGATTGTTCCTGGTTTCTTGGAGTAGTTTTGTTAATATGGGAAAGAACAGAAGGAATAACAGAAAAAGATGTTCTTAGCAAAATGCTATTCATCATGCTCAACCTAAATCTAGTATAAGGAATAATGAGGAAGAGCTCATAATCAGTAGCTCTGAAATGGTAGAGTATCCTAGATCTGGAACTCCTTAGTTCGAAGGAACAAATTTTATTATATGGAAACATAGGATGGAAACATTCTTACATTCTTTAGAATCTGAAGTGTGGGCAGCAGTTGAAAAGGGTTGTACTACATCTGCAACATCTCCTTCCTCTATTGAGGAGATGAAAGCTCTTGAATACAATACCAGAGCTATACATGCTATTCTTAATAACTTTCAAATAAACTCATTACAAAAGTCATTCATTACAACAATGCTAAGTAAGTTTGGGACAAGTTGACTGAAATGAATCAGAATAGTGAGTTACAAGAGAAGATATCTTTTGATACTGAAATAAGTTGTGAAACATCTAAGAGTGAAGAAGGTGTAAACCTTTATGATTTAGAAAAGAAGTCCAGGGAGATCATTAATGAATATTTAGATGATCAAGAAACTTGTGTAAAAGTAGATCAATATTTGGGTAAAGTCAACTCTAAACAGAAATATGATGAACCAGAAAGTGAGGTTGATTTGGAAGGTGAACTCCTATGTGCCTTAGATACTATTAAGCAGCTTAGAAAAGAAAACCAGTTTTTAACAAGAAAGCTTCAAGAAAAAGAGAGTCTAGAAGTCAAGATAAAAGACAAGGATAAACTGTGTAATAAACTAGAAAATGAGATTAATTCTTTAAAGAAATGTTCAGATAATGATTCCTTGTTAACAAAACTAACTCTTAAGGACAATATGATTATAAGTCAAAAAATTGAAATTGAAGAATATAAGAGGATTGCAGATGTTGTGAGTTCTGATTTGGAGATTAAAAATATTGTTTGTCTAAAACTTGAAGAAGAATTAGTTGCTTTAAGAAAAGAACTTGAATGTATCAATGCTCAATCTAGTAAAATTTAGAAATCTGATCATAGTACTAATATATTGAATGAGATGTTGGGTAGGAAAAAGCATTCTAAAGATCCTACAGGAATAGGATATGAGGTTGGACAAAGCTCTGCAGACAAATCCAAACATGAAATAGTGTTTACTACTTCAGATGGAAAGAAGTTTATAGCCAAGCAAACACCAAGAATGAGGGTTGATCTTGGTTACTGTATTGCTGCATCAAAGGATAACATTGACACTAGAATACAATCTAAATGTATTCATAGAGAAAGGAAAAATGTCTTCAGACCTTCACATCCTTGGCATGATCATTCATTTAGGTATAATCATTCTTTCCAAGGATATTGTTATGTTTGTAATGACTATGGTCATAAGGCAATTGATTGCATAAGATGTTCAAATAAGAATCATTCTAATGTCCGTAGAAATGAGGATGTGGTATGTTACAAATGTAACAATTTTGGTCACTTGAGAAGAGACTGTCAAATAAATACAAGTGAGAATAATGTAGGGAACAATGATGGAAATTTATGTAGGAAGTCTTCTATTTCTCAGAACAATCACAAAGTCATTTGTTTTAGATGTAATAACATTGAACATAAAGTACAGCAATGCAATTTCAATAGAAAAATAGGTACTTCAAGCAAACAAGTGAAAAATTCTTCATTGGAGTGGAGAAGAAAGAGAAATCAAGATGACAAGAAGAGCAATAAAGATGCTTCTGAGAAAACTCCTTGTGCACTCCTTGCACAAGAGTTGCCTTCCATGTCTTGAGAAGAAGCAAAGACTTAGGGGGAGTCTATTATGGTAATATGTTTTACCCCTATGGAGTCCAGAATGAGGTATGACATCTTGTATTTTCTTTTGGTGATATGAGATGTAGAGAAATGGCTTAAATTTCTTAACCTTTTGTTATTTCTGACAAAGGAAATCATTTGATTTGAAAGGTAATGGATAAATATCTGTAGTAAGGACTGTTTTTGCTTGGTCTAATGGTTGATAATTTTCAGAAGTTTTTGAAATGACTGTGCACTTTGTTCTTAAATGAACTTTTTGAATGCTTGGGTTTTGGAAATAATGGTATGTCATTATGACATCTTTGAGCGGTGTGGAGACATATAGGTGAGTTCCTCAACATATTAAAGATAAGAAAGCCTTTGTTTTTGAAGGGATGTCGATGGATTTATCTTTGGAGAACAGTGATTGAAAAACATGTTTGATGTTATGAATTATTTTTGTGATGATATTATTCAGTGTTGCATGAAGAAGATGAGTTAAGATTGTGTGATAAATGAAGATACTTACAATGTCATTTGCAAGATGGTATGACGGAATTGAGTGTTTTGGTATTTTGAGTATGGTACAATGATCTAAGTAGGTTGCTACAATAGTCTTGAGAACTATGTATGTTCATGGGATATGCTCTATTATTTGTGTTTCAATGAAGGAAGGTGACTGGTAGTATTAACATCATCGTGTATGGTTGGGATTTATTTTTGAACTATGAAAGTGAGTGCAAGTTATATAAATGAAAGTTGCTTGAATTCATGTTTTGATAGAAACAAAAGGAGAGAGCTTTGGTGTGTTGCCTTGAAGATAGATTATCTACATGATGTTATTAAGTTTATGTTTTTGAAGTGGGAGTTATTGCACAGGTTGTTACTACTGATTTCTCTGATAATTTCTATGCATTTGAAGTGAGTGAAGTTGTGTTGTTATAGTATGATGCTCTATATTGCATTCGTGATGTGAAATTATTCAATATGTCTACTGTACTATTGCTCTATTTGCAACTGTTTCTAATGGTATTTTTGGTTGACTCAATTGTGTTATGGCAATTCACATTTTCTTCTATCCTTTGTCATTGAGACAAAAAGGGGGAGAGTCATTTGCATTTTTCCATAAGGTAAAAAGGGGGAGTTTGTTGGATCTCAGTTGTGATCATATGGTTTGTCCTTGATGTCAAAACCCCTTTCAGTTGATTCTACTTGACTATTTCAGATTGGTCTCTCATGCTTTATCTTGGTACAGTTTTGTCTATATGGTTTACTTGTCTTGGCATTAAGTGGATAGTCTACATTCAAAACTTTAATATCTTATGGTATTGATTAGTTTGAGCTTTGTGCCATTTCTGGTTCAAGTTATGAATGCTACATCTTTGACTGACAGAGTTTGAAAGATGGTTTCTTTGTCAGGATGGTTCTCTTTGCATATGTATTGTACAGTTGGTCTCGTCAGGAAGAAAAACCATGTGTCACAGCAACCAATGTGTATCATGTGGAATTTTGGTGAAATGTGGGGCAATCTCTATAGCGTCTTCCTGACTATGCATTGTCTTGCCGACTGCTGATGAAGAAATACATTTCGGTAAGACTCATATGTTTTGATATAATGTCAGAGCGAACCCATCAAGTCTTGGCGACTAAGTCTTGAGGGGATTTCGGCGAGAGATTGGTATTGTCTCAGTGACACAAAAGATGGTTGGTGACTTTCGATATGACTCAAGCTTTGTACGAGAGGTTTCCTCGATAACAGTATGCTATAGCGACACTCATATGATAGAAGGATGCTTCAGTGAGAGAACCATTATGTTACAGTGACTTATAAGGGATAAAGTCTTTCAGTAAAACAAAGCAAAATCTACAAGACGTCTCCTCAATAGTAGAATGTCTTAGAAACACTGGATGAAAGAATGAGTTTCACTATAACATAGAGCAATCTATATAGTGTCTCCCAGACTATATATTGTCTTAGAGAAGGGGAATATTGGGCACGTCTCATTTATCAAAAATGTGATCTCGGGGAAACATTAAGATCTTCAATATGATTTCTCCCCAATGGAAGAAGGTCACGGTGATGCACATGGACAAAAGGAATGATCAAGTTATAATTTCCTTTTGTAGGACTATCATAATGTTATAGCGATGCATAAAAGGAAAAAAGTTTATGTTGGTGTGAGATCATTAATGTCTTGGCGATCTATTGTGAGCTCGGGGTTTTGGCAAAACAAAGTGAATTCTCTATTCGGTCTACCTGATAATGAAGGGTCATGGCCAAACAGAATAAAACAAAGTATTTTTAACCTTAAAGTTGCCTTCGGCATACTTGTCTGGATGTCTCAGCGAACGTTTAAAAACTTTGTCTTTGTGGCCCACATATGATTTTCTAAGTTTAGTTGCATAGTGACATCTTTGGTTGGTATCGATTCTCTGGAAAATATTCTCTGAGATTTCAGAGGATATGATTTTCTGTTTGTGGGCTGTCATGACTTTGATGAAAATATTTTAGTTACAATTTGAAGTCTCCTGATTCAGCGCAGAAATTAAAAGCTCTATGGATAGCTGTTTCTCTGATTTTTACCATAATCTACAGATCATTATGAATCAACTTCATATTCAAAAATCAGCAAGAGAATTTGAGAATCTGGTGAAAAATTCTTGTTGAATATTTCTTCGTAACTGACACACTTGGAATGTATATGAAAATCAATGATTGAAAATAGTGAAGATGCTGCTAGCCTATAATTCTAAGAGATAGTTATTTTGGCCGTATCAAGAGATGTATTGAAAAACTATGTAATACAAGAGTTGGATTCCTAGAGTATCAGAAGCAGAGTGTTATGAACTTAACTGTAAATAGAGTGATCCTCTGATATATTATGATTGCAATTCTAAAATCTGAGTAAGGGGTTGGTGCTCCTTGAGATTTGCGTCTCTAAATGCGGGGTTGGTGCTCCTTGAGTTGGTGCTCAGAAATTTAGCCTATAAGGCATTGTTAAAAGTGGTTTTTGAAGATTAAGCCAGTAAGGTAGTTTAGGAGTGGTTTTTCTACCCCAGGAGGGGTTTCCACTTGGCAAATATTTTTTTATCTTTGTTCTTCTATGCACTCACTATTTTTCTGTGTTGTTATTGTTTTAGTTCACTGTTGGGTTTATTACTATTATCAATGGTTTATTTATGAACGATTACATTCAACTCATGAATGTATTAATCAAAGTAATATTGAGATCAAATATGAGCTATGTTTTTGGCAAATGCAAGATATCTCACTCAAATCATATTGTCATAAGTTGTCTAATAGAATGAGTTAATGTTCTCATATCTTTGTGCTTTTAAATGTGATTACTCTACTCTATTGTTGAAAGAAAAGGAAATCAGATTGTAAAATCTTGGTCGAAGTTGAAAAAGTGTAGAAACTGATTCACCCTCCGCTCTTAGTGTCTGTCCATAACTCCAACATGAAGGTGGGTAAAGGATAAGTTGAGGTTGAATCGCATTAATGTATCTTGTTTTTGGTTTGTCATAACAAGCCTTAGTGGATGAGCTTTGTGAGATGAAATCATCAAGGGATTCATAGAACATGTCAAAGTCATCACTACTAAAAGGATTGAGGGTTAGGTTAACTTGCAAAAGGATATTTGACATAGTCAAATAACTATACTTTCTCCAAGTGGTTTAGGTGTTTGATCTTTTTTTTGGTTTATTTTCTAATGTACATGAAATGTAATCTAATCTAATTGAACTATGAAATGATGTTGAAAATTAAAAATATAGGAATCTAATTCTATCCACAATTGCAATGAATGTAAATTATGCTACTTCTAATGATTTGAGTGTAACATAAAGTATGATAACTAAAACAAAAGGATTTTAACAACAAACAAAAACTCAGAAATAGGGAATTTAACTTTGTAAAATGCAATACAGAATCTACATTGGGAATAATTTTCCCAAGTTGGAGAATGAGTCCCAGTGATGGTTTTTTTTCAAAATTTTCAAAAAAATCAATTAATTTTTATGCTTGTTATGTTTTATTATCTATAAACTAAGTGAAAATGTAAATTTTCATTGATTTTGATTGATTTATGATGCAAAAATGCAAGCTATATGAAGTTTTCACTAATACAAACTTTGAAACACTAGAATGCCAATTAACTAGTGCAAATCCTGATACAATGTTAATGCAAGCAAGACCTAGGATGATAATGCACTCCAAATCAGAATTATGATGTTCTAAATGTAGGTTCACCAAAATGAAACAATAGAAAATAGGGTTAGATGATATTGTATGGTTTAGGACATAGAGCACACCCACTTTACAATCATTTCATTGAAGGGTAACCCTAGAGATCTAAATGCAAAGGAGAAAGAAATATTGCAATAGGGTTGTCCTAAGGGCTGATTGTAAAATAATGAGTCCACCACCAACCTAGAGCTTGGAAAAAAAAATGTAATGCAAGATGTAATACTAAACCTAATATGATGCAATAACTTACTAAATGACCTAGAAATATATGAAAAACAAATTAACAAGCTATAGGATGGTTTGTGTGTGCTTGGGAATCTGCAGCAGACTTGAATGAATTTTGGAACATAATTTTTTTTGAATTTTTTACCTACTGGGACTCATTTGCCAATCTAGGCGAATTAGTCCCAGATTAGGGTTTTTGTATAGGAACAATTGTTTGGAAAATGGTTATCTAAATATACAAAAATCTTGAAAAACACCTATAGTGGGATTCATTCACCACTTCTAGAAAATTAGTCCTATTGCACTTTTTTGAGAATTCAATTTTTACATCTACACTTAAACACCTGCTCTTTTCTCCCAAATTCATTTCTCGATCCGAATCTCCAAAAAAAACTTGTAAACCAGAATATAGAATTGATTTTCTTATGGGGGGTTCACCTTGGTCAAACCCATAGTTTGGTAATTAAGCCTTGATAGAAACAATGAAACTTCAGTGTAAATGTGAACATAAACCCTAGCCTAAAGTGTGTCTAAGACTAGGAAATTTGAAACATAATGCAACCCTATTTGAATGCATAAGAATGAGGTGCATGAATGAAATATGACAATGAATGACTCACTTTCAAAGATCTCTAATCACCCAAATGAGCCTCAATAATTATTGTACCTTCCTTAGGCTAAAAGTAGAGTGATAATGGAGGATGGACTCACTTAGGAAATAAGTCATTAGGCTTTGATTGATGGCTAGTTGCATCTCCCCAACCAAGAATCCATCATGATTCACTATATAAAACCATGATCAACCCTTGGTAATGCTAGATCTTGAATGAAAGTGAGCTTGAAGAGTTGTAAGAACATTTTAATGTTGCTACAAGACTTCAACTTTGCTTGCTTTTGAAACTTGAATGCTATTGTGAAAGAATGCTTGAAGACTTTGAATGCTTGGATCTTGAAATTGGTCTTGAAAATTCTTTCTTATATGAAAAATGACTTAGGAGCTTTCTTATATAGGAATTAACACCTAATTTACTATTATTAAGATCTCAAAAGCTGACATCAATCAAAAATTTGAATTAAAGAGGTGATTTTCCCACTCAAATCCTAAAAAATCCCAAAATGGGACTCATTTTCCCAATGTGGTAGGTCCCACCTAGGGGGACTCATTCGCCCAAGGTGGTGAATGAGTCCCACCCTAGATTTTTAGGGTGGGTTTTAAGAATTTTTTATTTTTTAGATTATTTTGTTGGGTTTTTAGGTGAAATAAGCCTCAAGATCATAAAGAATGGGTCTTAGGGTCCTATTAATGATGATTTAAAGGGTAATTAATGCAAGGTTATCAAAATAGGTCCAAATTAGGCAAGGAATTGTACTATCTCCAAGAAGGGAGTATAATTTTTGTTTCCATAAGTGCATACTGACTACATGCATATGTGTCTTGTTGGGGGCTCACTTAGTGGATGGCCTGAGGTTATGCTAGCCCTTGTGAGCATTTTTTTGGTTTGTATGGTGGAAATCATGTTCCACTTGTAAACTTTCTTGGACAAATAGATTAGATCTTATCCATAGCATGTGGGAAAAATTATCAAAACTTGATCCACCCATTTTGTTTTTATTTTTCTATCTTTGGAAATGTATTCTTGTGCCTTGTTCTTGCTTCATTCAATGTTTTCATGTGTGTTCCTTTTGTTCCTATGTTGATTTTCCATAGGATCGGGATCTTGTGGGCTTTTGCAACCCTCTTGGTTGCTGTCATCCTATCTTACTAACATTGGTACATTTGGACCCCTCTTAATGTGAATTTCTCTACTTTAGTGTGATTTTGAAGAAATTTCCTCCTCTCACTAAAGTGGGGGCTAAATGTAGTGTACAAAAAATCTATCCCTCTACATTTTTACACTTTTTTGGGCCCTTGTGAAGTAAATGGACTTAATTTTGCATTATTTAGGGTGTTGTAAAGTGTTTTCTTACACTTTCACACTAATCTAGGGTTTTATTAATTACTTGGGATTCTATATGCTTTAATTGGCCCTATTTTGCAACCAAAATCATTAATTAATGCATCTTTTCAAGGATAATCCTGACATATATCAAATGACCAATCACAAATTAATGATCTTGGATTGTATGGCCTATATTTAGTGATCTAGGACTCATACGCCACCTTGCGCATATGGGTCCCACCTAAGTTTTTGGGTCTTAATATGGATTTCACATTAAACAAATAATTTCTTGAAATTTGTGTCCCAAGCTTAGCGTAATGGGACTCATACGCACCAACAGGTGTATGAGTCTCACTTATCTTAGACCTAATTTAAATTCAAATTCTTGTTGGGATTTTATTCTCCTAGATCTGATGTCGGTTTGTAGTGTTTTAATTTTGTGAAATTTGGCATAAATAAGTATAAATATAAGATCATTTAACTCATTTTTCCCCAAAAAAACAATCAAGTCACCTACCATGTTGAATAAGCATCCTTATAGAAAATTTGAGTTCACAAGAGAATTCAAGAGCATTCAAGAGTGATTATCAAGTTTTCAGAGCATTATTCAAGTATCAAGCATCATGTTTGTTTTTTAGCTAACATTTGTGATGTAGGATTTTATGATTCAAGCAAGCATTCAAGTCAAGATCCAAATTCATGGTAGACATTTCATATGTGTTTGTAGTACCTTTCTCAAGGGTTTGTTGAGTTGCAATATTTCTTATTTTTTCATTCATTGTTCCTCTTTTTTATTTCATTTCATTGCAAGGTTTGATTACCAAAATTGGGTTCGACCAAGCAAAACCACTATCCACTAACAAAACAACATTTTTACCTCTCTTTTATGTGTTATTTGTAGATATAGGTTGAAGATACATTGAAGATAAATATTGGAAATAAATTTTCAAGTTTGTAAAGTTTTCACCTTGTTTATAAGATCACTAAAAGACTTTTACAAAACAAAATTCAACATTTCAAATCTAGAAATTAGGTTGTGAAGGAAGAGTAGAGAAAGGAGAGCATATTCAGACCTTGACCTTCCAAAAATGTTGAGCAAGAATAATACACCACTTCTAGTGTATGATTCCTAGTACAGGGATTTTTCCAAATTTTAGGAGTTCCAGACTTGTCACTACCATATTTTTGTTCCTTCCTAGAAACCCTAATCTGGTACTAAATCGCCCAGCCTAGTGTATGAGTCCTATTGAGCTTTAAAATCAATGTTTTCAGCATTTTAGGCCTTATTTTGAGCTTCTATAGGTTTTTAGGTTCACCTATATACTTTCTCAAATTTTTTTTATGATTTACATTTATTTATAGGTCATTCATTTGAATTTTGCATAACATTAAGTTTAATCATTAGGTTTTGCATGTTACTTGTCTTTCCAAGCCCTAGCTTGGTGGTGAACCCCCTTTAGTCCTTAATCACACCCTAGTACAACATTTAGTATCTCCCTTTCCCTCATTCCATCTTGGCTCATTAGGACTCATGTGCCATTTTCAAGTTCACCAAAATGAAACTTGGAAAATAGTTGGCTCTATCTTTTGGGAGATGGAACCTAGGACCTGTTTCACTTAGTTTCACTCAAGGAAACCTTAGAGATCTCAATCCAACTATGGAATGAGGGAAAGCGATCTTCTAAAGGTTTTCCTAGGGTGTGATTAAGGACTAAATGGGGGTTCACCACCAAGCTAGGGCTTGGAAAGACAAGTAACTTGAAAAACCTAATGATAAAACTTAATGTTATGCAAAACTCAAATGAATGACCTAGAAATGAATGCAAATCAGAATCGAAAACTGATAAAGTAAAAAGGTGCACCTGGAAACTTGTAGAAGCTCATACTAAGGCCTAAAATTTATAAAAATGATAATTTTAATGCTCACTAGAACTCATATGCTAGGATGAGTGATTTAGTCCCAAATTAGGGTTTTTGGGCAGGAACAAAAATATGGTAGTGAAAAGTCGAGAACTCGTGAAATTTGGAAAAATCCATCTACTGGGACTCATAAAATAGAAGTGGAATATCATTTCTTCTCATCTTTTTTGAAAGGTGAAAATCTAAATCCACTCTCCTATCTCTACTCTTCCTTCTCAAGGTCTGATTTCTGGACTCAAAATGTTGAATTCTGCTTTGTAGGTGTCTTTTAATGATCCTGTAAACAAGGTGACAAATTTGACAACTTTGTAATCTTGAAAGCTTCTTCCAATCTTTCTCTTCAATTTTTCTTCAACCTAGATTTGAAAATTACACACCAAAGGGAGGGAAAAATGTTGTTAGGTTAGTGGATAGGGGTTTTCCTTTGTCAAACCCTGTTTTGTTAATCAAACCTTGAAATGAAATGAAATAAAAAGGAGGAATGATGAATGAACAAATAATAAATGTTGTAACTCACCAAACCCTAGGAACAAAAGCATGCAAACATGTATGAAATGGATAGCATGAATTTGGATCTTGACTCTTTATTTTGTGTTGTAAATCTTGACTTGAATGCTTTCTTGAATTATAAAACCCTACATCGTAAATGTTAGCTCAAAAATAAACATGATGCATGATGACTTTGACATGATGCTTGATACTTGAATACTGCTCCAAAATGCTTGATAATCACTCTTGAATTCTCTTGTAAACTCAACTTTTTTGTAAGGATGCTTATTCAATTTGATAGGTTACTTGATTGCTTGTTATGAAAAAAATGTGTGAAATAACCTTATATTTATCCTTGTTTATGCAAAATTTCCCAAAATTACAACACTACAATCCAAAATCAGATCTAGGAGAATAAAATTCCACCAATAATTTGAATTTAAATTAGGTCTAAGCTAAGCGATACTCACACACCAGTTTCACTGAAGGAAGAAAAAAATTCTTTTCATTTTTCTTATGTTTTCCTTTTGGGGATGAGGCAAGGCATCGATACATTCATCCTTCTTCCATGTTTCCCCAAAAGGATTTTTTTTTTTTTTCACTCTCTATGTGTCATTTTTCCTGTTCCATTATAATTTGGGGAATGATGATAGTTCCAAGCTCTCTAAAACACATTGTAGCAAGAACATACTAACCCCAAATCCATGGATCCCTCATGTGTTTGGAGTTTTATTTTATGGGAAACCCCTTCTTTTTTCATGACACATCTTTATTTGGAAACATAGGACTTGGCATAGGGATTTTCAAATAATCTCTCTTTATTGTTAGCATTTATCATTTTTTGTATTCTAAAGTAATTTCTCACAACATGGTGTTTAGTAATTTCCTTAAAGTTGGGGCATACATTGACATTATTCTTTTACATCTCATTTTTCATTGTGTAGTCTTCTAACTTCATGCGATGTGTCTTTCTCTTTGTGGTGACATTAGGTGTAATTTCCTTCAACACCGTGATCTCTCTTAGCATATTGTATTCCTCTTATTTGTTTGATGTGACACATTGCATCCCCTAAGTTGTGAATATTCTATTCTTTGATTATTCTTCTCTTGAAGACATTAGGAATGATGTTCCCTAAGTTAAGACCTTATATGAACTAAGAAGTCATTTGAATGTACCTTACACTATTTTTAATTTATAACATCACTTATATGGCCACTCGACATATTTTTTTCATGAGTTTCAAGAAAACAAAACTTTTCTTGCCTCATGAGGCTCAAAGTTCATTATTTGCATAGTGTAGGAAAATGTATCCCTCTACATTTTCACACCTTTTTGGTACCTTGTGAACTAAATGGACTTAATTGTGCCTTATTTAGAATGTTGTAAAAAAAATTCTTACACTTTCACACTAATCTATGGTTTTATTAATTAACTGGGATTCCTTATACCTTATTTGGCCTTATTTTGCATCCATAGGCCATAATTAATGCATCTTTCCAATGATAATATTGACATATGTCAAATGACCAATCATTATTCAGTGTTTTGGGTCTCATGTTCTAGATTTAGTGGTCTAGGATTCATATGCCACCTTGGGCATATGAGTCCCACCTAGGTCTTGGAACCTAGTTTTGAGTTTCACATTAAACAAGACCTGTATGTGAGTTTTTTCCCTAGTTTTGAGTCATAGCAACTCATATGGCACCTTGGGCATATGAGCCCCACTCTAATTATGGCCTAATTTAAATTCAATTCTTGGGAGGATTTTATCTTCCTAGATCTAATGTCAACTTGTTGTGTTGTAATTTAGGGAAATTTGGCATAAACAAGTATAGATGCAAGGTTATTTCACTCATCTTCACCTAAGACTTCCAAGAGAGAATTCCTAATAGGATGCTTATGATTACAAGATTTCACAAGAGTATTCAAGGGAATTCAAGAGAATTTTTAAAGCATTCAAGGGTAGACTTCTCCATCATTTATTGTCACAATTCAAGATCCCTCATCATGTCAAAGACATAATGTATCAAGCATGTTGTTGAGCTAGTGTTGTGATGTAGCATTCAAGATCCAAGTTGAGTATTGTTGCATATCCAATTCAAGATCAAGATCTACACTCTTCATGGACACTTCATAACATTAGAGTACAAATTTACACTACAAGACACCATTCAAGGTATTATTGTTTATGTTTCATTGTTTCATCATATGGTTTAATTGTCTCAATAGGGTTTGACCAAGGCAAACCCCTATTCCCTAACAATAAATAAGTTTTTCTCTCTCTACATGCATAATTACAAATCTAGGTGTCGTGTAGCTCAAAGATTCCTTGAAGATTAAGTTGCAAGAATGAGGAAGGTTGTTAAGTTGTCACAATGTTGCTATCTTCATGGAAAGTTTCCTATAGGTCACAATTCATAGTTTTAGACCTAGAAACAAAGTGTGGAAGGAATAGTAGAGATAGGAGAATAGATTAAGATATTGATCCATTAAAAATTAGAATAGGAATGATACACCACTTGTGGCGTATGAGTCCCAGTACAAGGATTTTTCCAAATTTCTAGAGTTCTAGACTTTTCATTGCCAAAGTTTTGTTCTTTCCCAAAAACCCTAATCTAGGACTAAATCACCCAGCCTAGCATATGACTCCCAGTGAGCATTAAAATAAACATTTTTAGCATTTTAGAACTAGTTTTGAGCTTCTACAAGTTTTCAAGTGCACCTCTCTAATTTCTCAATTTATTATTCTAATTTGCATTCATTTCTAGGTCATTTGTTTGAGGTTTGCATATCATTAGTTTTTTCATATTACTAGTCTTTACAAGCCATAGCTTGGTAGTGAACCCCTCTTTAGTCTTTAATCACACCCTAGGAAAACCTTTACTAGATATCTTTCCCTTATTACATCATTGGATTGAGATCTCTAGGGTTTCCTTAAGTGAAGGTAAGTGAAATAGGTCCTAGGTTCCATCTCCCAAAAGATAGAGCCACACCTATTTTCTTTGTTTCGCCACAAAAAAATTACCCATTATTCAAAGAGTAAAAGAAAAACATCAATCAGATAAACACTCCTTAAATTTCTGATAACATTGAAATGCATGTAGTCACATGCATGTAGTCACTGCAAGTAACACTCCCTATCAATTTTATCCAAGAGATATATTATGCACACAATTACTCGATTCCCTTCATGTAATAATTTTACAATTATTAAACAAGAACCTAATTCAACACCTAGTGATAAGTCCAATTTCCACAAGTAAACCTTTACCACTAAATTTTAATGCAAAATATTTTTGTTCATATCATCGTATAGCTAGACATGATATAGAGAAGTGTATGATTGTTAAGCACCAAGTGAAAGACCTCATTGATTCTAATCATCCCAGTTGGTCGATGTTAATGATAAAGGAAATAAGACACTCTCGCCACCTAACCAAAACTTGCAAATATTCACCAATCCATTACCAAGTCATTCATCAAACTTTGTGCAATGTATTAATACTTTTGAAGAAGATGATGATATGTCTCATATGATAAATACAATTGAAGTTCAGCATCATAGGGATCAAACCACTTTGTTTCCTAACATTGATTATATACATACTGATTCATCCATAATTGCACATCATCGTCCTCTCTACATCATTAGTTGTGTTAATGAAAAACCCACTAGGGGAATACTCATTGATCACGTGTGTTTAAATAATGTGATCACTAAAGAATTTGTATTTATGCATGATCTTTACAAATAAAATTATGAACAATCAAAAGTGTGGCTAAAAACTTATGATGGTTTTGTTCACCCAATGATAGGTTTGGTAAATCTCCCAGTCAAAGTTGGACGGAACCAGTTGGATGTCTAATTCACCATTATCTAGACATCAAACCAATTTTATTTGATGTTAGGATATCCATGGCCACACTAAATGATTTTGGTCCCATTGGTTATACATAAATGCATGAAGTTCTTATTTGAAAATGAAATATCTATATTTTTTCTTAATGGGTTTAAACCTTGGGCTTCCCATGGAAATTTTTCATTAGATTATTTTTCCTAGACCTATTAAACTTGTTAAACCTCATGAAGATTAGTCTTTCATACCATATCAAAAATTTAAAGTTAAAACACATAGTCGAGTTGTCTCTTAGTCATATTCTACCTAGAGCTTCTCCGCCTATTGTAACTTTAATGAATGTTTCTCCTACCCCAAAGGTAGTGGAGGAACCTAAGTATGAATAGGGTTTCCTCCCTCAACCACCTGCAATGTATGTTGTGGTTCCACCTCCACCATAATATAAACTACCAAAGGATAATTGCATAATAATCTTTGCACCTATGAAAGAAAAACAATTTTATGTACCTAAGAGCATGGTGATATCACAACGTGAAGTGGTGCCTTCAGTTCCTCCTCCAAAGAAAGAAAAGAGGCCTATGTTGGAAGATACCTTGATCAATTCTTTGAAACATGAAACCTATTCAAGAAGAAATAGACATGCTAGGGATAAAAAATGTAGATGTTGTGCCATCGCTCGCAAATTCGTTGAAATGGATAAAAAGGATCAGCCACCCATCCAAACAAACTCCAATGAATTACCTCTCGTTCATCAATCCTCATCATCACCTGAGTCCACCTCACCACCCTTGCTAAACCTTACAATTGAAGCTTACATGTATCAACCTGAAAAAATAATAAAAGTGAACATATGGATGATATTATTCATAAGCCACCTATTGTGATAAACTATGATAGTGAATATGAAGAAGCTAAGATAGAAGAAAAAATGTATAATGAATTATCTTTCTTATTCTCCAAATCTGTGGATTTAGATGGGGATGATTGTGATGATCCTCATGATGAGAGTGATCCACCATGTGTTGAACCTAGTGATACTAATTGTATGACACTTGATTTAGTTACTTCAGTAAATTGTCTACCTTCAATTTATGATGAGCAAGATTGTGATGTGAAGAATTTTCTTTACATTGTCTCGAATGTGTGCTACCCTTTGTGTTTGTTTATTTGTGTTTTATTGCATGTGATATGTTCTCCCATGTTGTGTTGCTCGATGTGTCTTTATGTTTGATTGTTTTATTTGGATGACCCTTGTTGTTCTTGTTGACACAAGGATATAAATAAAATTAATCTCGTGAAATCCATATATTTATATCTACATTATTCTTTATGTAGTGATTTTTTATTGTTCTCTCATGTCTTCATTTTGGGATGATGCAAGAAATTGAGGAATTTATCCCTTTTCTATGTTGACCCTAAATTTTTTTTGTTTCAACTCTATGTTTATTTCTTCCATTGTGTCTTTATTTCCAAAACAAGGTATTGTTTTTGATTTTTTTTGTTTTGACCTATTTAGGGATTTTGATGTGTTTTTGATGTTTTGGATTTTAGCTATACAATATTTTGATGTTTTTATATTTTCGATGATTTTTGGATGCTTTGGATTTTTTCCATGATGCTTATGAGTGTATGGATATGTCAAAATTTCAATGATCTGTTTTGGGATTTTATTGAAAACCAAGCTAGGATTGATTGATCTAATTGATAGATTACCAATAGTGATAACATTTTTGAGGATGCTCAACAATGCAAGCATATTGTAGAACAATACAAATATTGAGAAATGATATATCCCCAAATGGTGATGGATTAATTGGATAAGATAAATCAATATTTTAAAGCTAGGCTTGGAAAAAAATCTATTGGAATGATTTGATGTGACATTGAAGTGGAAGGTAGATGCAACTAATATTGATTGTTTGGATTGATGTTTAATAAAAGATAAAGCTTGATAAGGAACATCATTTTGACGAAATGTGTCATGGGCTAGTGACTTATATTTTTTCTCACAAATGATTTGACCAATTTAATTTCATGTTAGCAACTTTTTAGATCACAACATGAGTTATATGATATAGATCAAGATTTATTCCCAAAGAAAGATTTAAGTATCTACTCCCAATGTCTAGCAATGTAGGGAATGATATGGGTGGATGCATGGATAAATGAATAGATTGATGGATAGGTATGCAAAGGATGCCAATGATTATATTGTGATAGGATAACATGTTTGGATAGAGTATGCCTCTTTAGATAGTGCCTCATGGGTCAAATAATGCTAGTTAGGATAGGACCAATGGTAGTGACCCATGTAAAGATGTTTACCATAAGCAAGTGTGAATTACATACCAAACATTCCCCAAGATCAAGATAAGTTAGATTGGATGAAAGTGGATTGGATAATAAATAATGGATTTATTTTGAATGGGATGAGATACTTCAACCTGAAATGGTGTATATAAATCCTTGATTCTACTCATGACGCCTGTTTTCTAGGTTTTCATCATCATACTTGTCCAAAGCACCACCCGAGTGGTTTTAACTAGAGGACAATTTTTCTCATGACTATTTTCTTGTTTATTTTTTTATTTTTCAAAGTTTATGCTCATGTTGAACCACCTGGTGGTGCACATGTAGATGCTACTAGTTTTGATATAGATTTTTTTGCTATCATGATGTTCCAACAATATCCTAATTGAAGGAGTTATTTTTCTAAAATACGAGCACTTGAATGTAACCCCTAGATTTATTTTTATTTTTTATCGATACCAAAGTTAACATTACCTAGATGTGCACATTGCGGTAGAGTGGCCTTAGAGTCCTTACGATAAATATTTTCTGCCAATATACAGTCAATAAGAGAGTTGGATACCATGGATGTTGAAGTGGATGGTGGAATGTGTTGAGGGATACACAATGAAGATGGATTGGTCAATATTTTAGAATATTTGATTCTTTAAACTTGGGGTGATGAGCAATGACAAGTGGATATGGATATTCAATTGGGACCAATTTCTTGATATACCTTGTAGGTTTCTCTTGATTTTTTTTTTGTCTCAACGGAAAGTTTTGATGGATGAACTAACCTTTTTTATTTTTCCCCATAGTTTCTTTGAATAATGGATTTTGATAGGGATGATCTTATTTCTTTTTCTTTGGTATCCATTTGAATTTTTCTTGTCCATTTTTCTTTGTCGATTATTTTGCTTCAATAATTTTCTATTTTCTTTGATATAGACCTCTTTCTTATAGTTGGTCCCAATTAGTGGGTGGAAAGATGTGTGGATGGTGATTCATGATATGAATGGTTGGGGTGTTGGTAGCCATTTCACCTTAAGGACTCTTTGTGCTCCACATGTTGGTGTTTTCACTAGATAAAGTTTCTCCCAGTATTATGGGAGTGCTACTAACATTATTTGATTCTACTTGTGACAAACTATTTCCTTGTTGTTCAAGATTATTTTTCTTTCTTGATTCTTGATAATGGTTGATATCCTCATGCTCGCTTTCTCCAATTTGTATGGAGGATGTGTTTGATTTTGATGCTTCTTCAAAAGGTTTTGATGCTTTACAATCCATATATGAGTCTTCCCCCATGATCCATTTTTGTTTTCTCTTCAAGGGATGTTTCTGATTCACCATCCATGTAGAGGTCTTCTTTATGATCAATTTTGGATATGTCTATGGATTCTACTATGCATTTATTATGTGAAAAGATATTAAGAGTAGGAGACTCTTGTTCCTTGGTAATGATATCAAGAGTATGAGACTATTTTTTTTATGAAGATCATCTACATGTCCATTAGGAGTAAGCATCTCATGGGTAGATGGAGGAGTATGTGATATATGGATATGATTATTATTTGGGATATCTTGTATGGATTGGATAATACACATTACATCATGGTAGTATCTTGGAGATATGTATTCTTGATCTTGATTAATTTTGGAATTTCTTTTGAAATTCTTTAGATCAAGTTATTGGAATGCATAGATTTCAAAGGATGGATTGCATACAAAGGTTTCTCAGATATCTTCATTAGGCATGGGAAGTGGCTTGAAATCCTCTTGATCTTTGAGTGTGTTTGGATCAAGTGTTGAGTTGAGGATTCCTTCAATATCTACAACCATGAGGTAAAAGGATGTCAATATGTCATGGAAAGGACCATTGATAGACTTTGGTGAAAGATGTTAATCATTTGGAATAAATTGTTGAGATATGTCTTTTAACTTGTTAGGTAATGTAGAGATATTTTTGACATGATCATTGGTGAATGGATCATGAATTTTTTCGTCAAAAATTGAGGTGGGGATGTTGTCAATTTTTTCAATCATAGGATCAAATGATGTTAATGCTTCTTGAAATTTATCATTGTTGGATATTGTTGATGGGTTTTGATCATGATTAAAAAGTGACTCTTGTTGTATGTCGATTTGATCAATGGGTGTGGTAGAAAAACCTTCAAGGTGTTCATTGATGGATAGATCTTGATTATCATTTTCAACAATTATGGTGGAGAGATTGTCACTACTATCCTTAGTATTTGAATCTTGATAATTATCGTCATCAATTATTGTTCCTTGATCAATGAGGTATTGGATAAGGTTCTCAAATTTTATAGAATCTAACACAGTCACAGTAGGAGGGTCCTCAAGGAGAACTGTCTGGACCGTGCAACAAGAGTAACACAATGAAAAAAACACAAAATATGGAGGAAAATGTAGATGCAAATATTTTAATTAACGAAAATCCCAGTTACATTCAGCTGGAAACATCCAAGTTTATAGATTCGGCTCACATGCCTGATATAACATGTTTAATATTACAACATTCCAATATGCTTCTATATGCGAGCTAAAATCTTACAGTTTAGATCAATCTTAATCTACTCAATCAACTACTAACTCCACTTCCTTATTCTAATGATCGATTACAACTTTTATACTATATCCATGATTCTAGAAGCATCCACATCGGCCAAAAATCATTACATTAACCAAGGAAAGGAAATGTAATGTGCGCATGAATAGGTCACCCTCAAATTTGAATTAATCTATCAACAGATGCATAGAATGAAGTGTGTACCTATAAGGAAGGTTGGAAAAACTCCACAGAACACTTAAAATCACACTCTCAAGATCTGCAAGTCACGGGGATGATCCACAAATGATCAAATTAATTGATTGGCTTGAAACTATTCTAGTGTTGGTTTAGGAAACTGCCATGAAATTTTGGAAGTGATAACTTTCCAAAGAAAGATCCAATCATTCCAGAATCTTGGAATAAGGAAAATGAACATGCACACAATGTACATAAAGATTTGTGGGGTCTAGTGAGAAAATATGATGATTCCACCAATATGAACCGAGAAAGAACAAAAATAAGAACAAAATTGAAAGAAAATATTTTTGGTTGATGCAAGTTTTCCAAGAACCAAGGATGCTCTTGCATCAAACATCTAGGGTTAATGAAAAGTGATTCCCTCATTTTTTTGGGCTAAAGTAAAACCAAGTCAGTCTACCTCATCCTAAGAAATCCAAGAAGAATCCTCAACTATTCTATCTTTCCATTTCACTAGATATTATTTCTACTGTCTTCCACGAATCTTCCTCCCTTTTTTGACATCCAAAATCTATTCAATCTCTTCTGATGGCTACTTAGGAAACTGGTTTTCCAGCCTTACTTCACTATATTCCTTGAATTTTTCCTCATGATACCAGTGTAGGTCTACAATGTTGAATATAGGTGATATACCCATGGCATCTAGTAACTCTACTTCATATGCATTTCTTGAATCAATTTTCCTCAAAATCCTATAGGGTCCAAACTTCCTCATCTTCAGCTTACTATATATTCCAGCTGGAAATATCTCCTTTCTCAAATACACCATCACCTCATCTCCAACTTCAAACTCCTTATGTCTTCTCTTCTCACCTGCTCTCTCCTTGTACTTCTTGTTCATATCTTCCAACTATTGTTTCACTTGAGTATGCACTTTCTTCATATGTTCCACAAATTCCTCTACTTCTGCACTCCATTTACCTTCCATATTGATATCTCTCAATTTTGATATACCTCAAGGATGAAATCTAGTAACAATCTAAAAAGGTGTTTTTCTTGTACTTCTATTTACTAAATTATTGTAAGAAAATCCTGATTGTGTAAGGACTAAATCCCAACTTCTAGTTTTCTCTCCAACCAAACATCTCTGCAAATTCCCTAAACTCTTGTTCACTACCTCTATCTGTCCATCTGTCTATGGGTGAAATGTAGAACTAAACTTCAAATATGTCTTCAGCTTCTTCCAAAGTGTTCTTCAAAAGTAACCAACAAATTTAATATCCCTATCTGAAACTATACTCCTAGGTAATCCATGCAATCTAACCACTTCTCTGAAAAATAAACCCACTACATGTACTGCATTTGTTGTCTTCTTAGAAGGTATGAAATGTTTCATTTTATAAAATCAATCAACCACCACAAATATTGAATCATTACCTCTTGGTGTCTTTGGAAAACCAAGTATGAAATCCATGCTGATATCCTCCCAAGGTCTCTCTTAAACTCTCAAATGAATATACAACCCAACATTCTGACTACTCCCTTTTGTATCTTGACAAACTCTGCAACTCTACACAAATTTCCTAACATCCTTATGAATCTATGTGATGGGGAGTTTGGATGAAACAATCACAGTTTCATGCTCTAAGTCTGGTTGGAAGACCTCTAAGGTGTCTCTCTCCACCAATTCAACCTATAGGACCTTTCTTTGCTTAGGATACCCTGGTTTTTCCTTTCCAGCCCCAACTACAAACATATTTCTTCCTACCAAGTCCACATTGGTACAAACTTGCAACTCTACACTTAGCCCTTAATCCACCCTAAAGACTATAAACCTCCAAAATCTTGAGTTTAACCTTGCAAGGATGTGGAGGTGTTTCTATTCACTTTAATCCATCCAATTTTGGTTCTTGAGGGTCCACATGACTTCATTTCTTGGTTGCTTCCACCAAACCCTCATTTAGGTCCAAAAAGACTACTAGCCCTAGGAGCCCCAATTAGGCCTCCTTCTCTGAGAAAATAGGTTAGTTCTCTAAACTTTCCAAAGAACACTCCAATCTTCTCTTGGGATTCTTGGTTCATATGGCTACCTCTCAAATATTTTTGGGGTCTTGGGTCTCAATTGTCCGTACAATGCCCTAACCTAAAAATGGGCAAAACTAGGTCTTTTAAGCCCTTTCTTGGATTCTTCCAAACTGTTAAGTTCTTCTCACATCACATGGATTGATGGAGCTTCATCCTCCATGCCATGTCTTGGAAAGACACTTAACTATCTTCTCCAAGCAATGATTTTTCAAAAGGTTGACACCCCTGCAATTCTAGTGCTCTGCGCTAAGGTCTTCCCTAGCTGGACTCTTTCCTGGCTTGCCTAGGGCAAGACTTTTCCAATAGCTCCTGCACTTTCAAAAAAAATAAACCCTACAATATTTACAACCATGGAGTCTAGTCACTGTTCGCAAAGGGCTTTACAATTTGTATGGTGGGAAAGTGAGCTAACACTCCATTTTCACAAAACTATCTGGTTCAAACCAGCAACAGTGAAGAAACAAAACTATTTACAAATAAGGCTGAAAATGAATTAGAAACCTATATAAATGCCACAAAGAGCTTGAATATTAATTACACTACATCCTACACTAACTACAGTGCCCTGTTCAATCCATTAAAACAACACTTCAACAAAAAATTAGAAAATTAGCACACAAAACCAACTATTTTTCTTGAATTCACAAAACTTCAAAATATAACAAATGCTTCCAACCCTGCTCCAATGCCAAGGCATCCCATAAATAGGGTCTCCAATTCATTTATCTCTCGCATGGGCTCTCCTTGGCTGCTTGTAGCTCCAATTGAGCATTATTTGCAAAAATTGAAAAGAAACTCCTATAAGGCCTAAAAGGTCAAAACCTTATTTGAGCAAAAGCCTTATGCCTAACCAATGGTCAACATGACCTTCATCAGATGATCAACACTCAACCAAAAATTCCATTAAGGATTACATCCAAATGAACTAAGTTTTATTACTTAGTTGTCCTAGACAAGACTTTCCTAGACAACCTAAGATAACCTATGGGTGCTCCTGCACCATTCTCTCCCTCAGCCAAACACTAAGGATTGTGGGGAGAGATCAGAGATAAATCAATACCCTGCTTCTTGAACTGAGCTTCATCCACCCATGTAGCCTCATATTTTGGTTTTTCTTTCCATTTAATGAGATGTTCCATGTATTCCTTATGCTGGGTAGACTTCTTCACCCTTGATTCCAAGATCCTCTCTGATTGCAGCTTGTCTTTTAGGAGGTAAGGCTATGTTAATCACATCCTTTAAGACATCCATACTTTTCTTATCCAAATCAGTGACTAGTCCTTTATACCTGATCAAATCAGCCACATTTAACACTGGTGAAATGCCTAAATCTGTAGGTAGCTCCACCTTGTAAGCATTCTTTCCATACTTGGCTAACACCTTACATGGTCCCACTCTCTTCATCTGCAACTTGGTTGATGTTCCTTTCTACAACCTAGACTTGTTGAGATGGACCATGACATAGTCACCTACTACAAATTGGAGATCTTTCCTAGACATATCCACCTTAGCTTTCAGCTTGTGAGTAGCCTTTGTAATTGTCTTCTTCACTTGCTCCTGAATCTCCTTCATGGTCTAAGAGAAATCTTCAGCATGGCCACTCCTATGCTCCATAGTTCCTAGGTCTCTAAGTTCACACACACCTCTTGGGTGCATTCCATACACTATTTCAAAAGGACTTCTGCCTATGGTTTGATTCACACTATCATTGTAGGCATATTTAGCTTGTGATATGACCAAGTCCCATGTCTTGTCCATACTCCTTGGTTAGGCATCTTAGAAGGTTACCTAACACCCTGTTAACCACCTCAGTTTTTCCATTGGTCTGATGATGGTAGGTTGATCCAAAAGACAAGTTAGTACGTAATCTACTCCATAGAGTTTTCCAAAAATGACTCATGAACTTCACATCCCTGTCTGATACAATTCTCAATGGCAATCCATGGATCCTCACAATCTCTTTGAAGAAGAGTTGAGCAATATAGCTAGCATCATGGGTGGTCTTGCAAGGAATAAAATGACTCATTTTGCTAAACCTATCTACCACCACATAGACACTATCAAACCCTGTCTTAGTTTTAGGGAGTCCTACCACAAATTCCATGCTAATACATTCCCATGGCCTATTTGGAATGGGTAAAGGTTTATACAAACCTGCATTGCTAGCTCTCCCCTTGGCTTTCATACAAACTACACACTGCTCCACATACCTTCTGACATCCCTTGGCAACTTGGGCCAGTAATAGAACCTCTACACTAGTTCCATTGTGCTTCTCCTGGATAAGATTCTCTCTGTTTGAACCTTTTGGAACACATAACTGATTTCCTTTGAACAAAAGTCCACTCTGCAATGTATACTCTGAGAATTGACTATGAAAGTGACTCTCAAAATCAGAACATACCTTATATGCATATGAGAAGTCTTCATCATCTCCATAGAGATCCTTGAAACTCTCTATCCCAATGCTCTTTATTTGTATCTCTTGCATTGTCAGCAACCTCCTACTTAGTGCATCTTCCACCTTGTTCAACTGTCCCTTCTTGTGCTTGATGGTAAAAGTGAAAGCTTGGAGGTACTCCATCCATTTCAAGTGCCTATTACTCAACTTTTCATGTGTGCTGATGTAGCTAAGTGACTGGTTGTCAGTAAACACTACAAACTCTTTAGGTAGGAGATAATGCCTCCACTTTCTAAGTGTCTGTACAAGAGAATACAGTTCTAGGTCATAGGTAGAATAATTTTTCTTAGCTTCGTTGAGCTTTTCACTAAAGAAAGTTATAGGCCTACCTTCTTGGCTTAGTACTCCTACTGCAATTCCACTGGCATCACATTCCATAGTGAATAACTTATCAATTCTAGGTAATAAAAGGATGGGTTGAGTTGCTACTTCTTGTTTCAGTTTCTCAAAACCTTTCTCAGCTTCAATAGTCCATTTAAACTTAGTTTTTAGGCCACCTTTGATTGTATCAAGTACTGGTGCACATATTCCACTAAAGTTCCTTATAAACTTCCTATAAAACTGAGCTAACCCATGAAAACTTCTTACCTCTATCCCAGTGGTTGGTGTAGGCCAATTTAGGATAGCTTCCACCTTGCTTGGGTCCATTTTCAATGATCCTTGGGATACTAGAAACCCTAAATACACAAGCTCTTGTTTGAAGAACTCACACTTTTCTAGGTTGATGGCTAACATCTCCTCCTACAATATTTTAAGAACCAACTCCACATGCGCTAGATGTTCTTCTGTTGTCTTGCTAAAGATGAGTATATCATCTATATATACCACCACAAATAACCCTTTGAAATCCTTAAGCACTTCATTCATGAGCCTCATGAATGTGCTAGGGGCATTTGAGAGGCCAAATGGCATAACTCTCCACTCATATAACCCATCAGTTGTCTTAAAAGTTTTCTTCCATTATCCCCCTCTTTGATTCTAATCTAGTGGTATCCACTCTTGAGATCCAACTTGGTAAAATATTGTGCTCCTCCAAGACAGTCCATCAAATCCTCTATCCTAGGAATAGGAAACCTATATCTAATTATAATCCTATTGATAGCCCTAGAATCAGTGCATAGCCTCTACTTACCACCTTTCTTGGTTGTTGAGACCACTGGTACTGCACACAGACTGATGCTCTTCCTAATTAGTCCTTGGTCTAATAACTCCTGCACTTGTCTAGCTACTTCTAGGTTCTGATATGGTGTAAGCTTGTAAGTTACTTTGTTTGGAAATGAAGCCCCTGGTATGAAGTCAATTTGATGACTGATGGATCTCTTTGGAGGTAAGGTTGCTGGTGTTCCATCACTGACTATGTCCTTGAACTTCTCAAGCAACTTTTGGACTGCTCCTGGTATGACTGTTTTCTTAGTCTTATCTTCCTCCTTGGGTTGCACCATGACCACATATCCTTCCCCTCATTGTAGAGTGTTGATAAAATATTTGCCACTACTTAACATGACACTAGGGGTCTTTGACTGTCCTTCTTCCTCATCTGACAGTGACTGCAGTTTGAATGTCTTTCCATCCTTCTTGAATGAGATAGTGTTCTCTTTTCCATCATAGATGGCTCCTCTATCATACTGCCATGGTATGCCCAATATAAGATGGCATGCACCCATGGACAACACATCACAAATCAACTTGTCCTTGTACCATCCAATGGAGAACTCCACCATTGTCTGTTCATTCACAAGAACACTTTGCCCTTTGTTCAACCATGTCACCTTGTAAGGATTAGTGTGGGGTACTTTCTCCAACTTCAACTTGCTCACTGCCTCTTAAGAGATAATGTTATTAGTAGATCCTGAATCCACTATGACCTTGCACACCTTTCCAAGTATCTTGCATCTTGCTCTGAATAAGGCTCTCCTTTGCTTTGGTTCTTCTTTGATTGGTTGTCTGATTAGAACCTTACTAAACATCAAATTCTCCCCCATTTCTGACTCAATGTGACTAACCTCTGGTGACTTGACACTCATAGTATCTTCTTGAGCATATGCTACTCTCTTTTATGTATTTAAGGAAGATGCTTTCTCTGGGAACCTATAAGCTGGATGACCTACTTGACCATAGTTGTAACATTTCATACTAGCAAAGTATGAGTTACTTCTACCTGCACCTCTTCCTCTATTTGAACCTCCTTGAGGTCCTCTACCTCTTCCATAGCCTCCTCTAGGAGTTGTTTCACCTCCATGCTCTGTGAGTTTAGACTCTCCCTGATTTCTTTGTTTAGTCCCTCTACCTTGGTATCCACCTCTATGTGCTCTTTGATCTCTGCCTTTTCCTCTACTCTTAGAAGCCTGGTCTTGTTTCCTCGTACTCCTCTCTTCAATATTTATAGCCAATTGATAGCATTGGTGCACTTTTTTGGGACTTAGAAGAGTAATCTCCTCTTGAATGTTCCACTTCAAGCCATTAAGATACCTAGACACCTTCAGACTTTCATCCTCAATTACATTAGACCTCATGCAAAGTTTTTGAAACTCCTCAGTATAAGAATTCACATCTTGATCTCTTTGCCTCAAGCTCTGTCTTTTCTTATGCAACTGAATCTCATAATCATCTGGCATGTATACTTCTCTCACTTTGGCAACAATTCCCTTCCAAGTAGAAATAGGCTTCTTGCTTTCCTTTTCTCTCTCTATCTATATGAATTTCCACCATGTCAAGGAAATACCTCTCAATCTTGATTTGGCCACCTTTACCTTTCGTGCTTTAGAGACTCCATCGCACTCAAAATGATTTTCCATTCCCTCTATCCAATCCATGACTAGATCAGCTTCCATTTTCCCACTAAATAGTGGTATGCCTTCAAGTGCTTTTCCACTCAAAGCCTTCAATGCCTTTAAGAAGGGCTCTTCTTGCAAAACAGGGTCAAGTTCAGGGATCTTATCTTCCTTTGCAACCTCTTCTTTCTTTGGTACCCTTCCTTCTAACTGCACATTACTCATTGCTTGCTCAAGTTGGTCTATTCTTTCCCTCAATAGCCTATTGTCTTCCTCTTGTTCTTCGACGTTCTTGGCCAATTTTGCATTTGTCACCATGTCTGTAGAACCACTAGACTCAATCTCTGACATATATGATTTTATCAAAAATATTTCGCTTCTCTCATACCAATCTGATAGGGAGGTTGGATGAAACAATCACAGTTTCATGCTCTAAGTCTTGTTGGAAGACCTCTAAGGTGTCTCTCTCCACCAATTCAACCTATAGGACCTTTCTTTGCTTAGGATCCCCTGGTTTTTCCTTGCCAACCCCAACTACCAACATATTTCTTCCTACCAAGTCCACCTTGGTACAAGCTTGCAACTCTACACTTAGCCCTTAATCCACCCTAAAGACTATAAACCTCCAAAATCTTGAGTTTAACCTTGCAGGGATGTGGAGGTGTTTCTATTCACTTTAATCCATCCAATTTTGGTTCTTGAGGGTCTACATGACTTCATTTCTTGGTCGCTTCCACCAAAACCTCATTTAGGTCCAAAAAGACTACTAGCCCTAGGAGCCCCAACTAGGCCTCCTTCTCCGAGAAAATAGGTTAGTTCTCTAAAATTTCCAAAGAACACCCCAATCTTTTCTTGGGATTCCTGGTTCATATGGCTACCTCTCAAAGAGTTTTGGGGTCTTGGGTCTCAATTGTCTGTACAATGCCCTAACCTGAAAAATGGGCAAAACTAGGTCTTTTAAGCCCTTTCTTAGCTTCTTCCAAACTGTTAAGTTCTTCTCACATCAGGTGGATTGATGGAGCTTCCTCCTCCATGCCATGTCTTGGAAAGACACTTAACTATCTTCTCCAAGAAATGATTTGTCAAAGAGTTGACACCCCTGCACTTCTAGTGCTCTGCACTAAGGTTTTCCCTAGTCGGACTCTTTCCTGGCTCGCCTAGGGCAAGACTTTTCCAATAGCTCCTGCACCTTCAAAGAACATAAACCATACAATATTTATAGCCATGGATTCTAGTCACTGTTCCCAAAGGGCCATACAATTTGTACAGTGGGAAAGTGAACTAACACTCCATTTTCACAAAACTATCTGGTTCAAACCAACAATAGTGAAGAAACAAAACTATTTACAAATAAGGCTAAAAATGAATTAGAAACCTATAGAAATACCACACATAGCTTGAATATTAATTACACTACATCCTACACTAACTACAGTGCCCTGTTCAATCCATTAAAACAACACTTCAAGCAAAAATCAGAAAATTAGCACACAAAACCAACTTTTTTTCTTGAATTCACAAAACTTTAAAGCATAACAAATGCTTCCAACCCTACTCCAATGCTGAGGCATCCCATAAATAGGGTCTCCAATTCATTTATCTCTCTCATGGGCTCTCCTTGGACACTTGTAGCTCCAATTGATCATTATTTGCAAAAATTGAAAAAAACTCCTAAAAGGCCTAAAAGGTCAAAACCTCATTTGAGGAAAAGCCTTAGGCCTAACCAATGGTCAACATGACCTCCATCAGATGATCCACACTCAATAAAAAATTGCATTAAGGCTTACATCCAAATGAAATAAGTTTTATTTCTTAGTTGTCCTAGGCAATACTATCCTAGACAACCTAAGATAACCTATGGGTGCTCCTGAACCACTATGGCCAAAAGTAATTCTCACTTATGAATGCTATTGTCTTATCAATTCCAAAGTGTCCTGGCATTCCTCCACTATGCTTCTCCTTCACCAAGTTATCCCTCATTGAAATCTAGGGTATACATAATTGATTTCCTCTAAAAGACATGTCCTCTTGAATGAAATAATCCAACCACTAACTTTTATCCTCCAAAATTGGTTCTTTGCAAGCTCTCCAAGGTTCTACAAAATTCGGGTCTTCCTCATACAAGTTCTTCAATTCATCAAAACCTAATACTTCCAATCTCATCTCTATCAGTAAATTCCATCTCCTACTCAAAGAATGAACAACTCTATTTGACTTTCCACTCCTATGCTTAAAAAAAAAGTATAACTCTGTAGGGACTCCACCCATCTCATGTGTCTTTGATTCAACTTACCTTGACTATTCAAATATTGCAATGCTTGATGATTCATAAATAACACAAACTCCTTAGGCAACAAATAATGTCTCCAATTCTTCAAGGCTTGGACTATGGCATAAAATTCCTAATCATACACTAAATATCTTCTCCTAGCATCATTCAATTTCTCACTGAAGTAAGCTACTGGTCTCCCTTCTTGACTCGATACTGCTCCAATTGCACTTCCACTTGCATCATAGTCTAGAACTTGAAATACCTTATTTAAATCTAGTAAATCCAACACATTCTACTTAGTCACCTTCTGATTCAACAACTCAAAACTTCTGTCTACTCCAGACGTCCATCTAAAATTCTTCCTATCTCCTCTCACTGTTTTTGTCATGGGGCAACAAATAGGACTGGAATTCCTAATAAAATTTCAATATAAAATATCCAATCCATGAAATGATCTCACCTCTCCAATGCTATTTGGTGTATGCCACTCAAAAATTTCTCTTACCTTCTCAGGATCCATCTTCAATCCATCCACAAATATCACAAATCATAGATATACCAATTCTTCCCTCATGAAACTACACTTCTTAATGTTTATCAATAACTTCTCTTCTCTCAACCTCTGCAAAACTTGTATGATATACAAAAAATGTTCTTCTCTACTCTTATTGAAAATCAAGATGTCATCCAAGTAAACAATCACAAAGTTACCCAAGAATTTCTTCAATACCTCATTCATCAGCCTCATGAAATTACTTGGTGCATTTGACAATCCAAAAGGCATCATCAACCACTCGTACAAATCCTTCAATTGTCTTGAATTTTGTTTTCCACTCATATCCTTCTCTGATTCTGATATGATGATTTCCACTCTTCAAGTCTATCTTGGTAAAATATTTAGATCCACTCAAGCAGTCCATGATGTCATCCATCCAGGGCAAGGGAAATCTATACTTCACCGTGATCTTGTTTATGGCTCTAGAATTTGTAGAAATCCTCCATTCTCCATCCTTCTTAGGTGCAAGCACAGTAGGTACTACACATGGAATTAAGCTTTCTCTTATCAAACTATTTCTCAACAATTCTTCCACTTGTCTATTGAACTCTTCATTCTTTGCCTGTGTCATTCGGTGTGCTACTTTATTAGGGAAACTAGCTCCAGGTTAGATCCATGCAATGAATAATACTTCTTACAGGTAGTAATCCATTAGGTACATTATATGAAATGATCTCCTCGTACTTTGTCAACAATTCCTTTATCTCCTCTGGTTGTTCTTCTACATGCTTCAAATCTTCAGTCTTCTTAGGCACCGAGGCATAACATATGTTCTCATGTCTCAACCCATTAAGGAATCTCCTTCCATCAACCAAACAAACTCTAGTACTCGTACAAACCTTAACTATAGGGACATCTTCCAAAGGCAACAAAATCTTCTTCATACCATTAGCAACAATGGTATATATATTCTTATTTCCGTCATGAATAGCATGTCTATCATACTGCCAAGGTTTTCCCAACAAAAACATGGCATACATCGATAGGCATAATATCACACAAAACTTCATCATGATAATTTCCTATCTTCAATTTCACCACACATTATTCACTTACCAGTATCTTTCCAACTCCAATTTAGTCACTATTTCTTCAAAAACCAGGTTCTCATAACTTCCACTATCAACAATCACTTTGCAATATTTACTAGCTACCTTGCATCTAGTCTGAAACAAATTATTTCTCTACAATGGTTCTTTTTCTACCTCACTTTGTAACAATACGCTTCTATTCACCAACACTTCTCCATCTTCTAGTTTATTAGATGATCCAACATGATCTTCCTCAACAAAGGTTGTTCTCCTATTTTTCTTTGCCTTTCTACTTGTCTATTCCTGATTACATTCAAATGCTCTATGTCCTTCTCCACCACACTTAAATCAAGTTCCCTTGAATACTATTTTCTCCTTATCATCCTTTCTATAACCTTCATTCTGGTAATCACCATATCCTCCTCTTCTATAACAGATTTCATAACCTTAATGATACAAATTATCATCCTTACTAACCTCCTTATCCTTATTTTAGTCTAAAAAAGAGTCTCTTCCTCCTCCAGTAAAAGTTCTTCCTCTCTGTTTCTGCTCATGTCTTTTATTCAACTTCTCTTCTTCCTTTAGGGCACACTGATATGCCTCTTCCACACTCTGCAACTTAATGAAACTGATCTCATCCTGTATAGATGACCTCAAACCATTCACATACCTAGCTACTTGCTCAATATAATCCTTTGAATGTCCAGATCTAATATTCAACTTATAGAACTCCTTAGTATACTCTCTCACACTTGAATCTTTTTGCTTTATATTTTGCAACTTTTGAAACAAACTAATCTAATAGTTTGCAGGCTTGAACTTTTTCTTCAACTTATTCACCATCCAATCCCATGATTTTATCTTCTCTTTTCCTCTTCTTTTCCTATCTGTCTGCAAATGTTCCCACCAAAGGGATGCATGTCCTCTCAAATTTGTACAAGAAAAATCCACCTTCTTATCTTCAATGGTACCTTCAAATTCAAACTAATTTTCCATATCTACAATCCAATCAAGCAATTCTTATGAATCCAACTTACCATTATAATATAGTGGATTGAAATGTGGTTTTGTATTCACTCTAGTTAGGGCTCTTATGAACCTCTCTTCTCCCTGATCAAGACCAGGTTGTTCTTCTCTTCCTCTTGCCTCCTATACTTCTACCTCTTCATCACTCACATCATCAATTGGTTGACCTCTTCTCTGGGCCATTTCAACTGCATCTAATCTGGAAGCAATTCCTCTCAACATCTCCATTAAAGTAGGGTCTAAATTTCCACATGCTCCATTTCTTCTACCATTTATTCTTCTCACCATCTTTACACAAGTCCTCTATAGCTACAGGTCGAATCCTCAATTCACCACCCTACAAAAAATCTTCAACAGGACTTCGCAAACTCTGACAATGCCACAAGGAACAAATCTCACTCTGATACCAATCTGATGCAACCATAGTAGGAGGGTTCTCAAGGAGAACTATCTGGACCATGTAGCAAGAGTAATGCAATAGTAAAAACCTAGAATATGGAGGAAAATTTAGATGCAAATATGTTCATTAACAAAAATATCAATTGCATTTGGGTGGCGACATTCGGGTTTATAGATTCGGATCACAAGTCTGATATAACATGTTCAATATTAGAATATTCGAATATGCTATTATAGTTGAGTTGAACTCTTATAGTTCGGACCAATCTTAATCTACTCAATCAACTACTAACTATGCTACCTTATTCTAATGATCAATTGCAAGTTTTATACTATATCCATGATTTTGGAAACATTCACGTCGGCCAAAGATCGTTGCATTAACCAAGGAAAGGAAATGTAATGTGTGCATGAATAGGTCAGCCTCAAATTTGAATTACTATATCAACATGTGCATAGAATGAAGTGTGGACCTATAAGGAAGGTCAATAACACTCTATGAAACACTTAGAATCACACCTTCGAGATCTACAAGTCATGAGGATGATCCATGAATGATCAAATTAACCGATTGGCTTGAAACTATTTTGGTGCCGGTTCAAGAAACTGTCATGAAATTCTGGAAATGATAACTTGTTGAAGAAATATCCAATCATGCCCAAATATTGGAATAAGGAAAATGAACATTCCCATGATGTATGCAAAGGTCCAGGGGGTCTAGTGAGAAAAGATGATGACTCCACCAACACAAATTGAGCAAGAACAAAAATGAGAACAAAACTAAAAGAAAATTATTTTGGTTGATGTGATATTTCCAAGAACCAAGGATGCTCCTCCATCACAATCTGATGTGTTACATGACCTTTTGTGCTATGGAAATCACAATAAGAATTATCATCATACCATGAGAACTCGATGCTAGGTTCACACCAATTTAATGATTCTAGAAGATTGATAAGTTTAGCATGGACCAATGTATTTAATGTTGATTCAATTGGCTCCCCTAAAGGAGTATATTCATGTTTGTGATCTTGTGAGATTTATGTTTTTTGAGATTGATCCAATTGTGATTGATCTTGGAGATGTGGTGATCGATCTTGTTATTCAGGTTATGGATTTTGATATCCAACTTATTGATATTGAAGATGTTGTTCTTGATGTATTTGTGGACACAACTCAATGTTTTGATGACAGGGTTTAACAAATGGGCAAGTGCATCAATTTTTGGGTGGAGATGTCTCTTGGAACAATGAATCAATTATTTTGGTAAGTGGAGAAATTTGATGTCACAAAATTTGATCTTGATTTTTATTTTGACACCCCCGATATAGTTGATTTGGTTGTTGGTCAAGCATATTTGGAATATACACTTGTGGTATTTGTATGGGATCATGCACAAATTATTTTTGGATAATGTTTTGATTTGGGATGATGTTTATATTTTGCATCATAGGTTGGAATTGAACATTTTTTTGGTTGGGAAAAATATTGCTTTGATTTAGGTAACCTTGATTTTGCATGGTGTTACCTTGATTTGGATCAATACATTGATTTTTCAATATACTTTTTAGTATACTAGATTTTGAACAACATTGGTGTGATTAAAAAATGTATATATCCCATAGTTCATGAAATATGGATTTCATATGTTCATGTTTGGTAAGTTTGTATTTGCTACATTCACATTTGACATGTATTAATTTGATCGGATAATGGTGTTTTGTTGAAGACTCATGTAGTTATCATTTGGTTTATAGATTTGTAGGTTTTGATTTTGATTTAAATCTACCATAGGGAAAGGTGTTCCAAAATTTAGATTGGGAATACTCACATTTGTTGTAGCATTGACGTTTGTAGAATAGAATGATCCCATGTGTGAATTTTATAAATATGAGTTTTGATAATCAATTGGTATTGTAAGGCTTTAATATTTTGGTTGATTTAGATCACTCATGATGTATGAATTGATTTTATATTCCATTTTTTTCTTGTGTTTTTACCTTGTTCCAAAAGTGAACCTCTAAGTTGTTTTGGACAAATGATGTGAGTGGATGATGAAAGGGGTGAGTGTTATAGGGGATGAACTTTCTAAAATTTTGGATAACACTTTAGACTAAAGGTTTGATACTTTGATGTTATGGATAAAGATGCTAATGAACTTGTAAATATTTAAGGTAGACTCATGAAATTTAAGATAAAATAGTCCATAAATGGGATGACTAACTCAACTAAGTGTATGGAAAAGGATCCATTTCATATACAACATAAGTAAGGGGATTGGTTTGATAAATTTCTAAGTCTAAATATTTTTGATGTGTCCAAAAGTTTCTAAAGTTGTTGGTGAAGTGAAATGTCAAATATGATGAAGGTGGATGAAATGTTTTGACCCAAAATATGTTAACCTAAAAGGGACCTTTTTTTTGTAAGACCAAGGTAGTGAGAAACATGTTATACCTCTAAAGTGATTAAACCTTAATAACTCAATGATTTTAACAATATAATTTGGACTCAATGTTTTGAGATACTTTCCTTGTCTTGAAATTTGTTTGTTTTGGGGAGTCAAATTTTTAACATACATCAAGTGGAGTGATCATTTGATTTAATCTTTTCTTAAGTGATATTGTTTCATTACCACATCAAGAAATTATTAGTTAATTTACAAACTAAAATATCTATGTCAAAGCAACCTTCATTTCACAAAATCCCTTATGTGAAAATCATGAAGCTAAGGCTATAGTTCCCTATGTTAACTTTGGAAAGTGTGGATTTAGATATAAGTTAAAATATTTAGAAGCCTATAAGGATAAAATCCTTAGGTACAAGAAGAAATATTAGGACTTTTCAAAAGGTGTCCATACTTAATCCAAAGCATTTGAAATTAGATAAACTTGTTGATGTGTGTTTAAAAGAATTTCAAACCAAACAATGTGTCAAATTGACTCACAATCAATAAATTTCCTAGCTCAAGTGGCTGCATTCTTCTTGGAGAGCTTGCCTCATGCCCTTCATAGTAGAAGAGATAATTTTACATGCAATTTATGGAAAGTGTAGAGGTATGTTAAGAATGAACTCTTAATCTCTACACTTCAAGAAAAATTAGACCTAGCAAGTAACTTCTTATAACTACATTCCAATGTGCCACTTTAAATAACTCTTTAGAAAGAAAAATTTGGCCACTACAAACAAAGGTTTTTAATGACAAAAAAGGGATAACACCCATCATTTCACTACTGTCTTCTGGCCATGTAAGGCTCTTCAACTATTCCCTTCCAATTACGGAGAGGAATTAGGTACAACACATTGACTCCTTAGGATTGAAGTTACTTTCTCAGGATTTCACAACCTTTAATGTAGTTTTCCAATAAACATGCTTCAAGATCTTGCCTATGATTTTTCCATTGTAGGATGTATCTCATTAGTAATTCCCCTCTTAAGGGTGACTCAAAGCATGAAAGTACACTTGATTATTTCTCTTCACCCAAGATAACATGAAGCGCAAAGGGAATGGATACCTGCTACAAATGTACACAAGAAAAGAAAGTACACTTGAGAGTTTCTCTTCACCCAAGATCACACAAAGTGTAAGGAGAGTGGATACACACTACAACTATATTCAAGCAAAGCAAGCACTCATTCATTTTAATCCCATAAAGAAAAATGACTTCATTTTAAGCACCAATGGAAGTGTTTATTTCTTTTTCCCATTTTTATCCGATATTGCAAAATGAGGTTGTATGTGTTCAATTTTAACGAACTTTGAAAATACTTAAGGCATTTGTGAATTTTAATCCAAACTTGAAAGCTAGTTGTCCTATGATTGTAAGTATTAAAACCCAAATGTAAATTTAGTTTTCCTAAAACATGAAGAAAAGTAGCATATGAGGGGTTATACCACTCCTTAAGTATTAAAAACCCTTTACAATAACTAGAACTAAGAAAATCAAAACGCAAAATTTTTAAATATTTTCAGCTTTTTCTATGTTCTAGTAAATCATGTTTTCAAAGGCCTTTGAAGTGGAATTTGGGGTTGAAACTTGAGTCAATCCCAAAAAATTGGTTGTTGAAGGAAAGGTTTTTTAGGGAAAAAAATAGTACTCTTGGAGACCTTTCCAACAATGCAAATGGATTCGAATTCTAAGCATCTAGTAGAAAGTTATGACCCCAACAAGTTGGGGTAAACAATTTCCTAGTTTTTCCCAAATCTCCAAAACCAGTTATCCTCAAAAAATAAATCCAAATGTTAGTAAGATATAAGAGAGCATATGAAATCAAAAATTTAAAGAACATGCAAAAATTAACTCTATATTTTGTTTACTAGTAAAAAGCGTCGATGAACACAAAGTGTCACTATAATTGACAAAGGCATCACTATAATTCAAATGTGTCACTTTGGTGAAGTTTCAAAGGAGTCTCTCTGCAACAAATAATGACAAAAAATGTGTGAATATATCAAAGGAATCACCATTTTTAAATTTATGATAATTATAAAAAGTAATATGCATCACTATATTTAAATATATCATTGGATTTAGTTATGCATCACTATAATTTTTGTAAAGGTGTTGCTATATGGTGATGCCTTATAATGGCTTCATTGTAGCCTTCAAAAGCATTGTTGTATCTGAAAACTAAAGAACTCAAGAATCTAAAGAGAAATTCATCAAATTTGATGAGTATATCCCTCCTACCACAAAAAAGTAACCAAAGTTATGGTATAGGTTAAATACACTAGATCTATACGAATTTGAGGCATATTTAACCCACTAAGCCATGATCCCAATGAGATATTTGAAATCATCAAGAAACTAAATAACCATTAAAGTAACATGAAACCAACATGAAAGCATAATAAAAACCTATCCTAAGACTTCAAATCTTCTCCCATTGGGGGAGTGGTGTCACATTGATGTGGAATGGTGACCCTTTCCCAATCCCTTGGATAATATGAGTTGTTTCAATCAATTTTATTGATGAAGATCAATGAAATTGATGTGATATGAACGAAACATGGATGCAAAACTAATTAATATGATGAAGATGAGTGTTAAATGATAAAATGCTTGATGGAGATGGATGTAATCTATTTTAAATGGAAAGAAAGTTCAAATATGCAAGTTATGGATGCAAAAGCTATGTGAAAATATATGCAAACTAAGCTAAAAAAGAAGCCATTAATGGATGATTAAGCTAAAATACTAAAAAATTCTAAATCTGGATGCAAGTAAGTATGAATTTCAACAACATAACTTTTCTATCAAAATATGGATCCATTTCTCTCAAAATGGTGAAGTATTAGTAGCAGAGAAAATGAAGAATCAAGGGTTGGGATTGATTTTGTCAATAAATGGTCAATATGAAAAGGAGGTTGAAACATGGATCAAGGATTCTCATCAATGGATGAGAACCAAAGATCACATGGATCAAAGAAAGCATCAATGGTTGAGAATTATTCAAACAAGCATACTTTGTAATACCTTTGAAAGTTTGTTACAATTTTTTTGAAAATAATTATTCCCTTGTTGGAACCAAACAAGAGAATATTTCTTTAGAATATTCCCTATGCAAGTGGATGGGAGAGAGGGTAACTTAGCAATTTAGTAATTGAAACTAAATTTTGATTGTGCAAGTTGAGGGAAAAAGGCTTCTCATTAAATAAATAGTTTATTTAATGAAAAGGGGATCCAAATGAGATTTAATTAAATGATTTAGATTATTTAATTAAATGAGAGGAGATAGGGGGGTTTAAATTAAATAATTTGCATTATTTAATTAAAATAAATGAAATGTTATTATGAGAGGGTAGGAATTAACCTAATTAAATTAATTAGATTAAAATAGATGAAAATGTTGTATTTAATTAAATAACTAGGTTTATTTTATCAAACAAGAAAAAAGAAGATGGATTTTAGGATTAAATGATGTTAATATATCGGATTCAAGTTTGTATTACCATTCATGTCTTTTTTAAGTTTCTACAATTATCAAAGTGTGTTAAGGAAATGTTGAAGAAGCTTGGAATGGAGGATTCTAAAGTACTATGTACCCCTATGGTTACTAGTTGTAGATTGAGAAAATATGATGAATCTCCTAAGGTTGATTAGAGAAAATCAAAATCAATGATTGGTGGATTGCTATATCTAATTGCTACTCGATTGGATATCATGCATGTAGTCTTTTGTGTGGCTAGATATCAAGAATATCCCAAAAGATCTCATGTTACAACAATAAAGAGGATATTTAGATACTTTAATGGAACTATAGACTTTGGTTTGCGGTATACTAGAGATACTAATTTATCCTTGAGTGTATATTAGATGCAAATTTGGTAGGATGTACAGATGACAAAAGAAGTACAAGTGGTGGTGCTATCTTTCTTGAAAGAAAATTGGTTTCATAGTTAAGTAAGAAAAATGATTTGGTATCATTATCTACTACAAAAGAATAATATACTGCATCTTAGCATCATGTTATACACATGTTTTATGGATGAAGAAAATATTGAAGCATATAAAATTATCATATGATGATCCTATTTCTATCTTATGTGATAATATAAGTGCAATCAATATTTCAAAGAACTCGGTAATGCATTCAAGAAAAAATAATATATCTATTCAGTATCACTTCTTAAGGGAGAAAGTTGTTGAAAATGAGGTGAAGATAGAATATGTGCCTACAAAGGATCAAGTTGTAGAAATCTTTACAAAGGATCTCCCAAAAGATAATTTTGAATATCTCCGAAAGAAGTTAGGGGTTATTTCCCCTCACTCTTTCAACTAGATGAATAAGTGTCTACATCTATCTAGGAAACACTTCAAGATATATTCTTGGTTGTAGACTAAATTTGAAGGCTACCTCCCAGGTTGGGTAGGTAGTAGTGCTCTTGATACAATCAGATGAAGCATACTTTTTTCCACTAAGGGGAAGACTACAAAAAACTGAGTGCAGCTCAATTGCTTGTTGGTGTTGCAAGTGATGTCAAAGTGATGTATGTATGTGTTGTCAAAGGTGTAGGTATTTCTCTTTAAATTTTTTCAAAGGGGTAGAACAAGAGAGTTCAATGTAGGAAAATGAGTTGGATGATTTTATGGCCCTTTTCCATTGATGCAAAAGGGAGGAGAGTTAGAGTGGATGAGAAACCATAATTTGGAAGAATTTTGTAGGACAAACAGCTAGAGTTGCTTGGGAGAGATTGTTGAATATGTTCTAGAGACCATAGGGGAGAGAATATTCAAGGTCAAGGGAATGAGAGTATGAAGAGCTTCCTCAATTAGGGGAGCATTGTTGGTTTCTTTTTTTGTTGATAGTTTTTCAAAAAGTTGGTGTTTCCATCAATGGAAAAGGGGGAGATTGTTGCAAGTATGATGTTGATGTTGTCATTGATGTCAATTATATGGATACTGTGTGTTAGAGTTGTTGGAAAGATGCTAGTGTTTTCATAGTTGGGGAGATTGTTGGAGAGTGCTAGTGCTAGTATGGATGTGTTGTGATGTTTTTATTGATGTCTTGATGGATAAGAGTTACAATTGTAGTAAGTTCACTTGATTTTACTGTGCTTTTGAGAAAAAATGGATAAAATAGTGTGTAGTGTGATAAAGGTGTGTTCAATGGTGTGCTTCACATTTATTTATGGTTAAAAATATACCTAAGTGGTTTGTATATGATGATAAAATGTGTTTAGTGGTTCTCTATTCAAATTTTTAGGTTATGGATCATTCTATAATGAAAGGTATGTTTAACAATTTCTTCTTCCATGTAGATGGTTGTCTAGGAGAAATGAGATTGCTCTACATTTCTTAACAGTAAAGTTTCTTGTCTTGCAGATTTGAGAACATTCTTATATTGTTTGTAACTTCCATCCTTTGAAATTTTAGGTCCTAAGGTGTTCTGCAAGGTTGGTTAGTGATTTATATTATGTGGCAATGCACGCCTAGTTACACATAATAATGGTGTTCTTAGCTTTAGGTGGTTGTGGAAGTGTTCCAAAATATTCTAATGATGGTAGATATTCTGAGATGTGTAGATGTTGTGGAATGTTTTTGTATGATCCACATGACCTAGAGAAGCATGTATGTGGTTGCTTATAGTGTTAATTTAGGTTTTTTTGATCTAGTGTGGTGGCCCTATTTATGGAGGTATCTCATGGATTGTGAATGTGTTTAGTAGCATAGTGATGTGGATCTGGGTCTTAGTTAGCCCTTAGTATGGTCTTCCTTCACTTCTTTCCCCCACAGAGGTGTTTGGTGTTGACTTATTTTGGTGTTGCATGTTTTAGGTGCATACATTTCATTAAGGCCAACCTAATTGAGATTGTTTAGGTCATGGATGGTATATAAATAGAATAAATTATTGGAGATGAGTTTGGACATATAGAAGGTGTGGGAAAGATGTGGTTTTCATTAAGTGTGGTGAACTAAGTGTGAGCTTAATGCCTATGAATTTGATGTAGTGAGTAGAAGGGTCTACATTTTTAGTATTCTTGAAGCTACTAGAAACATTGAGTCAAAGGTTATGGATGGCATAAAGTTTCAGTGGTGGATTTTTTCTATTTCCTTGAGATAGTGAATCTCTTTGTAACAGTCTTCTTATATCTTCTTTCTTCTTGGTAGTGAGATTAAGTATATTTAGTTTTGCAATTCATAAATGGGTCAGTGCTGGATCATGGGGGTCCAAACTAGGCCCTTAAGTGGCAATAAAATTTCAAAAAGGCAGAGTTAAACAACTTGACATAAATATTTGAATAAGTTATTAACATAATTTTAAAAATATGTAAGAATAGATTTTTAGAAAATTGAATGTAGTCTCTAAGATACTATTCTTTTTTTTTTTTAAGTAGATTTATTTGGTGAAATTTTTAAATTTCAATGCAATAGTACTAAATTTTTAGGAAAAATAAAAAGCAAGTGTATTTCTGACCAACCTAAGTACAAGAAAAAAGCAATATTTTTTTTAAAACTTTCAATATAATTAGAGGACACGTGCCCTAATGTGCCACAATCTTTTTTTTATTTTTTTGCAAGTAAATAGTTAGTTATGAATTTTTTATTAATTTTTTTTTAAATATTAAAACATTTTTTTCTGACCACCATAACATGGTAAAAATTTTATGAAATTCATTTTTTCTTTTTTTAATCCTATAGTATGGGAAGCATAGAATGTGGCACATCTTTCAAATTCAAAAAATGTGAAATTGTTTAAGAAAATTATAGATGTTTTTCAATCAACCTATCAATCAGAACTTTAGTTAGAATGTATGTAGAAAATTAATAATAATTATCTATTTTATTTCAAATAAGGCATATCTTATATTTTTGGAAATCCAAAAAAATCTCAATAAACCCTTTTCATTTCATCAAATTCAGATAAAAAAAAAGTCATTAGCCACATTTTTGTCATATCGCCAGTTTTTGGACCCCCATGATCTTGCACTCACTGGGTATGTGCAAGATCATCATTAAAAAAAAGCCCTTTTGTGGTGAAAAATTTAGAAAAATCAGAGTTAGGAAACTTCACATAAAATTTTGAATAAGTTATCTATATTATTTTAAAAATATGTAAGAATAGAATGTGTAGCAAATTCAATGTAGTTTCTAAACTACTAGGTTTATTTTATTTTATTTTTTTAAAAACTAGTTGGTGAAAAATTGAAATTTCAATGCAGTAATACTTATATTTTAGGAAAAAAAAAGAAGTAGGTGTCTGTCTGACCACCCTATCCACAATACAATGATAACATTTTTTTATAAGATTCTAGATATAAGTAGAGGACTCATGTCCTGATGTGATCCATATTTTTTTGTATTTTTTTTCCAAGTAAATAATTAATTATGAATTTTTCATTACAAACTTTAAAAAATATAAAAACTCATATGTCTAACCACCTTAACTTGGTCAAACTTCATGATTTTTTTTTTTTTAATCCTATAGTATGTGAACCATATAATGTGATGAATGTTTCAGAAAAAATGTGATACTGTTTGAAAGCTATAGATGTTTTTAAATAAACCTATCAATTAGGACTTTAGTCATAATTCAAATAGATAATGAATAATAATTATTTATTAAATTAAAAGTAAATAATAAATTATATTGGTGGAAAGTTGAGAATCTCCTTTAAAAACCCATTTTGTTTCATCAATTTTGGGTTAAAAAAAAGTTGTCAGCCACATATCCTACACATACCCATCATATTGCCACTTTTTGGCCCATCATGATCATGCACATACCCCACTCATATATGTGAGCTAATCCTCACCATGGTTTTTTCCTTCTTGGGTTTTCCATGTAAATCTACTATTATTTTTTTTATTTGTTTGCATCTTTGTTTCATATATTTGCATTTTTCTAGTGCATGATAAGGGTTTAATGGTTAACAAGGGTTTGAAAAGATAAGGTTTTAATTTTTTTAAGCATAAAATAGATTCACCCCCCTCCCTCCTAGTTTTCATGTGCGTCTAACACTGCTAGTAAAGGATTTCGATTGGTAATTTTGTATAACAATAGTAGCATTTAGAATCTTACACGTTAAATTTTGTAAGAAAATTTTCTCCTACATGTATTTACCTTTAGAATTTATGAATAAAAGTGATCAATGATCTATTTATTTCATCTCTATAGTCTTTCCTTTGTATGAATATTCTTTTATGACTTTTACTCAACCAATAAATTAAATTTGTTTTATAATATATCTTGAATGGTTTAGGTATGTACAAGGATTTGTAAGTAGAATTTTTTACATAACTTTGGAGGATGGTAATGTATTACATTATCAATAAGCTTTAATTTTATGAAAAATTCTGTTATATAGGGTTTTCAATTGTGTTTCCCTTGACTTTGTGACTTATGATTAAGGCACTAGTTGGATGAAAAAAATGAATATAAACTTTTTTTAGGGGAAAATTACCACAAGTGAGAGTGGCACTTTTTCATTGATTGAAAATTTAGAGATTAAAAAGCTTCTTCAACAGTACACCACACACACACAAAAGAAAATACTAGTGATAATCCAAAGGTATACAATAGAAAAAAATTGGAGAGCTACATACGCTATGCCTTCCATGGGCCAACGAACTACAAAGAACAGTTTGCAGTAGAAGAAAAAAATAATAAAAGGAGATAGGCAAGGCATCCAACAATGCAATGATCCCCACACCCAACTCAGCCATGCACATGATCTAGAAGTCATGGAGGGAATACTTTTTTTTTATGACATGATCCAAGAACAACATATTCTTGGCTTTTATTGATTCCTTGGAATTATCCACCACATCTAACACCTCTTTCCTTTTGTTGACCATCTCAGTCTCAACGATATCACATGCAATCCATTTTTTAGGCCATTTTTCTAAGGATTTGATGGTTTCTAATGCAACCTCCACATGCTAGTCCATCACACGAAGAGAAATTTACTTTTCTACATACTTTTTATAGATTTATCTGAGCACATTTGAAAACCATAATGGATGTGATCTCCTTTGAGCTTACTCTCCCCTATAACTTGCATCATCACCTTTATGATCACCTCTGAATCAATTTTGAGAAGACACCCAATTTGAGCCTCATAGGTTTCTAGGGTCAATTCTACCATTTGACCCTACCCTAGTGAGAGCCTGTAGCACCTAAAAAGAGCTAGCACTTCCATCTTTGGCTACCAAAATTCATTTCAAGACTACTAAATGATTTTATAGAGGAACAAGTGGTTTTTGAAACACCTGCAAGACAAAAATTGAGTTCTTTCCATCTTTTCCCTATTGTCCAATCTAACTTACCTAAGGAAACCATCTTTCCTTTGACTACGACCTTATAAAGATTAGTGTGATGCTACCAAATGATTTTTTCATTGCCAAGAGTGAATATTTTCCTCTACAACTTTATATTTGCTTTCATACGATATGACAACTTAGAAGGGAAGAAAGTGCTACTGGTTTATATGTACTAGGCTAAGCCGAAGCAATATATTACCCGTTAAAATAAGGATAAATACTTTTTGACTAAGTACCCAAGGAGGTGATATTCGTCATTCCATTTTGGGTGTGATCCACTTTTATTATCTTATCAAGATATGACCATCTACACAAATCCTCCAAAATGATCCTCTCAACTATTTGATTGATGTCAAACTTTGAAAGGAAATTTGTGGCTAATGTTTCCTCTCTATAGATATGCACCAATTTGTAGAATCTTATTCTACTTAAAGCCACATTGATTGCATCCACCCACATTTTATGTTTCCCACTTGGCAATTGCTTGGACTCTACCACCTTTATGACGACCTAAGAATCACCTTCAATATCCAGTGAGTTCCAATTTTTTTAAATACTAAAATTCATAGCTTCCAAAAATGTTGTGCACTCTCCTTCATTATTCATGCCAATGGGAAGCCTAATTGAGGCCGCAACCACCACCTGGCTATGCTCATTTTTCACTATAAATCCTACACCTAAGGACCCTGGGTTCCCCTTTGAGGCCCCACCAAAGAAAAATTCCATTCATCCTTTAAGAGGTAGGACCCATTTATTTTTGAGCCCAGTTAGCTTATTCTTGCAAAGTAAGCTGCTAGGTGACTTTATCATCTTCCAAGTCTTTAGCATTCTATTACCCTAGGCTGAAAAATATTTATAGTTTCCTTTATTAATTTCCCATTGAGATGTTCACTTATCCGAGCTTCAATCTTAAATAGAATACCTTCCAGTGAGGTTGCTTTCTCCTTGAAAATTCTTTCATTATGCTCTTTCCACAATTTCTAGATGACCATTGCCAAAATCTCGCACCAAAGACCCCCCAATGTGGAACCAGAATAGATGTTTGGACAAGATCCAAAAAGTGACTTGAGATTGTTTGCAATTGGGATGATCAATTCCACCATGGCACAAAAATTAAACCAAATAGCTTGTGCCACATCACATTGTAAAAGAAAATGTTGTGTGTCTTCTAAATTTTATCTACAAAGTACACACCAATGTGGCCCTTGCACACCAACTTTGTTCAGCCTATCACAGATGAGGATGTGCTCATGTAGTGCAACCCATGTGAAATTTCCTACTTTCACTAAGACATTTCACCCCCAATACAACCACTTAGGCCACGTTGCCAACTCTAATTCATGTTTTATTAGCTTGTATCCTATGCTAACTAAGTATTTCCCTGTTTTGGAGGTACACCAAATAATTGAATTAGGAGGCTCAGAGATAAAAAAAAATACCTTTTAGATATCTCATTCATCAATGCCAGTCTCAGATGATCCTGTAGAAATTCAAAAAAAATCCATGTCCACTTCTAGTGACCATTTGTTTGTTAGATGTTGATGTAGCCCCTCAACATTTCACCGTATGCTTGCTTGGATTGATTGATTGCTTCTTCTAAGCATGGAATATTACTTAAAGCAAGGTAAGCATTCCAAGACTCATCATAGAAGGATGCTTCCACCTGTCACCAATATGCCAAGTTTGATGCTCGCAAATCACACCCCTCAAGTTTAATATGAAATTCCATATGGCGGAACTTCCTAAGGGTTCGCTATGGTGAGGATCATTTCAAGCTCTTAATAATCAAGGTATTTGGCTTTGAGAAATTTTCTCCACAACGCATCAAAGTATTTTAAAAACTTCTAGGTGATCTTTGCCCCCAAAGCCCTATTTTGAACCTTTATATCCCTGATGCCTACACCCCCTGCACCCCCATTTTCTTTGGACTTCATGATTATCTCCCAATAAAGCAAATGGATGCACTTTTTTCTCTTGTGGGTCACCCACAACATTTTACGATGTACCCCTATCAACCTCCTTATCGTTCTACTTCAATCTTCAAGGCACGACATCATATATAATGGAATGGTTGCTAGCACCAATTTGACCATTGTGAGTCACCCTGCTAGTTTTAACCAATGCCCCTTCCAATTCCCCATCCTTGTGTTGCATTTATTTATTATGGCTTCCAATGATATAATTTTAGTTTCCCTTCTAGCAATGGAATGCTTAGATATTTTTTTGGAATTTGGATAATATTAAAACCTAGGATTTCTAAAATTTTATGTTCCAATTTTCTTAGATTGTTGAAGAAAAATATATTGGATTTTTCATTATTTACTTGTTGGCTAGCTTGAAAACAAACTTCTACAAAAATTCCTTCATTATTTGAGCTTCTAATATAGTTTCTCCCCCATAGAGAATGGTGTCATCAACAAAACGTTGGTGAGATATAGCTAGGATGAGATTTGACACACTTACACATTCCACCTTCCACAAGACTTTGCCTTCGAGATTTGAATGTTGAGTGATTTGACCATGATAATATATAAGAAAGGGGAGATTAGGTTCTCCTGCCAAAGACCTTTTGTACTAGAGAAAAAACCATGTGGCGAGTCATTTATTAATACCAAATACCTTGGGTTAGAGATGCAGTTGTGCAATCAACTTGACCAGTCTTCACAAAAACCAAATTTCTTCATCACTTTTATTAGGAAGTGCCATCTAGCCCTATCATAGGATTTTTTCATTTCTATTTTTACCATGATGCATTTGATTTTGGAATGTTTGAGTGAATGAGCGACTTCATGGGCTATCATAATGCCATCAAAAATAATTCTTCCTAGAATGAACTCGCTTTGTTCATGTGAAATAAATCTTGGGATAATGTACTTCAAACATTTTTCCATAACCTTTGTAATGATATTGTATATTGTATTGCAGAGTGCTATGGTACTGCAATCTGCAAAAGAATCACACTTCTCACACTTGGGTATTAGGAAAATATTTGTATTGTTTAAATCTTTGAGGATAGCCTTCTTTTTCCCTGATTCCTCCACCACCCCATGTATTTCCTACCTCATAAATTCCTAGCAAGATTGGAAGACAAAAGTGTTAAAACCATCAAGGTCAGGCGCTTTGTCTAACTGCATTTGAACTAATGCAGGTTTCACCTTCTCCTTGCTAATTGTATCACACAACATTTCATTATCCTCCATCATGACTAGAATAATTATATCTAGTACAATACCTAGAAGAGAGGAGAAGAAATTGGCCCCTGCTTTTTGGACTTCCTCTTCTTTTGTTAACAAATTCCCAGTACCATAAACAATTTACAAAATCCTATTCCAAATATGATTCACTTTTTTCAAGTTGTGGAAGTATTTTGTGTTTAGGTCACCTTCTTCCAACCAAGTGTCCCTCAATTTTGAATTCCAATAGATTTATTCTCTCAGGAGTAGCTCATTGCATTCCACCATTAAAGAATTTTCTCTTTCAAATTCTATATTTGGCATACCATGATTTAGGATGAATTCCCCCAACACAAACAATTCTTCTTCAACATGTTCTTTTTTACAAGAAATGTTTTTAAATGTTGACTTACTCCAATCATGCAACTTATCCTTCAATATTTGTAGTTTCTTCTAAAAAATAAACATCTATTATACCACAATCTTGAAAGGCTCTGACCATTATTTTCTCAAAAGAGAAAGAAGGTCAACTATGTGAATCCACATTTTTTTCAAATTTGAATTGTTTTTTTGGGGCTTTTGAATCTTCATTGATCATACAAATTATTGGATAGTGGTCTGAGATTAAAATTGGCCATATTGTAGACTTTTGTAGAAAAATTTACTATAACCAATATTTAGACACTAAAAATTTGTCAAGCCTTTCGGCTATGCTAGTGTAATCCTTCCTTCTATTATTCCATGTAAATATTGCATTTGATTCTTTTATATCTATCACCTTAATCTCTTCAATAAACTTTATGAATTCTTTTTTTGGTTGTATAATTTTCCTAGTGCCACCCAATTTTTCTTTTAGATCCATTATAGCATTGAAGCCCCCACCAACCACTACTTTTGAGTTACCCAAATTGTTTGAAATATTATTCCATAATAATTTATTTTCTTTATTTTTAATTGGATCATAAACATTATGTACTTCATTTATTGAGTGTGTTTGAATATTTTTTACCTTAAATTTCATCTTGTGAGAATTTGAGTTCAAAAGAGCTACCTTGATCCAATAAGGGAACCAAAGGACACCAAAACCACTTGAAGCACCATTTGCATCAACAAATACGAATTCCCTTTTTTTGTGGAATTTGATGAATGAAATGGTCTCACCACCTTCCATTTTTGTTTCCTAACGAAGTGTGATGTTTGGATTTTTTCATTCCAACTAGCATTTAAGCAGTCACCTTTTCTTAGGCATATTTATGCCCCTAACATTCCATGTGAGGATCCTCATTGTCCACCAAGGGGAGGAATTTTCTCCATTGGACTAAGTAATATAGGACCTTAATTATGGTTGATCACTCTTCAATGCTTCTTCTTTTTTCTTCTGCTTTAGAGTCTTTCTTCTAACTTTGGAAGTTGAGGCTTTCTTTCTCATTTTTCTTATTCTTCTCTTCTCAGCTATGTCCAAGTTTTCTTCAATTTCTCTTTTGGATAACTGATTTTAGTTTTTAGAGGCATCATCTATGTGTCATTCAAACAATTTTATTTGGGATAAGTGTTCATCCTCTGAGAAATTTATCTTGCCTTCCTCATTCTATGAATCTCCTTCTTGTTCAAAAGCCTCAGTTGGCCCTACTAGGATTATCTGCCAATTCTTTACATGTGAAGAGGCTTGAAAATCATTATGTTCCATTGTATTGGTTTATTAATTTTTCCAACCATTTTCTATGATTCCTTATTTTCTTTTATTTCTCCCTCCATACTTCTCTTGTGGTTGGGGAAAAATGTTTACATTTATCAACATTGTGATTTCTCTATTTATAGTTTGTGCAGTAAAACTTGGCTTTCTCAATCTCAATGTTTTGCATCCAATTTTTTGTCCCTAATTGAAGGATTATTGATTTAAGTATCTCATATATTGAGATAATTAGGATTCTATCATAAATTAGTGACTCGTCATCTTGCAAATCAATTTCAAGAGTTTTCCCCAACACATTTCTGATTTTTGAGATGCATCCCCTCGACCAATATTGAAATGGTAGATTATATAAATGTATCCATGTTGGGCCATTTCTTGGATTGAGTTTTAGAGGGTTAAATTTTCTTTCTAAATTTTTAAAGAAAATATATGAGGAATCATTCATCAAAATCGGCTTTCCCATTATTTGTTCCCTTTCCAATTTGCTTCTGAATATTGCCACGAAAAATCGTCTAGGTAAAATGTTTAGAATTGGATCCATGTTATAGTTTTGCATGAACCATTCACCTATTTATTTTCTTGTGAATCATTTTCCTAGGAACCTACCAATAGTTTCCTTCTATTCAAGTTACTTTGCATCATTTTCTACAAATTCAAAAACATCTAACTTTATTTCCTCTAATGATTCCTTTAGGTGCTAAATTTTACAAAAAAATCTCCCTGCCTCTTATTTGGAATCACCTTCCTCCTCACCCTAAATCTTAGATACCCCTCTCTGATTCTGCATATTCTTTTCCTAATCTTGATTATAAACTTATGGTCAATAATTTTAATGAATAATTTACCTTACCAACAATATTTATTGAATAATGTTATTTGTATTTTCTCAGATTTGAAATGCATAAAATATAAGAATTTAGCTTATTCAATGTGTTTATCTATGATTCTTGATTAATAAGATATAAAATATTTGTTTAAAAAGTAGTATCAAAAGTCAATAGTATGAAATCTTAGGATATTGCTCAAGATTATCCTCCTAGGTTCTGAACAGTCGAAGTGTAGAGGATAAAATTTCAAAATATTTCTCACGTTAGTTGGCCAACCCCTTAGGAAAATTAAATATAAAAATTATTTATCCTTCATGTTGTCTTTAGAACCAAATGGGACATTAAAAAATACCAACAAAATGGAAAACATGCTAGGGACTGCACTACTAGCTCAAGAATCTAGGAGATCTCTGGTTGTATTTGGAATATTTGTGTGAAGTGCCTCTCTATTAATTCAAATTGGTCTAATTATTATTATGTTATTTCCTCTAAGAAATATCTAAAAAATTTAAAATTCCCTTAAGTGGGTGGTGACTTTGAAAGTCTCCTTACTAGTGCAAGTGAATAAGAAATTATATCAAGAAGGTCATGGATGGAAGGTCTTTTTTTAGAGGATATCCTAAGAAGAAGTTGGAAATAAATATTCCCTAAAATGAAATCATCATGAAAAATAAAAGATGCAAGTAAGTCTGATCCTCCTCTTGGTACTAGATATTCTTATGAAAGTAGTAATAATAGTATTAAAAGCTTGTTAGAATTTGGAATATGTGAGATAAATGAAGAAAAGGTGTTGATAATACTTGTCGTAAGTAGTGATCATGTAAACCTTGATATGATGGGAATATAAATGAGACAAAGAGAAAGGGTAATCCAAAGAGAATATGATGCTTAGTATGGTACCCAAAATAAAATTCATAGTATTGGCATTCCTAGATCAAACCCTTATGAGGATAATTCATTTATGAGCTCACTGGTCAAAAACTTGCTCACTTCTCCTATATAAATCCTTCGTTGTCAAATGTTACTACAAGAATTTTCCAAATTTCTCTAGAAACCTCAAGATCTAAGGATTTACTTCAATGTAAATTTGAATTGTTGAAGAGGTGAATGATCTTCAAGGACAATTGAACATATTGGAAGAAATGAGAATTAGGCATGCCATGAATGTTAGAGATGAAATGAAAAATAAAATTCAAAGCATGAAAATCTCTTCTCAACTTGATATCTCTTCTAATTATATAATATAAAATCTTATAACAAGTAGGAACACCTTGAATTTCCCTTTAGGAAACTCTCATACAAATACATAGAGTAGTTTTGTAGTTGTTAGCATAATTCCAATAACTTCTCATTCAAATGTTGCATCTCAAGGTTTATATAAAGGGAAAATTCCACAAAATTTTAATACTATAATAAAAATAATTTATTATGTAGATCCAACATCTAGTAGTTCCTCTACTTTTGGCATACCTAATAAATAAAATTGAACTACAAAAGGAGGTTGAGTATCTCAAGGTAGACTTAGAAAGAATTGAAAAAATTAGGGTTAAGGGTGATATGTAAAAGAGAATAGAATTTTTGAAAGCAACATATGGATCTAAAAACCTTTCAAAATCTAATCCTAATTATAAAAACCCACCTACTACCTTTGTCCAAAGTATTCCAATAGTTGACCTTACAACTTCATCTTAAGTAGGCCAAAGCATATCTCATGCTACTTCACAACCACAAGTAAGTGTTCCACCACAAAATATGGGATTTTATGGATTGTATGGAAATTATCATTAAAATTATCCCAACCTAAATACTCATTTAAGTTGGAAAATGAAAACCCACAAGGAATTCAAAATATTGTTGGTCAACAAATTAATGCTCAAGGAAATCCTCATGTAAATCTTGTTCTAGGGAATTTTCTTGTAAGAATGTCCTTACAATTAGAATGATAAATAAAATTAGATTTCACTGGTATTCAAGGGTACCCAAACCCTATTCTCAATGAAATAAGATGTTTTATTTATATTTTAAGGTAACAATGTAATTTCAGGTTTAGATCACCTTAGATAATTTCTTAATATGATTGATGATTTTGAGGTTGAACATGAAGATTTTATCATGAATATTTTCATGCAATATCTCATAGAATATGGTAGAGATTGGTACAAAAGTATTCCTCGGTCTAGTATTGGGTCTTGGGAGAAATTCAAAAGGGTGTTTAGAGAGTATTATGGTGAGAAAATTCACCCAAGATTTATAATCAATGAATTTACTAACATTCCAAAAGGATACAATGACCTAGCCTTAGATTTTAATTCTAGATTCATTAAGGTCATGAATAAAATTCCACAATCCATGAGACCTGGTGGACCAATGTGTCTAGTATTGTATTGTAATTATTATGATTCTAAAATAGGTTTCTAGTTGAGGGATAAAGATCCTCAAAATTTAAGAGATGCTTCTAGAGTTGTATTGAACATTAATAATAATATAAGATTATTTTGAAAGGTCAACAAGAGAGATTATGTGAAAATCTTGTAGAATCCTAAATGATACTCATCTAAGGTAACACCTTCTAATGATAAGTTGGATAAAGTTATGACTACATTAATGGATTTGAGCTACAAGATAGTAAAAAGTGAGAAATGGTTGTCTCATGATAAGCCTAATTTCCAAAGGAAAGAATGAATGCTTAAGTTGTCAAATCAAACATATAAAATAAATTTACATAATGGAAAACCACTACAAAACAATCCAAGGATAATGCCATATAAAGAAACACTTGATCTTCTAAAGAGGAATAATACAAAATTTATAAAGGGTATTCCTTGGTTTTTGGTTTTTTAATTACCTCATTCTCCCCATCAGTGCATGGTGGCACAATCTATAGAAGAAAAAAATAATCCTTGTTATGATTGTGATATTCCCCACAATGAAGATCGAGATATAAACATGATGTCTCATAGGTGAGATCTTTAAAATCTGATGAATATTCTTATAATGAAGGATGTACAAAAATTGATGTTGATGATAAAAGATACAATTAAAATTCACACCATCAACAAGTTTTTTCTAAAGATGAATAAAATAAAGGCATGGACATTCATCATTTTGAAACATCAAATCATGATGTCAAAAATAGAAGACCTTTTGAACAAGATATAAGTTCTCTAACTACTACTACAATTGCTCAAGTCAAGAGAAATTATAACTTGGCAAACAAAGTTTTCAATAATGATCAAGGTAAAGCTATATAGCATCTTTATCAAAGAAAAAAATAATGATAAGGGAGATTACCAATATTACAAGAAAAAAGAAGTGCCCAAAGCTAAAGATGTTAGTACATTACATAAAGGACATGATTATGAAAAAATATAGATTAGGTTGTATCTCCCCTCATTAGAGATAGATATTATAAAATGAAGAATGAAAAAGAAAAGAAAATTGTTGAGTGTGCTCAAGAGATCAAGCCAAAGGAACATAGTGAGAATAACAATGGTCAAGTTGTGACTTGTGATATACCTGAATACAATGCTATTAACATGATTTAGATATTTTCACAAGTTGAAGTATATTTCCCTTTGTTGTAAGTGATGAGAATTAAAGAACACAAAGAAAATGTAGTTTCCCTTATCAATGGTGTAGATAAAGCCTCTTATGAGAAGAAGTTGATTACCCCACTTGAAAAGGGTAAATTTAAATTAAAATAAGTTAAATTTGAGGGAACAAAAAATGAAGTACCTCAAGTATTATTGGATACCACTATAACTTATTTCCCTAATCAAGTGGAACCATTCTATGTAGCTCTACAAATAAATGATAAATTGGTAAGGAATTGTATGATAGACTCTAGTGCATCCACTAATTTCATGCCTTTGGAAATTATGCAATAATTGGGATTATGGATAAACAGATCATTTGGAAGATTCTTTGCCATGGATTGAATAGAGGTACCAATCATTTGAATAATAAAGGATGTGTATTTAGGTTGCCTACATTTCCTGATGAATGTCACTCTTGTTGATATCCCACCTCAATATGGAATGCTCATGTCAAGAAGACAATTAGTAACAATAGGAGGGAGTATGTAGCTAGATCTTTCATATGCCATTATCCATGTTAACGGAAAATATGTCAAATTGATTAGAGAGAAGAGATCTGCAAACATTATTTAAGATCTACAAAAATAAGAGCTAGTAGATTTTGTGGATGTAGGTATAGATAATTTTAGAGTGGTGGAGCCATAACAAGAATAAAATGATATTGCACCTACAACTAAGGAACTAGTAACAAAATCTCAAGAATAAGACCTTTGGACCATTTACTTTAATGGGTAATATTCAAAGGAAGGATCGAGTATAGGGGTGATTCTTGTATCATGACATGGTAACTCCTATAACTACTCATATTCTCTAAATTTCAATACACTAACAATGTAATAGAATATGAAGCTTTTCTATTAGGATTGAATATGGTAATAAAACATAAGATTAAGAAACAAAGTTTTTAGATATTTTGATTTAGTTGTATCACAAATCAGAGTAATGTATGTGTCTAAACACAAATGAATGAAGTCATATAAAGCTATTGTGTGGGATACAATAGAGATTCTTGATGCATTTTCAATAGGCTAGGTGGAAAGATCAAAAAATGCAATGTCTAGCTTGTGGGCTAATATTTCTCCAAGAATAGATGACATTACTTGTGCTAGTATCTCTAAGGTTGAGGTTTAGATAAGTCCATCCATCCAAGAAAACATACAAAACTTGTAGGTGTTTAATAATCATTAAGATATGTTAAGATTATTGCACTATGTGGATGAATACCAAGGCCAAGAGATTGATTTCCAAGGTTTTGTGGAAGTTGTTGATGGGAAGGAGACTATATTTGGGAATGAAGTTATTTAATTGAAGAAAAATAAAATCTCCAAAAGTTTAGTGGCGCTAGGAAGATATTTTGACAAATATAATAAAAATAATGCTAATACAACTATCCCACATGAACAATACTTGGAAGAGATCAATTTGGGAACAAAAAATGCACCTAAAAAGGTGTACATTGGAAAAAAATTAAACCCAAAGATAAGAATTATGTTTGTTTCCTTTTTTTTGAAATACAAGTATGTTTTTTCTTCGTCATATGATGACCTAAAATCCTATAAAGAGGACTTTTTTTGACATGAAATACCTCTTAGCTTAGATGCCAAACCATTCAAGCAAATGCAAAGACTACTCAATCCTACACTAGCACCCAAAATGAAACAAGAAATTATGAAATTAAGGATGGAGGAATCATCAAGCCAATTAGACATTCCACATGGGTTTTGAATCTAGTTCTAGTGAGGAAGAAGAATGTAGATATTAGGTTGTGTGTAGATTTTATAAATCTTAACATATCTTCATTAAAAGACAATTACCCATTTCCTAACATAGAGGGAATGTTGCAAAAGGTTACTGGTTGTGAGCTACTATCTATGCTAGATGGATTTTCAAGATATGACCAAGTGAATGTAAAAGAATTTGAGAAGTATAAGATTACCTTAAGTACACCATGGGGAACTTAGGGAATTTATAAGACTTTAGTACATTTGGCATAACAATTGTAGGACAACATTTCAAAGAGAAATGAATGTTTCCTTCCCAAATTTCATAGGTATCTTCATGGTAGTCTACCAAGATGACCTAACTTCTTATTCAAAGAAGGAAGAGGATCACTGCATGGACTTGGGAAAAAAAATTCTACAGCTTTGGAGTGGTATTTCCTTGAACCCTAAGAAAAATTTATCTGGAAATATTGAAGGAGAATTGTTAGGTTAGATTGTGTCTAAATAAGGGATTGAAATTGATCATAAAAGAGTTGCCATTATATAAAATATTCCTCAAAAAAATGATATATAATGGATTCAATAATTCTTTGTACAAGTAAAATTTTTGAGGAGATTTGTGACAAAATTTGTAGAAATCACTAGATCTATCTAAAAAATCTTGAAGAAAGGGGAATCTTTTATATGGAATGAGGAACCAATAAAATATTTTCAAAGAATAAAAGAATTAATACAGAAAACTCATGTTCTGAAGTCTCCTAACTTCTCAAATCCTTTTCAATAGTTTTCCTCTACATCATTCCATACACTATTATAGAAACAACAATAAACTACTAAAAAAACTACTAAAAACTACTTATAAATGACTACAGTTTGTCATGTGACCACTAGTAGTTTATGCTAGTCATATATAATGTGACTAGATTGATGAATAAACAATTTTTAGTCATTTATTGGTTGTTTTTATTGATCGATTTGGCAATATATTTAGTCATCGATTTAGTCATTAATTGATGTGATCTGGTCACTTATTTAGTCAATTTTTTCCACTGATATATTTAGTCATTGATTGTTGTAATCTAGTCACTTATTTAGTTGTTGATTTAGTCATTGATTCTTGTAATTTGGTCACTTATTAGTTCCTGATTTAGTCATTGATTGTTGTAATTTGGTAGTATATTTAGTCATTTTTATTCACTAATTTTACTAGTCATATACCTAGTCATATTTATTCACTGTTCACAAATCTTTGTCAATTGGTAGTATATTTAGTCAATTTAATTATTAATTGATGTCAATTAGTAGTATATTTAGTCATTTTAATTAACTGATGTTTGAGGATTTAACCATAGAACACAAAAATACACATCAACCATTAGTTGTGAATAATAAGATAGCCATTGAGAAGGAAAAATTGGTAAAATTTATTAATAAAAGAAAGGTGTTCTAGTTACAGTGTACAAATAGAGTATTACAATTATTATTTTCATACACAAGACTAAAAATATGAGTTAAAATATTGTAGAGAAATGACTACAAGAAAGAAACTTCTCCAAAAGACTTCTACAATGATAGAAATGCATGCTTGAAGCCCTTCAATGCGAGCACATGCCCCATTCATCTCTTAAAACTTCTACAACATGGGAAATATTCTTGGAGCAAGTTGTAACATGTAGAATCCAAGGAGAGTGTTCATCGTGTACCATATATGAAGCTCTCTCCTTCAATGCAGTCAATAATAACCCAACTAGAATATTTCATCCTTTGTATGCAACATGCCATCTGATATGAGCAATAGGGTGATTCCCTTTCCACCACAAATGAAGTTGTGCATCAATACAACCAACAAAATTATAGTATTCTCAGAAAAAAAATTTGAGTCTTCACCACTCCTACAGATTGGCTCTTCATCATCTTCCACTTGCTAGTAGACTAAAGTGTCTCATCAAATCTCATAATTACACTTTCCACAATCTTCTTTAGCCTCTTTTCGTAACATCTATATGATTTTTTTATCATAGAATAACCAAGAAAAATACCTTCATCAGATCTAGAGTCAAACTTACCCAAATGTTCATCCCTTTAAATGTAACATTTGCTTCCAAATATCTTGAGATGTCTAACTAAATCCAATCTTCCTCTCCATAACTCATATGCTATTTTTTCAAACTTAGGTCTGACTTGAGATTTGTTAAAAATAAATACTATAGTTTGATCTTCTTCTCTTTAGTACATATCTAGTAAACGTGTTTGACTCAACATTGTTTTAGCCATCTCTTATATAGTGTGGTTCTTCCTTTCAGCAAAGTTCCATTTTGTTGTGGTATCCTAGGAGTAGAGAATTTCCTCTAGATCCCATGTTCTTCACATAATTCATCATACCAGTCAGAAGTGAATTCTCTACCTTAGTTTAATCTCAAAACCCTAATTGTCCTCCTGATTTCATCCTCAACTAATACCTTGAATGATTTAAATTTCTCAAATGCTTCTGATTTTTCTTTGAGAAAACTAATCCAATTCATTCTAGTGCAATCATGAATAAGCATCATAAAATACCTTTCACCTTGTAGACTCTTTATCCTCATCATTTTGTATAGATCCATATGTATCAAATCCAATGGATTTGATATAGAATATTCCTTAGTAGGAAATATAGGCTTTGTTTGTTTTCCCTCATGTCATGGTTTGCAACTCAGAGACTAAGGGTTCTTGATCTTTGGAATGTCTGGGACCATTCCTTTTTAGGTAATCTTCACAATGTCATCAAAATTGATGTGTCCCAATTTTTTGTGCCAAAGTCAGCTTTTTTCTCTCTATATAGTAAGGCCTTTTTTTCTAGTCATCTCACTAAGATGAAATATGTCACTACTAGTCCTACTTCCTTTTGTAATAAATTCTTTGGTACTAGATTTCAATATTTCACATCTGATGGAACCCCTCAAAAAATTTCTTGGTTTCATTCTATAATTGTGCAAAATTTGGCTCGGACCCTCATTTTTGGCTTAGGGTTGTGTTCCTCATCACTGTGAAGGTTTTTATGTAGTTAGAACCCTTCAAAATTTTCCTACAAGATTTGAAAAACCCTTTGTCATTATATTATTGCATTGACCTGATATTCACAGTCGCCAGTTGTTTAACATATCACTTATGCCATCAAATTCATTGTTTTACCAACCCCCTAATTTTAGGTCTGTCGGTCACCTTAGTCCTCAGTATTAAATTTTCCTATGGTTGAGGCTTAATTTTATAAAGATTTAAATCCTTAGCCTTCATCCTATATGGGAAAAGTTCTCGTCTACCTAGAGGTGGCCCTCTTTTAAAAACTAACTTTTGTAGCATGTAAATAATTAGGATTTCATGTTGGTCATTCGATCATTAGAGGTTGATCCCAGTCATTCCTTGTGCACCCATGCTTATTTATTCCTTCTTATTTTATTCACATGGTATGACGAGCTTCAACCACATGTATGGCTTATGAGTGGGCCCAATCTCTTTGGTTAAGGTAGTTGGTTCCATTCAATGAAGATCAATGGTTATAGATTTGAAGACGTGGCCACATCTTGACCACTACCCACACACCCGTGTTGGTTCATTTCATGTTATTTTAAACACACAATATAATGGGTGATGTCCACGTGTTACTGTTAGATGGTGGGAGTGGTGTCTTAGCAAGGCTTGCAGACATAGCTTTAATAGAGATCAACGATCAACAATGCAACACGTGTTCTCATCGGGACCATTTCTCATGTGCCCATCCATTGAAAGCAGTAAGAAAAGATAGTTACATAGGCTAGTAGGTAGTGTGACACCTATCACTTATTGAGAAACCTGCCAAGCTCTAATGATGGAAATTGCTTTGTAGGGAGGAAATCAATGGCTGATGGTGAGTGATGTGGGTAAATCCTAACCACTCCCTGCCATCTCGTGAGGGGCCCACTTATGTGTCATATTCTTCAGTGGGCACACGGTCAGGTGCCACACGGACTGTTGCAAAGGACTTAAAAGGTTTTTGGTAAAGATAAAGGCTATTGGAGATATTTTCCAAGACCATTCTAAGACAAAAACGATGCTTAAATTAGAACAAATTGTTGGGAACACATGTGAAATTTGTAAACATTTTTATGGCTATCAATTTTTTTAGGAGCTAGTACATGTGGGAAGGTGAAATTGAAGTAAGGTAGGGTACGGGTTGATATTCTGAAGATAAATCATGATCGTCGAATGTTGTCTTACTATGATCAATTGCAAGAAAATTAATTCCCACATGCAAGCGGGTAAATATGACACGATAGGTTGGTCAAACAATAAGTGTATGGTTAATGTGAAAAGTAAATAGATGCTTATCTCACTCGAGTTTCTTTATTGGGGACAAGTATCAAATGCATGCTTCTAATATTGTCATAATTAATCATCCTAATTAATTATTTGTTGATTCACTTCAAGGTATGATCGATGGTTGAGATTCAAAATAAGGTAATCAATTGTCAGTGCTCTTGCACAAGCTTTCCTAGAAAATTAATGTAGAAAAATATTGATTTCTCTATTTAATGAAGATCGCCTACTTGATTAATTTCACTCTCTAATTGTTTATGGGAATTAGGAGTCTGAGAGTAAATCTAATTTTGATCTTTTTATTTCTTAGTATAGTGGTATTTTTATTCTGGGAAAATTTGATAAGTTAATAAGTGAGGAAATGGGAAAGGTCAGTGTGAACATCAATTTGGTTCACAGGTAAAAAAGGCTCAACCCGCTTGAAGCTCAGGAAAATTCTGCCCAAGGTAAACGGGATATGCCAGAAATCCCTATAATGCCAAAGAAGAAAGAAAGAGCTGCCAAAAAATCTGCATAGGGTGTTCTCAAACATGCCTATCATCTAAGAGGTTGAATTGTCTTGGACGAATTAGCCAAAGGCAAGGAGAAGAAGGTTGAGAGGCTAGAATGGGAAGCTACAAGAAGGAATAGGTATCACCGAGCTCACATGGGACATAATCTCCCATTGAAGTCTCAGATGATTCCTCTAACAGTGGAGATGAGACTGATTCTAGTTATCATCAATATCTCATGGATATGAAGGATTGGGTTGATTATGAAAATGAGGTAGTGATGGATACTCCGCTTACAATAAGCACACCAAGCAGGCACACCTACTTTATTGATGACAAGGAAAAGTAGCATCTTGTTCCTTTTATTAGTGGATGCTCAAGTTTTTGGTCCTTTGTGTTATCTTGCTTTCTTTGGCTAGTGTATTGTGATATGGTCTTTATTTACTTTTCCCTTTTATGTTGATGGTGATGTTTCTCAAGATGGAATGAACTTACATGTTTTTGATGCTATGACGACACTTTTTGAAGAATAGTGGGTCTGCTCTGGCTAAGGTTTTTGGGGGTTTTTTTTCTCTCCCTTGACATACATATGATTACTTGCAACCAATTGGGTAATATTTCAACTTTTTATTGAAATTAATTTTTGAATGAAAGTGAAATATAAGTGTAATTCATCATGATGCTTGTTGCCCACTTGTTCCATAAAAGGGATTTAATGGATAGTTACATAGGGAGGTTGATAGGTAGTTCTTTTTGAAGAAGTTACACAATAAAAAAATAGATACTAAACTTTGCAATAAGATGTTCTAGAAAAATTCATTCGATATGCATATGGTTTTCGTAATAACAATGACAATGCATATAGTAGATTATCATAAAATTTCTATATATTACTCTCCTATAAATAGGTTACATAGACTATGAATAATATAATCAATGGTTATCTTATTTGTCTCTGTTGGTTTCCAGTTGATGTGTTGTTTCATTCTTGCTTATCCATTCAATGAATGTATGTAAATGCTTGAGTGTAATAGTGGGTTTGAAATAAATCTTGTGTGAGGATGCTAGTAAGAAGTAAATTATGGAAATGACTAATGGGAGTATTGTAATGCAATATTTTTGAAGCTTTGGAAATTGTTAAATACAAAATTGTTATCTAGTTATATGGGTATCTGGTTTGACTTTGTTTTAAGAATATGGCTCTAGTTTAGAAAAGTAATCATACTCTAATTGTGGTGACCAATTCAACTGTTGATCACAAATATAATCAAACCACTTATAAAGTTCTTTCTAAGTGTGATGGGAATTTAATGAATTATATCTTCTCTTGTTTACATTAGTCACTATCTTGAAGGTTAGCCAAATCTTCAGGATATTGTGTCTATCAAACCTTAAAGGAGAATCATTTGTTCATCCTATGTTTGATTCTAATACACACTAGTATCTATAAACACATTGATTAGGATTACCCTCCTAGGTTTTATAGAGCCCGAAGTGAAGAAGTGAAGACCTAAAAACCTTTAATTATGTATTAGCCAATCCTTACCCATACTAATAATTGTTCCTAGAAATTTTATAGGTCTATGGTAAGAATAAGTTTGGTTCTAAAAAATATATCCATGTATTTTCCCCTATTTTGATTTGCAAGAAGAAATAAGTTTTTAAGAAAGCCATTTTTAAGAGATATGAAAGAAATACTATGGTCCCAGTTAAGTGAGTTAAAGCACTAAGGAAGGGAATAATAGAAATTGTTCTACATACTTCTAAACTAAATTTTTTAATATTTAAAAAGGGTGGAAGAAGTATGCTTGTTCTTTAAATCTTCCCATTAGAGAGATCTTAGATGTAATTGTATTTCATTTATGCATTGTAACATTTTAAGGTCATGATAAAATAAATAAATATGGTAGTGATCAACTGTAGAGCTGATATTTGAAGTTTGTAAAGGGGTGTAAGAAAATGTAATCATTCACTTGTACATCCTTGTGGGGTGCATGATGTAAACATAAAAATTTGTGCAACCCCTATCAGGTAATCAAAGAAGTTTCTTTGTGGAAAGATATAGACCATTGAATTTTAATGGTATTCAAGGTCTCCCAAACCCTATTCCTAATGAAGTTAGGGAACGTTTGCCAAATTTTAAAGGGAAAAGATTAGAATCAATATCTCAACATCTACAAGAATTTTCTGATCTGATTGGAGATTTCAAGATAAGTCATGAAGATGTTGTCATGAAGATATTTGTTACATCTCTAAAGAAAGATGCTAGAGATTGGTTTTCATATTTTCTAGTGTGTTCTATCTCTTCATGGAATAATTTCATGGAAGCCTTTATGGAATAGTTTGGAGAAAGAATTAACCCTCATTCAGTTAGACAAAAATTTAATAACATCCAAAAAGAAGAGGATGAGTTTGTCCCAACTTTCAATCTCATATTTTCAAAAACATTAGGTGACATTCCTGAAAGCCTGAGACCAAATGATGCAGTATGTCTTATTATATACCTTGATGCATTTGATGATGAAATGAGTTATCTACTAAGAGACAAAGAACCTGCACCATTACATCGGGTGTATCAAAATTTCATGGATATTGAGAACAATCTGAAATATTCAATGTTGAAAGGATACATGGCTGCAAGTGTTGGTTATCCTAGCACACCTCATGAAAATGGAATTCATGGATCAAATAGTAGAAATGATTGTCAAGATGATAATGTTTCTTCTGTTCTAATTTTTCCATCACTACAACACACAAATCATAGTAAGCTCCAAGTTGAACATCAACAAAATTTGAGCATAGTTGATTAGATGTCTTTTATTGATGAGTTTTCTAACATGAAGAGGAGCAATGGAGAATCTCCCTATGATTTTTTCTCAATATTTTTGGATGCCTTGTTGGAGGTTCCCAAATATTTTAGACCTGAGGATTCAACATGCTTTGATTTATTTTGTGAAATCTTTGAGCTAGGGTTGAGTACCTTGTCAAAAGAATTGAAACCTCATAGTTTTGATTAGGTACTTGATTGTATAAAGAGTGTAGAAGGATCCAAGTATGACTATGCACAAAATATGATGTCTCAATATGTAGATAGTAGCTATCCTATTGAGAAAAATCAGAAAACAATGTGGACAAGCGAAAAGAGTATATCATTAAATATAGATCCATGTTATATGGATGAGGACTGTAATTGTAATCAGCCCATAGGCAACATGTACATATAGATCTCTATAACAGTGATGAAGATAAAGATATACTTGAAAGTGTTGATGATTTCTCATCACAAATCAGTGGTCAAGATATTGAAGATGAAAATGTAAGCATTCACTCTAAAAATGTTGAGCATAGTTTATGTAGTGATAAGTTTTCTTGTGATGAAGACCATGATGGCAATGAACCTGATTATTATTTTGAGGGTTATGAATGTTCCTATAATGATGAGCTAAATATGTTTTCTTCACATGAAGGATTCAGTGATGCAAATGATGATGAAGTCACTTGTTCAAAAGTAAATGAACAAGTTTCACATGATGAATACTTGGAGTGTAGCTCAATTTTTCTATCACTGGGGAATACTGATCCAATGGATGGTGGTCACTTTGAAGATAAAAATGTGTGTTTAGTGTGTTGATCTTGAACTCAGTACTAATGAAGATGTTGATGAACGTGCTTATGACTACTTATATGACACAAATATGGAGATATCATCTATGCATGAAGAAGATGATGATGTACTCATAAATGAAAAAAGGGTTTCATTATTGAATGATTAGAATATACATCATAACAAGAACATGGACCTAAAATAAACATTATTACATATTGATAATGTGAAATAGTTTGATGAATTTCTAAATTGTGTTGATATTACAGAAATTTTTGGTCTATGTGTAAATCAACCAAATGATGTAAACAATGGTGGATTTCATGACAGTGAATGTGAAATGGAGTTCTATGTTGATGTTCCTTATCTTCATAGTATGATTATGGATATGTTCTCATCCAACGAGTAAAGAATTTATGTGAAGGGAAACAAATATGGTTATTTAAGTGCTAATGATCAAATTTTAGATAACAGTACACCTTTGGCACATAGGTCAATATGCCTATCAGTTGATAATATGTGCAAGAAGTTACTAGTGCACATGAAGGTGTTTTTGTTGATCCTATTAATCATGAAAGTGATGGCATTCAAAGTAATTTAGATATTGGTAAATTTGATTTCTAGAACCTTGAAGAATTTGATGATGTGATTGAGTTGTGTTGTTTTGATAAACTTACCTACAATGCAATTCAGTTGAATGAGTTTCAAATATGTGAGCACTCTTTTCTCAACACAAAGAAGGATTGCACATTGTACCTAAGGAATGATGTATTTTTTGAGCCTAATCATTATGAAGGAGTTAGTAAATGTGAAAAGAATATCTTTTCATATAGTCTAGACTATTGTCCTCATATTATGTCACTTGCCACAAAATTAGAAAATAAAATGAATGGTAGTGATATGGCCTATGTCATCTAGTTACCATGTGATAGAAAAGCTAAATTCAAAAGAAGCTTGATACTACTGTTCATGGGAATGTAGTCAGTCAGGTTTTTGTGGTATTATAGAGGTAAGTTTGGATTGAGGAAGATCAGTTCCTTCAACAAATTAGTTTTTGACAAAGGTAAGCATGGATTTTTCTTTTCAATTGGTGGCCCGAGGCCATCAACTATGGTTTGAAAATTCAAAAGTTTTTTGTTTCCTAATGAATAAGGAATCCGGTCTACTCTCCCATGATTCTAGAATCTCACCATGCCTACGAGAGGCATGTGTCCCCAACAAGAGCCACTGATGGAGCCCCTCAAAAAATTTCTTGGTTCTATTCTATAATTGTGCAAAATTTGGCTTGGACCCTCATTTCTAGCTTAGGGTTGTGTTCCTCATCAATGTTTGAGGGTTTTTATGTTGTAATAACCCTTGAAAACTGGCCTACAAGCTTTGAAATATCCTTGGTCATTATATTATTGCATTGACCCAATATTCCCAGTCGTCGGTTGTTTAAGATATCATTTATACCATCAAAGTTGTTGTTTTACCGACCCCCTAATTTTAGGTCTGTTGGTCACCTTAGTCCTTAGTATTAAATTTTCCTATGGTCATCAAGGCTTAATTTTATAAAGATTTAAGTTTTTAGCCTTCGTCCTTTATGGGTCAAGTTCTTGTCTTCCTAGAGATGGCCCACTTTTAAAAACTAACTTTTGTAGCATGTACATAATTAGGATTTCATTCTAGTTAATTAATCATCAGAGGTTGATCCCAGCCATTCCCCATGCACCCACGCTAATTTATTCCTTCTTATTTTATTCACATAGGCTGATGTGATTCTACGACGTGTCTAGCATATGGGTGGGCCCAATCTCTTTGGTGAAGGTAGCTGGCCCCATTCACCGAAGATCAATGATTGCATATTTGAAGATGTGGCCATATCTTGACCACTCCCCATGCACCCATGTCGGCTCATTTCATGTTATTTTAAACACATGGGCTAGAAGGAAATGGCCACATGTTACTATCAAATGGTGGGACTAGTGTCTTTGGAAGGCTGGTGGACATAGCTTTAATAGAGATCAATGATCAACACTGCAACACGTGTTCTTAGGAGGATCATTCCCTGCACACCCATCCATTGAAAGCAGTAAGAAAAGATAGTTACACGAGCTAGTGAGTAGTGCTATACCTATCACTTATTGAGAAACCCGCAAAGCTTTGAGGATGAAAATTCCTTCATAGGGAAGGAAATCAATGGATGATAGCGAGTGATGTGGGTAAATCTTGACCGCTCCCTGCCATTCTATGAGGGGCCCACTTATGTCCTGAATTCTTTAGCGAGCATGCAGGCAGGTGCCATGTGGATTATTGCAAAGAACTTAAAAGGTTTCTGGTAAATATGGAGGCTATTGGAGATATTGGCCAAGACTGTTCTAAGATAAAACAACACTAAAATTATAACTAATTTTTGGGCACGCATGTGAAATTTGTAAACATTTTTATGGTTGTCAAATCTGTCAGGAGCTAGTACACATAGAAAGGAGAAGTTGAAGTAAGGTAGGGTATGAGCTAATATTTTGAAGATAAATCATGATTTCTCCCCATTGTCTTACTGTGATCAATTGTAAGAAAATTAATTCCCATAGGCAAGCGGGTAAATGTGACACAATGGGTTGGTTAAACACTAAGTGTATGGCTAATGTCATAATTAATCATCAAGATTAATTATTTGTTGATTCACTTCAAGGTATGATCGACGGTTGAGATTCAAAATTAGGGTAATCGATTACCAGTGCTCTCACAAAATCTATCCTAGAAAATTAATGTAGACACACACAAGTTGCTCTTTTTATTGAAGATCACTTGCTTGATTATTCTAACGATCTAATTGTTTATGAGAATTAGGAGTCTAAAAGTAAATTTGATTTTGATCTTGTTATTTATAACTAGGGTGGTGTTTTTATTCAGGGAAATTTTGATAAGTTACTAAGTGAGGAAATGGGAAAGGTGAGTGTGAACATTAGCCTGGCCTGCAGGTCAAAAAGGCTCAACCCACTTGAATCTTAGGAAAATTCTCGCCAAGGTGAATGGGATATGCAGAAATCCCTGTGAGACCAAAGAAGAAAGTAAGAGCTGCCAAAAAAATTTCATGGGGTGTTCTCAAACATGCCTATCATCTAAGAGGTTGAATTGTCTTAGAGGAATTAGCCAAAGGAAAGGACAAGAAGGTTGAGAAGCTAGAAAGGAAAGCTGCAGGAAGGAATAGGTATCACTGAGCTTACATGGAATATCATCATTCTCGCATTGAACTCTTAGATGATTTTGGCATAGTGGGTTTCCAATACTTGAGTGTAATAGTGGGTTTGAAATAAATCTTATGTGAGGATGCTAGTAATAAGTAAATTATGGAAATGACTGATGGGAGTATTGTAATGCAATATTTTTAAATCTTTGTGCATTGTTAAATACAAAATTGTTATTTAGTTATATGGGTATCTAGTTTGACTCCATTCTAAGAATATGGCAATGGTTTAGCAAAGTAATCATACTCCAATTATGGTGACCAATTCAATTGTTGATCACAAAATATAATCAAATCACTTATAAAGTTCTTTCTAAGTGTGATGGGAATTTAATGGATTATATCTTCTCTTGTTTAGGTTAGTCACTATCTTGAAGGTTAGCCAAATCTTCAGGATATTGTGTCTATCAAATATTAAAGGAGAATTATTTGTTCATCCTATGTTTGATACTAATACACACTAGTATCTATAAACACATTGATTAGGATTATCCTCTTGGGTTTTACAGAGCCCGAAGTGAAGAAGTGAAGAACAAAAAATCTTTACTTATGTGTTGGCCAATCATTTCCCTTACTGATAATTGTTCCTAGCAAGTTCATAGGTCTGTGGTAAGAATAAGTTTGGTTCTAAAAAAATAACCAACAACATCCTTTAGCATTAAATGAAATTTGATAACCTTTGTCACACATTTGACTAACACTCAAAGTATTATGCTTTAATCCTCCAACATACAAAATATCATGATTGTTTTTTCTACCACTATTAGGACTTAAAGTACCCTTACTTGTTATCTTGGCAATAGAATTGTTTCCAAGAGTTATAGATTCCCCACCAAATTTATTGAAATTCAAAAAATTACTTTTGTCTCAAGCCATGTGACTAGAACATCTATTTATCTATTATCCACATATTTTCTCCTTTTGAGCATGTAGTTTAGTTTGATATTTCATGGATCTCTCTGATCTTTTCTCTTTTGGTATCTTCATCTATAATTTATCAAGTTCAAGACCCTAACATTTAGATCGTTTAATTATTTTTTGTAGTAGAAGACTCATGAAATTGCTTCTATAATTTCTAGCAATGTGTCCAAAATTGTTGCACTTGTGATAAATGATGTTGAAATTGTACAAAGGTACAAATGCATTACTACTAATAAAGTTATTGTTTCTTATTAGAGCCTTTCTATAGTTCACATCCTTATGACCAAAATTATTGCAATTAGAGTGATTGAATCTGGTATTGTATCTTTTTCTTCTAGATCTTATTTTCTTCCTTCGCACTTGGATGAAACCATCATTCAATGCTTTTCTATCATTGGTTGTTGCAATTTTTTCAAAATTGGAACTTCCAGAACCAATCTCTTCAGGATTCCCTTTAGCAGGCTTCACTGGTTGTTCTATCACTTTGTTCTTCTATTCAACAAAAACCAATACTAGTTTTGATATGAAGAGATCTCCGACTTCCCAATATCTGATTTAGAGTCTCAGTACTCTTCCCAAACTTCAATTGTAGTTGATGATTTACCATCCCAAGCTCTTTTCTTATTGAAATTTCTTCTTCAATATTTTCACAGTCCTTGTCTCTCGATAGTAATATTTTAGTTAGAACTTCTTCAATCATTTTTGCCTCTTCTACTTGATTCTTTAGACTAATGATCATATTTTCTTATTTCTCAAGATTTTAAGATAAATTGACTTTTTTCTTAGACTATAGGAATCAGTTAGGTATCCATCCACCTATAAACTGTAGTGCACCTAGTAAACTTTTTTCATGTGACCAGTGGTGCTAGCATAACACACCCTTTGATACCACGAGTTTGGGGAGAGACTAGACCTCATGACCTCTTACTTGCAACAAGATTATTTTTCCAATCAAGCTAGGCCCGCTGTCTCGAGATAAATTCACTTTAGCCTTCACTTATGTAATGATTATTTTCATCAGTCCCTTGATCACCTTCCTAGAACAAAGTAATTCTTCCACAATATCAATTTCTTCATCATCACTTCCATAATTCATATTTGCAACACCTTAAGTAGTTTCCAAAGCCATGAATACAACCTTATTTCTTTCATCTCTGAGATGTCTTGATCCTTTTCATTAGTAGAGTAGCCTTCCTCATTAATGAAGAAACTCTTTTGTTTCCTCTAAACATTATTCCCATTCTAATATGTGTAGACACTAAAAAATGTCTTGGTCTAAAAGCACCATTTTTCGCCTCAATCTCTCTTCATCCTTGCATAATTAAATATTTTAATTATTTAGTTATTTCTTAAGGTCATATTCCCTTATTAATTAAATAATTTTAATTATTTAATTAATTCATTTTCTTGTCTTTATTCTTCTTTTATTAATTAAAATATATATATATTTATTTACTTACATCGCTAATATCCCATTTCTCTCTATGATTAAATAAATTCTCATTTATTTAATTATTCATCTTCAACTATTCATCTATAGTTAAATAATAATTTTAATTATTTTAACTATTCATTTAGCTTCTTACTCCATTATTAAATAATAAATCCAATTTAATTATTTAATATCTTTATTTTAATTTCCTCCACATTTAATTAAATAGGAAAATAATAATCATTTTAATTAAATGTTATTTTTCCTCTTTCTCCATAAATAAATTTAATCATTTTATTATTATTATTCCTCCACATCCTCTTCCAAATTAAATAATATGATTATTTAATTTCCAAGATTCCTTCTTGTAATTAAAAATTGTTATTTGATTCCTACACTTTCCATCCATTTACTCTTTGAAATTTCAACAGTTGATTCCCTTTGGTCTTCTTTTAATATTGACCATCTATCCTTAGTCATCCCTAGCCCCACTACTCTATGGTGCATGCAACCATGATCATTGATCTTGGCATCTTCTAGACTTTTGATCTCATCTGTCCATTTGAGAAGCTTTTCTATAAAAGAGAGTTGTATTCTTCATTTATTATTTACAACCACATTCTTTGAAATTCTTGCTATCAATCATTGTCACTTGCAGGTACTTGGGCACATCAAAATCTAAGGGAAAGCTTGCAACTTGAGAAGAATTAAGGAAAAGCAAGGAAGATAATCAGGTTTAGCATGGAGATTTTAGTTTAAATTTGTTTTCATTTGATTTCCTTATGCTATTTATACTTTCTTGTCTTGGATTTAGGACTCTTGGCTTATTTTTTAGGTAGAGTGGTTGCTACTTAATCTTTTCCTTCTTATTTCAAATTTTCCTCATCCATACATTGGTGAACCTCACGTGAATCTAAAAATTTGGCAAGAATTTTTTTATTTTTTCATTTTGCATGAATCGTGAGATGCAACCATGAGATAGTGACCTACAATTGTGAGACAGTGAGCCGCAATCATTGGAAAAGTGATGAAAATTCAAATAACAACGCTTTTGAAGGTTACTGAGATGCAACTAATAAAATCTAGAATGGCGTATTTGAAACACGGTGATTCACATCCATGAAGTTGTATACCACAGTCTCCAAGCCTTGAGTTGTAGTCGCCATACCATGGAATGCATTTTCTATGTTTCATACATTAACCAAAACAACAAATTTTCCTATTAAGGTGAAAAAAATCAATTTTAGAATTTCTCTCAGCTTTTTTCTTTGGTTTGCATTACGTTAGGATATTTGGTGTTACTAATATCGTGTTTCCAATAAGTGTATTTTATTTTGGAGAAGACAAACCCTCAAACTATTAATTTATTTGCAGCTTGTAGTACATTCATTGAAGACTCTTTTTAAGACTACTAATTCATGGTTTTCAAACATTTTTGTGCTTTCATTTTTGGTTAAATTAGGAACATTTTGATTTTGGTTTAAGAAGAAATTAGTACCTTTTGTTAAATTAGTAACATTTTATTTTGGGTTAATAAATGAACTAGTGTCTTTTGTTCTTGGTGTGCTTACATGCCTCTTTGCTTTAGAATACAATAAGGTGTAGTGAGAGTATCCTCTCCCCTCACCACTTTGTGGATCTTGGCTGTAAGATAAATCACTTCAACTTATCTTTTTTATTTTGTAGAAGACCCTACCTTAAAGGTACATCCTAATAGAGAACTCGTTGGTGACCTAAAAATGTTTTTCCCTTGGGTCACTATATAAAAGGGATAAGGAAAAATCCAAATCCTAGCTAGCATTTGTCTTTTTCGAACAATCCCAATCCAAAAGGGGAAGTGCTTACATTTAGGTGTGGTATTCTAATGTACCTAAGTAGATTTGGTTAAAGCCTTAAGTGGCTTATTGTACACTTGCAAGGAATCAGTCCCCAGAGTTGTGACTAGACACCTTCTATAGTGAGCACCCTTTTAATTGATATTATTTGGTGTCATTCTCAGTGCAAGGAAGGCACATCATGTCCCAAAGTTACTCACCATGAGGCTCCCTTCGAATGAGATAGAAATCCCCAACTTAGCATAAGCTACTTGTAGCTTTCTGAGGAGAGGGTGATTGGGTCATCCTTCCAGTCCTGTAGGCCCCTAGTTGTCCTCTCTTGTAAAGACAAGAGTGAATACACCCATTAATGTTTCCCTACACTTGCATTGAAGGAGATTCCAAGTTGTTGGTCTAAGAGTGTGGCCATTGGCCATTGACCTTAGGGATAGGAAGTTTTTTTTCTGTTTTCAATTTGTGTTTATACCAATGGAAATTGGAGTGAATAACCATGAGCATACACATTCACATGAAATTTTTTCAAGTAAACAACCAAAAAATCTATTTTTAGAGTGTTTTATATGTGTGCAATCACATTTCAAAAACTTTCCAAAATGAAAACTATTCAAAAACATCAAATTTGCAATAGACAAACTATTCATTGTAATTGCTAGATAGTAAACATCAAACGCTAAATAGTATGCCACATTTTCTATTGACAGTACACTGCAACTATGAGACATTACACTTCATTCGTAAGATAGTGAGCCACAACTGTTGAAACATTAAATATAGGAAAATCCTTTTCTAATCTTAGTCTTAGATATATTTTGATAGCAACCTTATTCTTTGATTATACACTTGCAGTATATTTCATCATATTCATTTAGGTTGCATTGCATTTTCTTAGAAAAATTGCATTACCTAGCACCTTGTAGTGTTTGCTTAACCTTAGGTCATTATAAGTCATTTTCACCTCTCAAATTGCATATTAGAAACCCTACCATGTCCTTGATCAGTCCATTGTTACATCCTTATATTTTCTCAAACATTACCTTTTCTATCAATCAATTTTCATCATCATTTGGTCTCAAACTTACATCTTAGTTTAGACTCACCTTGTCAAGAAATCATCCTATCATCATCTTATCCTTTTGGGGTCATAAAAATACAGTTTTTTACTTTTGTCTACCATAGTTTTTTTAGAAAAAATTTCTTAGGTCTAAAGGTGCACACCCTTAGTTCCATTTTGTATACCTTTATCTTAGTTGCATATTAAAAATTTATTCATAATCTCATTTGGTCTCCTTGCATATCATCCCCTTTGGTCATAGGGTCATTATCATCATTTCATTTCAAACCTTTAGTCTTAGTTACATTAACATTTGGCATCCTTCTCTTTTTGAAAAGTCCAAAAATATAACTTAGTCCCATATCTCACCTTTCATCATCACATTTTCATTATAAGTCCTTATGTTGCAAGTCTTATATGGTTCAAACAAGTCCATGAAGGAAAAGAAAGGACATGGATTCTTCAAGTGATCCCTTTTCAATCCCACAAGTGAAATGAATCTTGCATCAAACTCAAAATCCACCTCAAAAACCATAGAGGGAAACCTAAAATCCATTTTCCAATCTTACATTAACTGATGTCAACAGACGTTTAACCCTCGATGAAATTAAACATGTTGCTCAAGATGCAAGAATAATACACATTTTGGATGAGCTTGTCAGTGCAAACCCTAATAAATTATTTCTCACACTTTCCAAGAAAGGTGTTAAACTCCCCTTTGACTCCAAAACTTCCACAATTGTAGAGGGAGTAACATAATCACAAACCCAAGGTTTCAATAAAAATACATTTACACAAGGTCAACCTATTTCACAAAAAATGTTCACTAGCCTTCCCCTTTGGGCCATTACACACATTCCTAATCCACCAATATTTGGAGCTAAGAGAACACATACCATGTCCCAAGGATCAATATTCAAATTTGAGAAAATCCCTTTGGAAATAAAAAAAATACACCTTTGATTAGTGCAAGTCAAAATCTTCCATAAAAAATAAGGAGAATTCATATTGTCACATCTACATGGCCAACACAAATTATCAATGCTACACCTAATACCAACATGACCTTTGGGATAAATTTTAACACCAATCCCCTTCCATTGCAACAAAATGTCACACCAGATTCCAATTTCATGTCTCAAAAGCAAACCAACACCAATACCACATTTACCCTACATTATCAACAAAGTAATTTGAATCATTTGTAGCAAAATTTCAATCTAAATCATATGTTAGTGCCAAATTCACTATATAATCATCTCAACACATTGAAAACCAATGTTGATCCCCTTATGCAAGGAAAATCCAACATGACACCATCCCCCATTGACAGCTTGATGCAACAAATGAAAATAATACAAAAAATGGAAAACATACAATTGGGGACAACTAAGAAGACATATTCCACATCAGAATTATTTTTTTACACTTTGATATAAGTCTATACATTCCACCTTTCCCCCCACATTTCACTGCTCCAAACTTTAACAAGAAAAAATGGAAAGGGCATTGAGTGGAGCATATACAAAAATTTAACATGGCATGTATTAACATTCCTTTCAAGCCTACATATATTATGAGACTATTTCCTTGAAGCCTTTCGGGTCCAACTCTAGAATGGTTTGTGCACCTTTGTCTTGGGATACGAACTTGGGGTGAATTGGTTGACAGATTCATTAACAAATTTTCCTACAACATATAAAGTGACACGACCCTAGCAACATTGTGCATGAACAAATGAAAAGAGGGAAAACCACATACATCATTCTATCAAAGATGGCACAACATAGCTAACAAATTTCCTTATCACATACCTGAGAAACAATTGGTCACCATTTTCATAGAAAGCCTTAATACAAAATTAATGATCCAACTTCAAAAAAAATGTTGCACCACCTTTCAAGATATCATTGAAAAAGGGGTCTTTACTAAGAAGAATCTAGTGGAAAAAGTACTATTCAAAATATTCAAAGAAACCGCAAACGATCCTAGTGAAAAAGGAAAATTTTGGTCCTAAAATAAGAATGTCACCAATGATGGGGTTGTGGGTGTTAAAGTGGTAAATAAAATTCACCCCACCCTTTAGCTTAATGGTCCATCAACATCAAACACACCAACACCTAGTCACATTATCAAACATTAAATATTGTCCAAAATAATTGACAACACAAAGGACCTCCATGCACTAAGAGAACATACACACCTTTAGGAAAACCCATTGAGTCAGTTTTAAAGAAATTTTTACAATCAAACATCATTCATATTTTTGAGATTTAAACATATGAGCCAATATCAAGGTTAAACAAAACTAGTGGAATGAAAATGATTTTTTTAAATATTATAATGGAAAAGGACACAAAACATCATAATGTTGGACACTCAAAAACCTCATTCAAGATCTTATTAAACAAGGAGATATATCATTGGATAGCACACAAGGTAAAACTAATGTTGATCATACCTATGTGAACCCCAATCCTAATACCTACAAAATAATAAAAACAAACACATTAGATTGTTAATTGCATGTAAGAACAAGGATTCCCCATGAAATCCATTAACATAGCTCAAATTAGGAAAAAGGAATGAAGAACACAATGAAAACACCAAAATAAAGATTGAATCCTAATTAAGCAAGCAAACTCTTGATCCCATGGGGGAATTGGTGCCAATTTGATGTGAAAATTGGCCCTTTCCCAACTCCTATGATGCAAGATTGATGTATGTTGATGAGAGTTGATGAGTGATCCACTTTTTTGATGTTTGATGAGAGCTCCAAGCTAAAAACCTGCATAACCTAGCTAAGATTCAATGATGGTGAATGGAATTTAAAGATATTTGAGCATGGTAACTTTGAATAATTTGTGGATGATCAAATGAGGAGAGGAGCTCTTCATTTATAGATGAGATTTAAGGATGAATGTCCAAAATTGAGAAATGTGGGACTAACATTCAACCAATGGCAAGATTCCATTTGTCAATCTATGAGTGGATGAAGGATGTGCAAGTTTTGATGATTGTGCCGATAAATGCTTATTTTTTGAATTTGAATTTTGTTGAAATGACTTGCAAGAGGGAAGAAAGAATGCATTAAATATCACTTGGCTCAAGGAAAAGGACATGTAAGATAGAGTAAATTCCTTGTTGGATGTACATGTCAACTTGGATTTTTTTGAATTCAAACTTGAAAGATATTCCAAAAAAGATGCCTTGTTGAGGAAAATAGGGATTTAATAAATCAATTAAATCTATTTTCATGTGCAAATGGTAAAATTGGGAGGATGGGACATGATATGAGATTAAATTAATCAAGGTTAATTAATTTAATAAGATATTAGGGTATGTGTAGGATCATCATGGAAAAAATGGGCCCTTAAGTGGCAAAAAAATTAGAAAAATCAGAGTTAGGCAACTTGACGTAAAAATTTGAATAATTTATCTATATTATTTCAAAAATATGTAAGAATAGAATTTGTATCAAATTGAATGTAGTTTCTAAACTACTAGGCTTGTTTAAAAAAAAAAAATCTATTTGGTGAAAATTTCAAATTTCAATACAGTAGTACTTAAATTTTAGGGAAAAAATAAGTAGGTGTCTCTCTAACCACCCTAACCACAATAAAATGATAATATGTTATTATAATATTTTAGATATAAGTAGAGGACTCATGTCCCGATGTGATGCATATTTTTTGTAATTTTTTTCCATGTAAATAATTAATTATGAATTTTTTATTAAAACTTTTAAAAAATATAAAAACTCATATGTCTGACCACCTTAACTTGGTCAAAATTCATGAAATTCAAATTTTCTTTTTTTAATCCTATAGTATGTGAAGCATAGAATGTGACACATATTTTTGATTCAAAAACTATGATACCATTTGAAAGCTATAGATGTTTTTGAATCAACTTATCAATCAATACTTTAGTTGTAATTTGAATATAAAATGAATAATAATTACTTATTAAATTCAAAGTAAAGTATAATTTATATTGTTGGAAAGCTAAGAATCTCCTTTAAAAACCCTTTTCGTTTCATCAATTTTGGGTTAAAAAAAAGTCCTCAGCCACATATGCATCATATTGCCACTTTTTGACCCACCATGATCCTACACATACCCATTAGATGATGTGACAAATTTGACTTAGATTTGTGGATTTATTTAAATCAAATATGAGATGAGTATGATAAGAGATTAATTAAATAAATATTTTGATTTATTTAATTAAAAAATATGATGTTAGATTAAATTAAATAAGGTTTTAATTTATTTAATTTAATAGATAGACTTTAGAGATTTAATCAAATAAAATGGACTATTTAATTAAATGGGGATAATTAGATTAGATGGATTGATTTAATTAAAGAAAGAGAGAGACTTAATTAGATAAAATTATTTATTTAATTAAGGGAAGGAAATTGATGAATTTAATCAAATAGGGGAACTTGATTAAATGGTTAGGCTGAAGGATGATTCAAGATGAAACGATGTTAGTAGTTGGGATCAGACGCATAATGTCAATCGATATATTTTACGTGTCTACAATACCATATTCAAAATTCCCTTTCAAGACCATGGAAAATGGAAGGCATCAAGTTTAGGAAACAATACTAATGATAACTATACTTGTGTTGTGCATGACTATACTATCAATCACATTCGATCTCTCAATAATCATGTTGCTACCATTACCATTAATAATAAAAGTTTAGAATACACCGTTACTACCCATAGAGCTAAGGTGACCCTACAAGGGGACTGGACTCTAATCTATAGCCGAAAAAGTCATTATAACTTCCTAGATCACCTAGGAAAGACACCCTTATAGATATCCCTTCTTGAACTACTTTGTGTTTCCCCATAGCACAGGGCCATTCTAGACAAAGCCTTGCAAGATACATTTATACCCTCTAACCTAAATTCTACCAACTTTAGGCCATGGTTGGATACTTAGCTACACCACACAATGTCACCTTTTTTGAATAAGATATTTTTGCACAAAAGCCAAATCATAATGATCTCCTACTTCTTGAAGTCTATATTAATAAACATAAAATCAGACAAGTCTCGGTAGATGATGGAGCAAGTCTAAACATATGCACACTAAAATTAGTCATAGCATTAGAATTCTCTAAGGCTTAAATAGATCAATCTAAGAAAATTTTAATCAAGGCTTAAGATGATGCTAATCACTCATTTGAAGGTTTAATCACACTTCTGATAAGGGTTGGCCACACTATTCAAAAAATAATGCTCCATGTCTCGGATCTGGACTTTCCCTACAATCTAATGCTAATTTTCCCATGGATTCGTGCCATGAGAGTTGTACCTTCAACTTCTCACCAATTCTTGAAGTTTCCGTATGATGGCATCAAAATTACCATACCATGCGATCTTGATCCCTTCCAATATTACAATAATCTAAGAGGAACTATTGAATTTCAAGTTCCTATTAATCAGGAGGCTTCATCTTCCACCTCATCACATTCTCTTGATCCATCTTTCTTGGTCAAATCATTCACTCCATTCACTACCCCTTCCAAAACCATGGTCTAGATCCATGATATGGGGTGTGGAGGGAATCATACATGGAGTTTATTTGGTGCTAAGAAGTGATCTACAAGAGAAAATGTTAATATTGTTAAGGATATTTGGACTCTCACGAATGATGTTGAGTTAACTTCAGATGGTTGTGCCTAGATCGAAACCTTTTTGGATTCTGATGATACCTTCATTTTCACCATATCCGCTCATGATCCTATTGAAGATGTTCAAGTTCATCCCTCTCCTTTTCATGATTCTTTTCCTTCCAGTCCATCTCTGAAACCATTGTCTACCCATTTAGACCATCTTGAGTTAGGGTATCCATACCCTTGTATTGCCTCTTTTGAGTCTTCTTCGCAACTCGTTAAAGATGTGCAAGCCTCTTCTGATGATAATAGTCTAGAAAAGAATAGTCCCGAAAAATCTATTGAGTGCATCACCAAGATTTTTCATGAATCACACATTCCTACCATCTTATTTATCTTATACATATCACCCATGTCCATCTACCTCATAGGCATGAATCAACAAGTATTACCTCAATAAAATAACAAGGATAAAGCTCAAGGATAAAAGGTGAAAGTACCTTCTTCAAATGGAGATCCAAAATCAAAAGAGAGAATGCAAAGAAGGAAAGATCAAGAAAATTCCTTTAACCAAAATAAAAATCTATTGGACAAGTCAAAGATAAAAATAAAATTCAAGAATGAAAGTAAGAAAAAATTATGCCTCTTCATCAAAATTAATTGGGAGCATCCAGCAAAATAATTAAAGTAAGAAAGAATTCATCTCCAGCTATGCCTCTTAATCAAAATAACTATGGAAATCTATCAAAGAAGAATGTCAAAGAAGAGCTTGTTGATCCAAATTCTCCATTTTTATCATCTTCACCTAATCCATCCATATTTGCACGCCTATCATAGCATACCTTCTTCCTTGGCAATGTTCTTCAATGGAACATTGACGACGACCCCTTCATGTATTGTAACTCATTGGTTTCCCAAACTCCTTTTTGTGAGAAGCCTGATGACCCATGTAGTGTGCACATTAGTAATTATACTTTAGATATCTTCATCCTCCATTTCTATCAACTTTCATATCCATAATTCACACCCTTCATTCAAATTAGATCCTTTCATCTAGCATGGTCATCTAGATATGGGCCTAATTAGTTGGCTCCTTACATTATCATAGCATAATATGGGTTTGGTGCTTATTATTTTTCTACTCAAGGTGAACAATTACTTGATCCCATGAAAAAAATGCATCTTCATTGGTATTATCCATAGCTTTCAAAGAATCTCATCAAAAAGTCAAAAATACAAAAAAATATAAAAAGTTAAAATACAAAAAAAATAAAAAAAATGGTCACCTTGATGAAAACCTAGCAAAAAGGTGTCTTCCAGTGATTAAAAAAAACAAAAAAATAGAAAAATTAAAAAATAGTAAAGAGAAATAATTCATCCAATAGTGAAAACCATTTCGATGGTGCTTTGGATAAGTACCATGCTAAAAACCTAGGAAATAGGAACCATGTGTTGTCAATCTTTTCTCTATTGTCTACCATCATTCTATCTAATTTTTCACCACCATCTACCCATCCTTCATTTATTATAATAAAGATTTTTCATCCTTCTCATGGCCTGAGAACCATTGATATTTAGCGTCCTTCACCTTTCATAACCTTCATCCTTAATAAATGGGTCCTATATGTGACTGGGGGAAATTTATTCACCTATTTCTTTATGGGATCCTACACATGGTATTAGATTTTAGAACATCAAAAATACAAAAAATTGTAAAACATCAAAAATCCAAAAAATATCATAAAACATAAAAATACAAAAAAAATCATAAAACATTAAAATCAAAAAATTGTAAATGTCAAAACTCCAAAAAAAGAGTTTGAGTTTGATTCTGTGTCAGTCCAAGTCTAATTGAAAAATGTTGTCTCTACGCATTGCTACACAGGTAAGGCCATCTTTTAATGAGCCTCTAAGGTAGTAGGTCACTCCCTTATGGTTTTGTTGAGTAGAATCAATCATGATTCACATCATAATAAGAATTCATCCATGGTCCAAGTTAGTCAAACTATGACATATGTACATGTATAACGTAGGAAAGACTATCCTTTAATGAGCCCCTAAGGTGATAGATTGGTCCCTTAGGATTTTTTGGGTCTATCTTGGTCTATTGTCATTAGTCATATAATAAGTGTCCCTTGCTAAAGTCAACACTTTTGGAAATAAACATACATACATGTATTTAAACTAAATCATGAATCAATAGATCAACTATCTGACTAGTCTTCAATCCAAACCAGTCAATTTCCTAAAGTCAATGGTATTATCATTTATTCTTATTCAAGATGCTTCCTTCCTAAATTTAGAAATTTTCATTTGTTAACTTTATAATTTTCCTTATACAGGATATGTCTTTCTTGAAACTAGGCATGGTCAATTAGTCAATCAATCAATTTGGTCAATTCATCAATCAATCAATTTAGTCAATTAATAAATAACTCTTTTCAATTGTTCAATCCTATCAGCCAGTCAATCTAGTCATTCAAGTTGATCTAGTCAATCAAATCTGTCAAATGAATCAAATTATTCAATCAATCAATCATTCAACCTTATCAATCAATCAACATTGTCACTTAATCATTTTGGTCACTCAATCAGTCAAACTTGTCAATCAATCAATCCATCAATCTCATCAATCCTATCCAAAAAAAAATTATGGAAACTGATCTAAATGGTTGTTGACCTTGTTTCTCTAGTTGGTCTTATCTTTTTGATTGGTCTTTGGTCATGTTACTAGCCACCTCAAGGATTTCCCAAGAAATATTTAGTGGAGCAACGATGGATCATGACCTCTTTTCTTTTGATTGTTGCTTATGGTTTGTCTTGAAAAAAATACTAGGGCAATCGGGTCCTTAGTATGAGTCATGGCATTCCTTGTATGTTGAGTGTCTATTTTCGTAAAGGGATAAAATTTCACACCTTGTTAAATTATGCCATACCATGGTGTTTATTGTCAATTTAATATAATTTTTACCACCTAATGATGATAAAACATGAAAGTTTTGCATCTATCAATCAATAATACCCATCCCATTTAACTTGGCTAACTCCACGCTAACATCCATCCTGTCTACACAAACATCCATCATCTTTGTGCTCTCACCTCTTATATTCACAATCATCTTGATGGCATTCTGTGACAAAAAAAAAAATCTTGAATGCATAACCATGTTAGGAGAATCATAGGCATCATCATAAACATGTTGGATCATCCATATTGCATTTAAAAATGCAAAAACATAGATATCATTATCATGCATACATACATGCATTCATATAAGCATAACATGTCATAATCATGTAGTATCATCTTGCATTCATAAACCAATAGTATAAATCTTATTGCATAACAAAAAGGAAATAATATATAATCATTTCATTTAATTTCATGTACATTGTGCATATCCATATTCATCATCCATTTCATTACATTTACATGCATCATATATATTATTTCATGATCATAAAGCATCCATAACACCATAAAGCATGCATCACATGTGTATCTACATAAGGATCACAATCACATAAAATTGTCTTGCATATAGGAAGGCATAGACATAAAGGTAAAATCATGTGAATCATCCATCATCATGAGATATATAAGCATACATGAGCACAAACCATCATCCATAATGCATCATAGCATATAGAATCATCTCATCATCATATAAATGCATAACATCATAATAGCATAATATGACATATCATAGAAACATGGATAATAAATCATACATCAGACAGTCACCACCAAAATCATGGATCTCATATATATATATCAAAAAAATCAAGTGTCACAATACAATGCAAGGATGATCTCAAGAATGGAGCTCATACAATTGGTCAAAATATACATATATATCAGTGTCTAAAGCATAATAAAAAGAGAGAGCTAGCCAGTTCTCCCCATATCTCATAATGGAGATGGTCCTCTATGAGGATTTGTTTCCTCTGGCTACTGTGACCCTGATGACCAGTTGTAAGGTGAGGATTGTGGCTGAGAAACCCCACTGCTGCTTTGGTTCCTCTGAGGGTGTGTCCTACTTTGAGACCTGCTCATAGCTGCTAAGAAACTGGACCCTTTTCTCAAGATGCACCTCTCTCACGTAGAGATATCTTTAGTACTACTCAGCCTAAATAGCCCTCCTGAAATCTAGTGAAAAATTCATTGATGGGCCACTAATCCCACTGATAAAATCAATCAAACCCTACTCAGTCTAATGTGCCTTGATTATAGGCATATCTCTCTCCACCCTCAGCTATTGGGCATCTTAATGTACAACCTATAGTTGCGCCTGTAGCTCTACCACATAAGCATCCACTGGAATTTCCTTCACCTCCACCTCCATCATCTAAACAATGGGGATCTCCTCTATCCCCGCCTCCATCACTACCCTCTCCCTATCCCCCTCATCTTGATCATGCATCTCCTCCTCCCTACCAACCTCCCCTATCTCAACATCCATAGTGATATCCTCTTATCTCAGTCCCTCTTCCTCTTGTCTTAGTCCCTCCTCCTCTATGACCCCCTCATCTCTGATGGCTACCTCCTAATGAGGAGCCTCTACCTGTCTACATTTGTCTCTCCTTGGTGGATGAGGTGGATGGTGTGGTCTTCTTTCTCTACCTCTACCTTGTCTATCCCTTCCTCCTTTGTCCTCTTTGCCTCCTCCCACTCCTCCATAATTTCCACCATCCTCCCCTCCACCTCTTTGGCCTCAGAGTCCTCTCCTCAACCCCCTCCTATGACTCTCTATTGGTGTTGGTTGTTCAAGATCTGTAAGTGGTATGGGCCTAAGCTGGGTCCACTATGCATCATACTTTGGGGTAGTACCTACATCTACCACCTTTGGCCTTGCCCCCCACTATAATGGCTACAAACCATAAATATCCTACTCAGTTGTAGCCATACAAATCATGGCTCCCCATGGTTGTATCTCTCAACTAAATCGAGTAAACTCTATAGTGCCCATTGATAGCCCTAGCTACTCACCAAAATATCGACAAACCCACTCTAGAAGATAACTCTATGATTTTTTTGTCGAATCAGGTACTGAGTCTTGCAATAATAGGGAAGATGATCATTGTCATCTGTGAATAGGGTCCCAACCCTATATGGCCTCTAGGTGAATGCATCCAATATGTTTGTGGCATGCCTCCAATAACCAACATCACCAACATGGTTTTGTGTCATCGTTCCTCTCTAAATAAATAAATATGGCAAGCTTGCTCCTGGTTGTTTTTATACTGGTGGTTGAAACACTACAATTTTCTCCCAAGCCCACAACGTCAACAGAGTCATCCCATATTTGATGCTCTGCACACCTTTATATGCCACATCATGAAGCTAAAATTATAGCATGGACAACATGCATGGCCCCCAAGCATAAAAGAAACCTCAAGTAAGCATGTCGACTAACATCAAACCCCACCCAACTGGAAAGCCAAGTCCCCACCGATCAAGGCACACAAATCCACCAATAGCATTACAAAGGACAATAATTTAGAGGTCATATCTCTCCTCGAGCATGTCCCAATGGATCTCATACTCCACTCCTAGCTCTATGATGTCCTCATGATCAAAAACACTCACAATCACAACATACCCCAACTCTAGGTCATAAGACACACACTGCACATAGATCAAAAGTCTAAAAATGCACCACACATCCTCTAAGGTCATTGTGGCTTCTCCTGTCGGCAAGTAAAATGAGCTAGTATTTGAGTGTTATCGCTCGACCAATGCAGTCAGTAAAGCCCTATTAGCCTGAATTAAGGGAATGAAAGTGATGTAGTACAATCCCAAGGAAAGCAATCTATCCCTTTGATCATCTTCCAGTCGCTCCCACAATCTGATGCCACCTGTGACAACAAGTGAGCACATTATGTCAATCGTAAAGCCTAAGTCAACCTTTTTGAACTTGGTCATAGACAAAATTTTACCCAAATTGGGGGAAAAAATTAAATAGGAAAATGCATTACATTGTCTAGCATATACATGTGTTACAAAATTCAATTGTATCACAAAATGCACACATGTTGTTCACTTTTTCAATTGCATCGAAAACCTTATCAAATGAGGTATTTTGGTCAAATGTGTCATTCAAGCCCGTAATTGCATTTCAAATTTGCACATGTGGCTCAAAACCCCATATGCACCATTGAAACCTATAGTTGTGTCACAAAATTCATTTGTGTTGTGAAAAAAAAGTTGTGGCTAAACCTTACGCATTTGTATCGCACTGAGCAGATGCGGTGAACCACATCCACTTGCGGTACACGTATTAAGAAATGTGGTGATTGAGGTTTGTTGCATCTATTTTCCCCATTTTGGAGCCCTAAATCTAGATCAAAAATTGAAAAAATTACAAAGCAAGGTTGGTGTACTTACCATGTCCCATGAGCCCTCTGGCAGTTTGAAGGTCCTGGCCTAATATTTATAGTGTGTAACATATTGTACTGACCAAATATTGGTAGTAGGTTCTCTCTCTCTCTCTCCCTATTCACTCAAGGTTCAAATGCACAAATGACTATTTTTAGAAGCCAAGTCACATTTATACCTTTCCAAAATGGGATTTGTACCTCCCTTTTTCACTACCTATTTCAAATGTTGAACCCAAAACCTAATGTAAATTGCATGGAGACTAAAATTGAAACCTTTTGTTGTCAATGATTTAAATATTCCTGTCTAAACAATTTTTCACATTTTTTCAAAAAAAATCAAAATAGTCAAAATTTTCCTCTCTCCTTCGTCGGGGCATGCTGGGGCAAGTTCTGAGTTAAATTTATCTAATTATTCTTTGACACAACACTCAAAATAACATTATGTATAAAGGGAAAAATTTAGACACTAAAGAATGTCTTGGTCTGTGAGTGCCATTTTTTCGCATCAGTCTATCTATGTCCTTGCATAATTAAATAATTTTAATTAATTCATTTTCTTTCCTTTATTCTTCATTGATTAATTCAATAAATTAAATATTTATTTAATTGCATCGATAATAGCTTATTTCTTGCTATGATTAAATAAATTCTCATTCATTTAATTATTTGTCTTCCAATATTTGTGTATAGTTAAATAATCATTTTAGTTATTTTAACTAGTCATTTAGCCTCTTCCACCATTGTTAAATAATTAATCCAATTTAATTATTGAATATATTCATTTCCATTTCCTCCACATTTTAGTACATGCTGAAATAATAATCATTTAATTAAATGTCATTTTCCCACTTTCTCCATAAATAAATAATCATTTTTGGTTATTTATTCCTCCAGATCATCTCCCAAATTAAATAATATGATTATTTAATTAGCAATATTCCTTCTTCCAATTTCCTGCAGTCTAAAAAAAAAAAAAAAAGATTCCTTCTTCCAATTAAAAATTATTATTTGATTCCTCCACTTTCTCTTTCAAATTTCAACCGTTGATTCCCTCTAGTTTTCTTTTAATCTTGACCATCTATCCTTAGTCGTCCTTAACCACACTACTCTATGGTGCATGCAACTATGACTATCAATCTTTGCATCTTCTATACTTTTGATCTTGTCCATCCATTCAAGAAGCTTTTCTATAAAAGAGAGTTTTCTCCTTCATTTTTTCTTTACAACCGCATTCTTTAAAATTCTTACTATCAATCACTATCACTTATAGGTAATGGAGGAGAAGCAAGGAAGATAATCAAATTTATCATTGGGGATGTATCTTAAATTTGTTTTCATTCAATTTACTTATGTTATTTGTACTTTATTGTCTTGGATTTGGGATTCTTGTCTTAGATTTTAGGTGGAGTGGTTGCAGCTACTTGATCTTTTCCCTCTTATTTTGAATTTTCCCCATCCTTACAATTTTTTTAAAAATTATTAATGTCTTGAAAGGATGGAATTTTGTTGGGATTCTATGCTTGGGAGATAGAACAACAAAACTCAACACTCTCAGTCAATGATGACGCTAAAGATCTCAATATTAGATATGCAAAGGAGAAAAAGATCTTGCAATTGGGTTGTCCTAGGGGTTGATTATAAAATAATGAGGGGTTCCCCAACAAGCTAGGGCTTAGAAAGACAAATGAAATGCAAGATGTAATGTTGAACCTTAATATGATGCAATATTTCATGAAATGACCTAAAAGATGCATAAAAATATGAACAAAGAGGTGAGATGTCAGAAGTATGCACTTGAGAACTTGAAGAAGGCTAGAATGAGCTCTAAATTGCTAGAAATTTTGAAATTTTGGCATACTAGGACTCATATAGGAGTATGGGTATATAAGTCCCAGATCAGGGTTTCTAGGTAGGAACTGGTTTCTAGAAAAAGGGTATTTGAAACTAAAAAAAGTCTAGAAAAACACCTATAGTGGGACTCATATGCCACTTCTTTCGTATCAATCTTGTTCTAATTTTTGAGAAATTCAAAGTTAAAATCTGCACTTCAACACCTGCTCTTCTCTCCCAAATTGGTTTCTAGATCTGAATCTATGAAAAGACCTGCAAAACATACTATAGACTTGATTTATTGGTTTTCAGAGAGTAAAACAATAATAATAGTATTTCTTATTTTTCACTCATTCAATGGATTACAAACTTATAGAATTTTTGGTTCCTACATTATAGGAACAACTCACTAGTTATATGACCTATTTAAATAACTCAAAAAAACACATACGTTCTACAACAAAATAATTATATCCATGACTAACTAACCTAACAAATATTTAATATTCCTAATGCTCATAATTACTACATGAGTTATTACCTTAACTCACTTTACCTCACACACTTTATCCCATGTGAACACTAATAGTACAATTCCCAACATCCCCCCCTTAGGGTGAACATGGTAAGAACTCACACTAGTGGAATTTGGAAAATAAATGACTACGTGACTAAAAATTTTAGTCACATGACTAAAAATTTTAGTCACGTGACTAACACTGGTAGTATTTGGAAAATAAATGACTAATTTGGTCATTTATAAGTGACTAATTTGGTCATCGGGTAAAATCACAACTAAATGACTAAATAAATGACTAAATAAATGATTAAATAAAATTTTAGACAAATAAAAATGACTAAATAAATAACTAGTATCAGAAAAATAAAAATGACTAAATAAATGACTATTACTCCTCTATTCATTTTTCTTTCGATTTTGATTATAATCCATAGAGCTTAAGCTCCCCTCATGGGACCCCTACCAAAGTGAGCCATTTGGGTGCCTAGATTGCTTGGTGCACCAAAAATACCTATTGCATGGCTTGCCGACATGAGTAGTGGAGTTGGCTTGGGGCATGGGTTTGCTCCCCATTGGTTTTAGGTTCGACAATGCTCATGAGTTAATTCAATTGGGATTGGCTTGCTGGCTATTTGGTCCCCTCATAGGGGACTAGTCTTGCCCCCACTCACCCTAGGTGCTCAAGATATGGGTTGTTGGGCCGCTAAGCAGGGTCGCGGGGATACCCCTGTCATTAACAAAAAAAAACCTATTGCATGGAAGACATTGCCTCTCAGTGCAGTCTTAAGACCTTCACATATTTTATAATTTTTTTTAACATTTCACTTCTAAATGGTAATCATTCCTACATCTATGTGTCACTACTATTTAATAAAGGGAGGATTTAAAACATTAATTTAAGACAAATATTAATTTTATGTTTAAATTATATTTCTAATTTTTTAATTGTACTAAATTAAGACAATAAAAAGAAATACATTTTCTAAAGTAAATTTTTACGCTAAAGGCATGTCCCTCTTTGAGCTTTCCAAGCCCATTTTGACCATCAATGGCTGGAAAGCACGAAGGCTCTCGGCAAGGTTCTCCATCTATCCATAGACGTTGATCCTTTCTCTAGCAAGGTAGGTTTCGTTTAATGTAATGGCGCTGCTACGCAATAACTATTGTCGCTTTCCTTCCTCTCTGTATGAGAGTTTTGTCAATGAAATATCTATGTTTAATCGCATTGACTCTCCTTCCAAAATGTCTGCCTTGTTAATATCTACCTTAGTTTCATTACCTTCTTTGTTATCAGCGACATCAATAGATATTTGTGCAGAATCATGAGGTAAGTTGCATTTATATTGACGTTAATGGTTTCCACTGCATTTTGTACTGCTTCTGTTGTTAATGCTTTCCACCCCTTAACTGTGAATAGATTGAAGCAACAAGCAACAACAGTTGACAACCTGGAGTTTCTTGAAAATTTTGTGTGACCTCTACCCATTTTCTCCCATTGGCATCATTGGCAGGTTGAAACAATTGGCACAGAATCTGTACGTAAGTCACTTCCGGTTTATTGTATTCTTTGAGCCTTCTATTGCAGAAACGATTTGCATCTACTACAAATTTTCTAGGGTTTTAATTTTAAAACGTGTCTATCCTGCCATCACTAGAATGTCTTTCCTAGTAGACATCATAGGATGATATGATGTTGTGACAAGCTTTTCTTTGATGCTGAAGTTTTCCTATTAGCGGCTGATTGCTTGCTTCTGGTTATTGGGGCCAACATCCTTATTGGAGTCAACATGCTTCATTGTGGTCAATTAGTTGAAGTAGTGCATTGGTCTACTATTGCTGCCCTTGGTCAAATCCTGCACTCGCTAGAATGTCTTTCCTGGTAGACGTCATTTACTTGTTTCCCTCTAAGAGCAACGAGAAAAAATGAAACGCCCAAATTGAAGTACCTTCACCATTGTCATCCACAGTCAAGATGAAGAACACATATTTATAGAGAGGAATGAGTGTAGAAGTCCACAAGATAAACAAAAGAACTCCCAAAACCTTATCTTCCTGGTCACGAAGTGTCAAATTTCCAAAGAAAGCGCTCTTGTAAACATACAGAGGTGACGTGCTCAAATCCCTGTACACCACTCCCAAGCTCTGGTATGCCAAAGCCAAAGTTGTTGCATATGAAGCCTATGCAAATTTAATGGCTCCACCTGTTTAAGTAAATATATGGTCTCGCAGGCCATACACATCTAGAAGAGGAAATAATTACTTCATTTTACAATGCAGTGAATTTCTATGCATTGATAATGTGTACAAAATTCACAAAACAACTCCCAAAAATAGAATTGCTAAAAAGGACATATTTTCAAATTTTCCCCTCTTGTTCTGACATAGAACGTAGTGACTGTCCCAACAGAATCAATAGGAACGAGCTTGAGTTTCATGGTCACAAATCCATAAAGATACTACTTCTTTGAAGCGAATCCAACACCTGTATATCATATTTAACAGTTATAAATTCCACATGATAATTATAGTCTTCTGAAACAAGCATCTTCAAAGACTTGTTACCACCATTAAACTGTCACACACATTACTATAACAAATCTGGGAAACTAGAAATTCTCTAACAGATATAAATTCTCAAAGAAAGCCCATATTCTTGAATACTTAAAAACAATTCATGAAAAAAGGTGGGGCATCAAAATAAGTCAAGAACTATTGAATAATAGAGAGAAATATTATCTTGGTTTGTGCTTTGACATTTTGATTTCAATTATATCTTACACCATAAATAAGGACTGTATTCCAAATCCCATCATATATTTTCTCAGCATAAGAGCAATTTAATCTCTTAAGGACAACTTTTTGTTTTGCTATGGAAAAAGCATGTTTTTCCTAATTTTAACATCAATAATTTGCAAGCAGCCATAGATTCCTCTTAGCAAAATGTGTGTTTATCATTTTTTTTCAAACAAGACATGATACAAGATGTCGTAGTGTTCTTTAGTCTAAAAACATCCTTTTAATTTGCAATCAATTATGTTTACACTCATAGGTTACTTATGGTCATGATTCCCAGATTTTTAATAGTTATTCTCATTCTTTATTAGCTTCAAAGTAGTTTATCATTGATTCTTTGATTGAAATGCCCTTGAGATATTTGTTTTCTCTGTGTTTTCGAGTAAATTATTCTTGATGTCCCTCCATGCCCTCCAACATCTCTCATGGCTTTCTATTCTTGTAGTACTTGTTCAGAGCTATGCCTTTTGTTGTCTTCTTTTAGTTTTTCAATGTCTGGTGATTGCTTTCTATGCTCATCTTAAGCAAACCAGAATCTGTTTGCTCTTCCCTCTAATAAAATAGTATGATAATTTTGAGTAACCAACATTCGTTTATAATTATGTCTAAGTAAATCCAGTAATTAACATTATTTCACATTTGGATGCAATGATTGGGGTTTTTGAATATGACAAACATTGAGGTGAAATCGAGGCTAATGAGAACATAGCTTCTTAAATCCCAAACTGTGAGAAAACACTTAAATTAATGATCTAAAAGCTTGGCTTCTTAGAATACTTGCTTCCTAGAAATCAAACTCAGAAATATGGAAGGACTTTCCTAATAGATGCTCTTCCATTATTGTTGGAGAGGAGAAAACATAATGTGAACTGAATTATAAATATTTTCTAATAGATTTTCCTTTATAATCACAACCATAGATACAAATATTTTTCTCAAAAAAATATTAGCAATAAATAATTATTTTTTTAAAATTTTAGGCAATCTTGATTGCATAGAGTGGGAGTGAAAGTAAACGATTTGTGCCATGAATTTTGAAATATGGAATATTTTTCATTAATTTTGAGATTGCTTTAATATATTAATAACTAAAGAAGTAGAACTGGGGTCCCAAACACAATATAATTATAATACGTGTGTTATTATTGTACTATTCGCTACAGCTATCACTGATTATAATGTGTTTCTAGATGCTATTTGTTGTAATGTTGGTTGTAGTTATAACCTCAGTTTTGTCACTGATGGAATCCTGTTGTTCTTATGAACTCATATTGAAGCTTTCAAAACTTCATATGTTCACTTCATATATTTAAGCTATTTAATTGTACTTCATTATTTAGAGACTGCATTACTACATTTCCAAGGGATGAATTTTGGATATAAACTGGGTATCAAATATAGACCTTCTTGCTGCAGGTTCGTCACAAGCAATTATATTCAACCACCTGCTACAAATGTTCCTACATTAAAATTTTTTACACTTGTATCATATGAGGACTACTTCCTCTATTCTTTCAATTTGGCATCTTATGGTATACAATTACAATTAAAGAATATTTGGATTTTTTCATTCAGATTTTGTTTCAAGTCCTCCAATAATCTAAAAACTTTTAACTTTATCTTGTACACATTTAATACATTTATCCTACCATGTTGTAGTGTTTTATAGATGGTTTGTGTGGTTTTCTATTTTATTCAATTGAAGGAAAATTTTAACTGTGCATTTGAAATTGGAGAATTGCAGTCAAGGAAAGGTCCAGTCCTGTAATTTTCTTTAGATTAATTAGTTTTTGGATTGAATTGCTTTGCTAATCTTTGGTATTTGTTATTTCGAATGAGTTTTCATGTAAAAATCTGCATCTATAAAATATGATCCCAACATATATTTTCTTTCACTATCTATACAATTATGATCCCAACATAAATTTTCTTTCACTATCTATACAATTATGATCCCAACATAAATTTTCTTTCACTATATATACAATGATGTGTGGATCGCTATCTCCACACCAAGGCATATGAAAATAGGCCTTCACAGTTCTTATTCTCTAAATTGACCCTTACATTTCTAAGTAACCATAATCTACTCTCCCTATGATAAAGTGGTTCAAATGGCCCTGAAATGTTAGTTGTGAATGATAAGATAATAAATAGCATTATTAGACAGAGCAATTTTTGTTCAAGGACACAAGTTAGCACTTAAAATATTAGACAAAGAAAATTTTCTTCCTGGCTATGTGAGTTTTGGTAAATTCTTTTTTGAAAATAGCAACACATAAAATTTTGTCTACGAACAATTTTCAATCACAAACTATTTTTAAAAATAAAAAACATTCTACATTAACAAGAAAACCATGCCTAATGCTAGTGCACATTAAGTGAATTCTAGTGAGATCATTATTCAATGGGCAGTTAAAAACTAGAGCAAACATCCCTCCATTACAGTCAAGTAGCTCATATTAGTTGATATTCTTTCTCCTGTCTCTAGGGGTGGAGAAATTGAAATGGAGATGAGTTATGGGACCATGGGAGTAGATGGTAATTAAGTAGGAGATCATTCCTCTTGTCCTGCTTCACAAGTAATTTCATACTCTATTTGCTTCTCTCTTTGACACTTCACAAGTAATTTTATCATCTATAACAACTTTCATCATCTATAGAATTGACATGCAATTCAATCGAGTTCCTAACAATATTCTACTTCTCATTACTACATAACTAAATAACCTTCCACAACTCCTCGGCGTACCAATTGAACACCAAGGTGCCATTGCTAGTTTATTTCCCTATCCTCATTCATTTTCCCTCCCTCAATCTAGATGCATTTTCTTTTTCCCTCCCTCTCTGAAGAAAATAAAACAACGAGGAGCAGCACAAGGCAATCAAAGTTAAGATACTACAAATATGGTTGAATAGGGGAAGTGGAGGGAAGGAGGAAGGAGGCAGTAGAGAACCTTCTACTAATAATGTCATTGTCTCTACCTTGACCACCTCGTGTTGGCGAACTTGTTCATGGCCAAAGGCCTTGATCTCTCTTCCCTCTCCAATGTCAAACTCCTCAAGACAATTGGTAAGTTAAAGTAGCTTGTGTCTGTGTGTATTCCCTATTTGCCTATTTCCATTACTTTTTCAAATGGCCTTCTTGAGAATGAAATGGAAATGGCTGATTACAACAGTAGGAGAGTAAGGAAACACCAGAATGGTGAAGGTAATTTCTATTTTTATGCTTCATGCGCTATTTTAATTTAAACCCTTTCATTATTATTCAATGGTTGCTAACCCTTTATTGCTTTCAACAGTGGAATTTGGTTATTTCTTCTAACCAAGAAGGGATGAACCTTCAACCAATTAGCTCTACCGGTTTCAAGTTGCATCACCCTGAGATGCCTATTGCAATGCAAACCCTTTCATATTAAGGAAATGGTTGTTAATTGTCCATTCCTTTTACCGTTGGTGTTGGTGCTGGAGAAATTATGCTTGAAGATTTCATCCACCTTATCCATAACTTCAAGGATGTAGTCTTGTCTAATACTATAATCATTAATGGATCTTGATAGGGATGAAATAAATGAAAATTGGGAAAATAATGGAGGACAACTAAAATGCTCCATTGCTTGCAATTGCTCATACCCAACAAGTAAAACACATTTGTTCATTCGCAAGGATAAGAAGAAGTGAGAACCTTCTCCAGGTGATGACAAAATAATTTGTGGTGTACTAAATGTTGTTTTTTGTAAAAAAATAATTGGGTATTAGTTGTTATCAGTTGTTACTTGTATGAATGCAGTACATTTTGTGGTTTCCTAAAGGACCTTCGATTATTTTTTCTGGTATGAGATTGATCTTGCCTTGTCTAAGAGACTATGGTTATCTATTTTTATCAAACCAGCAATCTTTTTGTTTTCCTCATAAGAAAGAACTAGATCAAAAATTCCCAAGGCAGTTTGCATTATAACATTTTCTCTTTAAAACCAAAGGCATGGTAGTAGGGTATTTCAATTTGTGTTCTTTTCAAGTATAATTTTTTTAAATGAATTTGATGATTTTGTATCATATTTTTCAAAACAATGAGGGGTTTGCATTTGTATTTTGCAGCTAGATTTAGTTTCAAGAGTAGAACAATGAAAGCCTATGCTAGCTCTGTCTGCTGCTCTATACAAGCTCCTCCTCCTACCTAGCCTGAAACAAAACTTGTAGATGAAGATAGGAAAGTATGGGATGGTCCAAAGCCTTTCTTGGTTATTGGTTCAACTGGCTCAATTGGAACTTAGGTTTTTTTTACTTTACATTAGAAAAACCATAATATCATATATATTTCAAAACTCCAGTTTAAAGTTTTCTCAGTAGTGGTGATTTATTTCAATTCTGAGCATTATGGATCTAGAGAATAAATCATTCATAATTATTAATTTTTATTATAATTTAGTTATTGCTACTTTTTGTTGAAAAATGAAATTTATTTTCTGAAATCACCATTTTGAGTCTTGTTGCTAGGCATCATTGCACACTTTAGTTGCCATCTTGGACCTCTTTTGGCCAGAAAATATTAAATAGGATGATGCCATTTATATTATCTGCATATTTTGAGTGGAAATTTCTTTAGTCATATAAACAATTTTCCTTTCAAAACTGCAAGAGTATTTCAAGGACTCCCTCAAACATGTTGTGGTGAAGGATGTGATTTTTCTGGAAAAGTCTGTTTGACCTTAATCTGTCTACTATTTTGAACCTTTTGCATCTTAGGCTTTATAAGATGAAAAGAGACCTAGATTTCTAAATGTGCAATGGATCTAATTTCATAGGCAACAACATAAGAGCATTTCACAACAAAATATTCCATCTATTAAGTAGATCCCAAATGCTTTTTACTCCTATATTTCTAAACCTAGGATATGCACCTCTTCCTTTATTTATAATTTTATTGTGTACCTTTTTGTACATCTGTGTGTGTGCAATTCTTGCAAGCCATATTTATGAACATTTCTTTTTCATTGATGTTAAGGAAAAGAGGTGAATTTAGATTCTAAAAGCATTAGATTAATCACCAATTTAGCATGGCTTGGGTGCAATATATTTATTACTTATTGCTTTCTCATGGTTAAAATAACTAGGTAGTTTTATTTCTTTGTAATATATTTACTAGAAGGCACATTGTTTGTTTTGTAAGTCTACTTTGAAGCTAGTTGATACTTCTGTGGACCCTTTTGGGATTGGATCTGATGCATACATCCACTATTCAAGAATGAAGTCTCTAATCTATGATTGGTTTTGCTTCTAATAGATTAAAAGCAAAGGAGAAATTTTTAAAAATCCTATTGTAATATTATTCAATCCTTAAGCGGGATGAAGATTTCTATTTTCATAGTACTTGTTGGAATTGAAATATTTTTCTAAGAAATAAAGGAAGAAGCCAATAATCAGCAAAAAGTGTGGAAAGATAAAAACACTGGAAGTCTAGATAAATTTTCTTCTTTTTAGTACTTCTATTGGAAAATCATGAATGGAGTTGAAGCTATGCTTATCTCCTTATCTCTTTAACCATTTTCCTTTATAACTACAGTTAGATTTAGAAATCAGAACAACATTATCAATGTGCAATTCAACTACACTTGCTTTTCAGGATTCAATTAGATATCTCTAGTTATGAAATATATTCTTAGCATCTGTTAGTGTAACAAAGCTTCGTGACATTGATTGTCTTTATATCTTGAGTCTTAGGGAACTCCTTATCTGAAATCTCTAGATCAATTAATCTTGTGTGTTAGAAAACATTAAAATTGTGGGGGACATAAGATAGAAATTTTTTTATCCTTTCACACTATTACTAAATTGGTATTTTAGTTCAATAAGGTTTCCCTAGATATCAAAAACTGTCATTTTCATAGTATTAGTCTATTAGATTATTCATTCTATTGCAATGTATTGTTTTTTTGTTTCGTTATACACCATAACATTTCAAACTTGTTTACTTCATACTTTGGACATAGTAGTTGAACATCTAGATAAGTTCAAGGTTGTTGCACTTGCAGCAGGCTCAAATGTGACACTACTTTCAGATCTGGTAATCACTTTGACTTGATTATTGTTCTTACCTATTAAAACTTGTGAATGTATTCAAATTTTCAATATTGTTAATTTCAAATTTTGAATGTATGGTCTATTGATGCTGGTAGTTGTCTAAACAAAAATTCTCATTTCAAGTCAGGACATTCAAACCTAAACTAGTTTCTGTCTGCAATGCATCATTAGCTACTGAACTGAAAGATTCTTTGGTAGATTTTGAACCCAAGCCAGAAATACTTTTTGGAGAGGAAGAGATGATAGAGGTATATCATTACGTGGTTGAATTGTATATGCATAGAAACCATGATCATTTTTCTCAATTCCATACCAAGAGGCCAGAGACATGTGGTTGAAGGAGGCATAACATATATAGGATCATAATGTTTTTCATCTTTGAGCTGGATTTCTTTTTCTACTGTAGTTGTATTTTAAAGCTTATGATATGTAACCCTGCCTTTATTAACAATGATATGCCACTCTAAATTGCAGGTTGCCCAACATCCTGAGGTTGTCAGTGTTGTAACAAGCATTATAGGATGTGTTGGCTTGAACGTAAAGTCTAGACCCTTTTGTATCAAACAAATAATATTTTTCCTTTGTTTAAATGCTTTAATTTTCACAAGTCAATGTAACGATTGACTATAAATGTATAAATCTGAATCATTTAGAAGAGCATAGCTTATTTAATGAAAGTATTATGATAGTTTCATCTTTTGCATGCTTTGGCTTTGTAAGTTGTGGAATAGAGGTATATTTACCTTACTGAATTTCATTTATAACTCATAAGACATAGTCCTGTTCAAATAGTCAACTATGGCACTATCGACAATTTTGTTTTTTCTTCTTAAAGATTTATCATTCAAATATAAATGTCATCGGGTGTTCTTGAGGCTGGTTAGTGGAATCTTTCCATCAATTTTTAATTTTTTTTATAATCTTTAAGCACTTGGTTCTATTACAAGCAATTCATTAACACTATTGATGGGTTAAAATTTGTGTATTCACAATCTAGAACTTAAATGCAAATGATTTTGGGTGTGCATACATGGTGGCTATAGATATTTTTCCCCAAATCTTTTTTTTTTCATGGAATTGGGAATTGTGATTAGGTTACTTGTAGTTTTTTCACTCTTTCAAAATTCCAAAGATTTATTGGCTTACTTTTAACTGTTCTCTATGAATAGATCAAACTGATATGTCAATTTCATGTTTATATATAGCCAACTATTGCAGCAATAGAAGTAGGGAAAGACATAACACTTGCTAATAAGGAGACTTTAATTGCTGGAGGTCCCTTTGTGCTACCACTTGCGCACAAACATAAAGTTAAAATTCTACCTGCAGACTCTAAACGTTCTGCCATATTTCAAGTAGCCATCATAGTATTTTCTTATGGATCTGAATGAATTCATGGCGTATTGAATTTGAATAACAGATAATGACCAAGCAATGGTTGGAGTTCTCAGTTTTCATCTTTGGAAGAGCTTTATTTTTTAAATTTTCACCTTACCTTCTTTGATTCAATAATTGCTCTAATTTAAATGACAATTATAATAATTAAGAACTTAAGAATATTGTAGCAATGTGAGATGCACATTTTCTTATGAAATACACCCACCCATGTGGTTTTGCAGGCATATTTTAAGATCTTAAAGATAATACCTGTATGTGTGCAGTGAATTCAAGGCTTGCCAAAGGGTGCTTTGCGATGTATCATTCTAACAACTTCTGGAGGAGCATTTAGGTGTGTAAAAATTTACTCTGCTCAACAAGTTTATGTGTACCATATTCTTCTTTCAACACACTCAAGAATAAGTACATAGATTATTTACTTTATTGATTAAAATATGATTGTGTTTTTGGATTATGCCAAGTTAATTTTTAAAATGTCTATTGCTATCCAATTATCTGTCATGACATTATTTTCCAATTATCTAGTTGGCTGTTTGTCACTTATGAATACAATCTTTTAAAACTTTAGTCGTTTGTGTCATGCCAATCCCTTGCCTTGTAACATTTGGTCTTTGAAGTACAAGAGCCAGTATAATGGCACAAAACTGTGGAGAAACATGTACTATACAATGTATAAGGTTTGTAAAGAAGAATGTATTGAGTTTAACATATGAAGATGATCTAATATCTATTGTTCACTCTATATGAAAATATCTCTGAAAACCATTGCATTTAAAGCTTCAACAGTAGCTGCTATACATTCAATATTAAATAATTTTGTTAGGAAAATTGTCACAAAATTAACCTCAAGGGCAAGGAAAACAAAATAAACAAAAAATTTAAACCACCAAATGATCATTTCACAGTTCAAAATATCTCTATGTGGAGAAACAAACAAGCTTGGTCTAATACTTTGTATTACAATAATTTTATATATGAAAACATCCACATATAAAACCACAGAACCAATGCCTTCATTTACTAGATAACAACAGACTTTTTTTAGAATGAAATAAAACACAACAAAAACTAAAAGTGATCTGGCCGTGTACATATTTCCAAAAAAAATCATTGAAATCATGGCAAGTGACTTACCTCAAGATTTTACACAAGTTGTGTTGTCCTGTCAATGATGCCGATGAGAAAAATGGTTAGAGTTTGCAAGAAAAAATATCACGAAACACTACCAAAGCAGAATTTAAGAAAAAATGAGATGAACCAAAAGGAGTCTCCATACAGCTAGCACTTCAATCTATTCATAATAAATGAAAAGTAAGTCTAAAAATATCAGGGTTTAGAGCTACTAAATTCTTGAGCTTGGGACAAGATTTTTGTAGCCTTTTAAATAAAAATATTGGTTGTGAGTTGAAATTTGTTTTCAGATGTGAGGCAAGGAATGTTTCAACTATCTGGAAGTTGTCTTGTGTGTTGTGAGACAAGAACCATTAGGCTTACACAAGACCACTTGAACAAGACTAAAACTGCTCTCCAAGGCTCATTACAACTCTCTCTAACATTCCACTAGCCTTGTTGTACGCCATAGTCATAAAACTATGAGAACAACTAGATGAGTTCTCACTACAACTCTCAACAAGATAATGAAGACCCAAGCATATCAAATTTAACCTCTCAAGAGGTTATAAATTAACCTTTTTAGAGGAGTCCAGACTATGGTCTTCTCGGTGACACTAGCTCACCAATGGTCCAGCCCACCCTTTGGAGGTACTGCCTAGAATGAGATCAACCAAATTTGTAAGATGACCCACCAAAGTTCACCCACCCAACATCATATCCCAAGAGCACTCATAATACCCTCATTCCGTCGAAGAAAGAAATTAATTGCTACCAAATTATGGGAAACTTGTCCACCAAGATAAATTTCACCTTGGATGAAATGGAACATAGTTTTTAGCTGGCAAAAGAGAAGGCATTTATTTGCAGGTTTATAGGTGCTATCCTTGGACCCATGACTCTCAGATCTTGGGTTCAAGAGAATTGGAAGCCAAGTGGAATTGTTGGAATTCTAATGATCTTAAAGGTCTATTTCATGTTCACATTCTCCTCAAAACAAACAAAGATACAAATTTCTTGGTGGCCCTTGATTCATAAAATAATCTAGTCTTTTCATAAAAATAGGGATCTACCAAGTAATTGCTAAGGAAGGTAGGAAAAGATATTCAAGAGTATATTATAGCTTCTAAGTTCCCCAAACACACAAGGGTCCTAAACTTTGCTAAAATCTGTGTTAATATAGATCTGATTAAGCCATTACCAGATAATATTGTTAGAAGATGTTGCGGAAGTAGCCAATGTTTAAGGAGAATTTTGGGATTTTTTGTAGAATCTATGATGAGCATGGTCATCTAGCTCACTTGTTCCTCTCCCAACAATAGTAGGAACAACAACAACCACCTGTAACAAATCAAGAGCATAAAAATTTCCAAATGCATCAGATAACATGGGAACATTGGGAAGAGATACCCCAAGAACTGACTAAAAGACAACCACTGCTGGGATCTACACATTCCTGGGAAAGGTTGAATCAACAAGGAGGAGAAACAAAATGAACAGACTATAAGGAAGAAAATAGGAGCAACTCTCTTATCTGAGCACATAAATATTTCAAACCCCTTTGAAGCTCTTGCTGAACCAGGAATAGAAGAAATGGAAGATATTCAGGATAGCCTAGAAGCAAACACAACATTCATGACCTCAAGCCCACAACATAGCAGAATCCTCAAAGTAACAGGAAAGATAAAAGGGATTGCAAAGGAAATACATATGTTTTATGTAGTTGTGGACACCTCAAAGAGTCAAAACCAATGATCGAATGTAGGACTGCTAGAGACAAACCTAGAGGTGGGGGTAACAAATGCCAATTTTTATAATACCTAATTTATTCAAAATACCTCAAAGATATTCAGGATAGCTTGGAAGTCAACACACCATCCTTGACAACATCTCAAGCCCACAGCATAGTAGAATCTGCAAAGTAACAAGAAAGCTAAAAGGGATTGCAAAGGAAATATGTATGTTTTCTCTAGTTGTGGACACCTCAAAGAGTCAAGTCACTCAAAAACAATGATTAGATGTAGAACTGCTAGAGACAAACCCAAAGGTGGGAGTATCAAATTCCAATTTTTATATTACCTAATTCAGTCAAAAGTTGAAAATTAACTGCAAAAATCTAGACATATCTGTTACTAGATTGTCTCTGTTTGAAGGACCATCAATCCTAGATTTGTGATACTGTATGTCCTGAAATAGTTCTAGAGTAAATCATTGTCTTCTTAATGGTTTTTTTTGTGGAATATTAGAGGCCTTGAGGAGCACAATAAATTCTAATGAAGAGGATTGGATGCTTGGTAGTTTTTGTGATTTTGGTAGAATTTTTTTGTGGATTTGGCATTTGCTACACTTGGATTTTTGGAACCTGTTTTGCAATACTCTTACAGAATAATATCCAAAATTAATTGTTGTTGATGTTTAGATAATGATGTAATTTTCTTTATAAATGCTTTTTTTTTGGTAGGGATAAATGCTTTGTTCCTAATTATGTGATCCCCTATAACCTTTGACCAGTTGAGCTGCCCTTTTCTCATATAGCGGTTGAAGCTCGAGATTTGAACCTGTGACCACTATCTATGTCTTTCAATGGCTCAATCATCCATTCTATATGCCCCATGGACTTTTATAATGCATTTATAATAGAGTACTTTCAATTGTATTTAGAAAAAGTTAACAGTTCAGAAAGACACTTGATTTTGTGAATCTGGATTCTCCACAACTTTCTTTTTTTTTAATGAATTTACATTCTTATGGTTGCACTGCTTTTTTAAAGTAGGTTGAGTATGTAATATTTTTGATGTAACATTGAACTAAGTATATATATTTGAAACCTAAAACTTTTGAGTTTTTCATTTAATTGATTTTTTCTGTGATATCACATCAAGAAAATCAACAGTGTTTTATTGAGGTTAAACAGGTACACCCAATTGTTGGAATGGAGTATTCACATGGTATGTGCAGTAGTTTGAATGCTGAAGTCTTCAAAACTATTTTTTTGTTGCAGAAACAATAATCTCCATTATCTAGAAAAATGGGAAATTTGGGAGGTTGGTTCAGTTATTGTTGTTCTTTTATAACAATGCTAGTAATCAAGTGACTCAGTCAGTTGATGTTCCTTTGATGAATGACATGATGTATAATGATCTATCATCATTTCAGGAAATGGATTTCCATACTAAAAGAATGGAAGATTTCTTGGCAAATTGTTCAAAGGGTGGAGAATCTGGAGATGATGCCTTATTGACCCCAAAATCTCATGGGCTAGGGAGTTTTCTAACTCAAAATGCTTCTGTTGCATGTGGTCATGATCAGTTTAGTCTGATTTTGGATATTATATCTTTAGACTGTCACCCACCTAACCCAAATCCATCATCTCCTATGCCTTTGAGTGAATCTGCATCATCTTTACCACCTACTCAGTTTGTAGAAGGATCAACAAGTCATGGAGTAATAGGGTCAAGCAAGCAGCTTCAGACATCTTTAACAAAGACAAGACCACTTGTTTCTACAACACAACTTCTATATGAATCAAATGGGTCTGAAGAAACAAAGCCTTGTCAGTCAGTACCTTTGGTTATTGATGGAGCTGCATCAGTTGAATGTAATCAAGTTTCTGCTAGTGATGTTGCTAGCTCCCTTTCCAGAAACATGCAACTAAAAAATGATCTGTATGTTTCTTTTGAGGAAGTTGTGGACCCTAGGAAGGAGTGCCATAAGCTTCTTCATACTGTACATAATTTATCATTGGTGTTGCTTGCTAGTTCATCATCTTTCCTCAATATCAGAGAATCTGACATTCAAGTTCTCCAATTTGTCATTTGCAATCTATCACAGTGTCTAGTGAAGGGGATGTGCCTTTCTACATCAATAGATGGAACTGTATCAGAACCTGACGAACCGGTGATCACTCCTAATGTAAAGAGAATTCCAAAGGTTTATTTTTAAATCTCTTTCTACAATTTGTGTTTATCATAGTATAATCGTGTGTGTTCAAATTTTTTGAATCATCTTCAACAAGCATGCTCTGGTGATCATGAATTCTCTGAGCACACAAAGCATTGCTTTTCAAGGTATGAATAGGGATTGGCTTCAAGGATTTGTTAGGATTGGATTATCTCTTTGATATTTTTTCTATAATAATTTTTTTATGAAGGAAATAATGCCCTCAGGGTGTTTTTTCATTCAAACACTGTTTTGAATAGATCTTTATTTTCAGCTTGGAAAACAAATTTTAGATTTTCTGAAGACCCTGAAAATAGATTGGTTGAACTAGATATGAGTTACTTAAATGTATTATTATTTCTTTGTAGTGATGCAATGTAGAAGACATCACACCTATGATTTGACAAGCTTCCTCCCCAAGCATATGAATAAGTCTAATTCTGAGCTATTTATAAGTTATCCTAAAATATAAGCTTTTTTGACAACATTGCTTAGTTGAACTATTTCAGACACCTTTATATAATAATATACTTGAAGTTAGGCAATGTGCTCCATGATTAAGAAGACATGATGTGGATGGTTGGGTTTCACAGCTTTTTAATTATTTTTAATAGCTTCCATGATGTTAAAAGCATCATAAATGCTCATATGCTCTTGGTAATTTATTATTTATAAATCTCAAGGGATATGTCCTAAGGGAAAGAACCGACAGCTTGTTATGAATGGTCAGAGAAATTTAAGTAGTTATTGAGGTACATTCCAAGCCTATTTTTTGCACACTTTTCAGATAGAGTTTTGAGGGAAAACATGAAATGTCATGTTTTCATTTTCTTTTTACCATAAGCAAAGCCAATAATTGAGATGGAGGCTTAAAAGAAAAAATATGCTATCATTTTTTGTGCTTTAGCAAACCCTGATTAACCCAATATTTTTTGCATCTAATAGCATTTTGGAATTTTGGGAGAACTAAATATCTGACTGATTAGCTGAGGATGAGACAATTCATGCATGGTTCATGATAAGCTTGTAATTATTCAACAACAATGGGTTGTCCATACTGTAAGGCATCTCATCATTAGGAATGGTAAATGCACCAAGCTATCACTATTCATATCAGTTGTTTGTCTTTGAGTTGAATAATCCTTCAACTTGATTGCCTTACTGAATCATTCAAAATGTCATTTTGGAAAGAACAACAAACAACCTTGAGTAAAGATTACATGAAATAATGTAGGATGTCTCCATTAATTGTCTTTTCCTATTGGTGCTTGTTGATTACTGGAGGGCTTTCATGTTAAGCTAGGAGGATTGATGTGTTAGCTTTGCTCATGAATTTTTAGATTACCTTTATGATTTTGTTTTGTTTGAATCATGGACTTGTTTTGATTGATCTTTTTGGATATTCTTTATATTAGTACTTCTAATGAAATTTGAGGAATTAATGGCCTTAGCTTATATCATTGAAGCACTGATTCAAATATATGTTTTTTTTTTTTTTGGAAAAAAATATTTGATTTAATCAAATTTTCATAGGTAGACATGATATCATAATTATGGATACAACTGTGCAATGGATTTCGACTCTAGAATATTGGATTTTCTACAACTTTAAGGCAAATTGGCTTATGTAGATTGGTGTCACATAAATGTTCTGCCATGTCTTTGTAGCAATGCAATGGATAAAACATCAATGTTAAGATTTGACAAGATTCCTCCTCAAGCATACAAACAAGTTTAAGGGCTGAGCTATTTATCTAGTGGTAACCTTTGTTTAAACAACATTGCTTGTCCAGCCTCTTTAGAGTTGTCTATAAAAATATGCTTGAAGTTAGGCTATGTACACCATGGATAAGAATAGATATGATGTTAGTGGGTGGTTTATGCATCTTTTTTATTTCCTTTAGCCAGCTTCCATGATAATAAAAGTATCACAAATACTCTTAATTTATTAGAAACTTATTGTTTATCTATTTCAAGAGTGTATTCTTCTAGGATTAGGGGATAGACAAGTCAACAAGAACAAGAAGCTTGTTTGAGTGGTAAGGAAATTGGTAGTAGTTCTCAAGGTACATTCTAAGCCTATTTAGTTGCATTCTTCCAGATTGGGCGTAAAAGGAAACATGGCTTGTTTTCTTCTTTGTGCTGTAAGGAAAACTGGATAACCCTGTTTTATAAGCATTGGATAACATTTTGGAATTTTATTCCAAATTTTAATTATCTCTGAAATAGAGTTTTTTTGGAGGACTCTACATCTAATCTTGTTTTGCTCAAATGTGGAGACAATCCATACACATTTCTCGATAAGCCTGTAATTAACAATGATGGGCTTTCTATACTTAGTCATCTCATCATTAGAAGCAACAAATGCACCAAAGGTATCATTATTCCTATCAGTTATTTGTGCTGGAATAAACCATCACCTTGATTGCCCTACTGAATTCATTCAAAATCACATTTTTTAAGGGAATGGAAAATAATCTTTACTGAAGAGTAAATGAAATAGTCTAAGATGTCTAGATTGATTCTTTTCTTTTGGCCATTGATCCTTGCTAATTACTTGAGGGGTTTCTTGTAGAGCTAGCAGTATTAAAGTTTGTTTTCCTATTTTCCCATAATACCATATTGACACATCATCGTAAAAGTATAATAATATATGACTAACATTTTTTGGTGTAACATTTTTCTCTTGAAAGGAAAAAAAACATATAAGCATATTTTGAGATATTGCAAGTTAAGAAATAGGACTTTTGAATTTAAAGGTAGGGTAGATTTTAAAGGAAACATTATTTTTGAAAGTGTTTTGGTCAGTTTTCAGATCCAAGACTAAATTTTGAATTGGAAGGTCTAAACTTTGTAATCTGGTACTTGTATTTTTAAAGGTGAACCCCTTTTTCTTGGCTAGGAAGGGTTGAAGCCCTGGGATGGCATCACCCTAGGAATTCTCACCACACAAATGTACCTGAGAATCAAACTTGGGCTAGCAATGGTAATCTCCTGCCAATTTACTACCAGACCACTACCTAAGAACATCATATGGTATTTGGTTCTAAATTCAGATAATTTGATTCTATCATTATTCCTTTCTTGATTTACTTTTGTGAATTGGTAAGACATAAAAATTGATGTGAAGTGTGTAGGAACTTTTTGTTGCCCTTTGTTCCAGATCCAGTCTTGAGATTTCAGCTACTTGATATTGAAATGGCTAATGAAGAAGACAAAGGGATGGTGTCTCATCATCATCAGATTTATTGTTTGACAAGCTTATAGATAGGGTATGCAGATGAATATTTTTGTAGATTACTGTAACAAAATAATTTTTCCTTTATATGTGCATATTAGTTTTTAAAAGTTAATTGTGGCCTTGTTGGTATTTTAACAAGTATTGTGTTTCTTGCATTTGTATATAATACTGCGTTGTTAGTTTATAGGCTGAGTGAATAGAATCAAATTATTGATTCAATAAATACTAAATAGTTATTCTCCTTGATTCCATTGGCAACCTGTCATAGTTGCAACCTTGAACATAAAAGGGTGTGAACATTTAAATAACCTTCCCGATTCCATTGGCAACCTATCACAACTGTAACACTTGAACATGGTAGGGTGTATAGATTTAAATAACCTCCCTCATTCCATTGGCAACCTGTCACAGCTATAACACTTGAACATAGAAATGTGTAAAGGTTTAAATAACCCCCCTGATTCTATTGGCAACCTATCACAACTGCAACACTTGAACATAGAAGACTGTAGAGGTTTAAATAACCTTCCTGATTCCATTGGCAACCTATCACATCTGCAACACTTGAAAATAGAAAGTTGCACAGGTTTAAATAACCTCTCCAATTCCATTTTCAACCTCTCACAGCTGCAACACTTTAATATAATAGGAAATTTTAAAGGTTTAAATAACCTCCTTGATTCTATTGACAATCTATCACAACTGTAGTCTAAATGTTCCTCGTATAAATCTGACCATGCAAATTTTGAAGGTTCCATTGAAATATTTGTGCATCCAAAATGTCTCCTTTCTTCTGTAAGGTAAAGCACCATCTGCAAAGTCAACAACATACAAATCAATGTTCTCTCTTTAATAGTGCTCAACAATACATAAGAAACTAGTGCAATTCATCCATTAATATGTCAAGATAATTTGAAGATCAATAAAGCACTAGTATGTGAATGGAAACACATTGTCATTGATGGCATGGTTTGTTCGTGTTTAGATGGTGTTGTTTCAGCACCCGCCTAGTGTCAAGCCCTTGTAGGGCTAGTGGGCTTGTGGTCCACCTTACTCGTGCACTTGGACTATTGGTTATTAGGGGATGGGGCCCCCTATTTGTGTTCCCACTAGCTAGGCCCGGTTAATGCCAATAACTCAAGCTGATGGCCCATTCAAAACCTCAATTTATAGAAAAAAATACATGAAACACACTAATTTACAAGTTAAAGCATAAAGGTGACATGTACTAATTTCTTGAAGAGATTCTCATTCAACTGTGATAACAAGTACAAAACTAATGAAATTATTAAATTGGGCTATCAAACTTTTGAGGATAGATGATCCAAATATTTATTTTTTTAACAGCTTTCTTGTAAGATTGTTGATATCAACAAATTCACTCACTTATGTTTATTAGTATTTAAAAGCTATTGTTTTATTGCCATACATATGTGTGTGTGATATCCTTATTGTAAATACATTTATATATCATAGTGAATCAAATAATTAGACTAAAACTACATTTGGCATCTGCATCCAAACACACTTGGATTGGACTATACTTACATATGTGAACACTAAGAACCAAACCAGATTTTTGAAATCAATAATCATGGTGTTATTGTCATTAATGTTTATATCATATTGGTATCCTCAGAATTATTACAAATGGTCAATTTACAAAACCTTAACAAATATTCTGCAGATATTCTTTTTCATAAATAGATAAAATATAAATACAATAATCTGCAGGAAAGTAAAAATTCCCAAGTAAAAAGTGAAAAGGGAAATGACCTGCCTAGATGTTTCCCTTTCATTATATTCTTAAAGAATTCCACTACTTTGGATGGCACGTGAGATCCTAGTCCTATTTGAAACAGATTTGTTTCCAAACACCTAAAAACATGTACAACTTCCACCAATACCATGCACAGTCAAGGAAAAAAATTCCAAGACTCCACTCACAGGATGAACAATAATACCCAAGAATTCTCTCCCAAGACCATTTACAAAACCAATAACACCATGTTCTCTTGCACTTTCCAAAGGTTTAGTTAACACTCCAGAGAAACCAAATGCCACACCCTGTGCTGAAGCCTCAGTGCCTTGTAAAATGCCATCACGAACTCATGTAATTTTCCTTGAAGAATCCTACAAAAAATCCATAAAAATGTCATATAAGGACAATGAATATGTTCATATTTCTTAAATCTATGGATTTTTCCTCAATTTAAATATAATTTTTATGTTCACCTGTTTTATATGCAACTAAAGGAATTATCCATCTGTGGAAAGTTTTGCAAGTCCTTTACTTAGAGATGCCAATGTTGAGCTTTTCATACCAAGTAAATCTACTCCAAAAATAAAATGCAGGGGATTATGTATCAAATCTCTCCAAATCCGGTGGGTAATTGATGGTAAGACAACACTTTTTCTCATGAACACGTGTCTATGAACAACTTTCCTAAGATGGATCTAACAAAGCAAAGAGTTGCAATGATCGGGTACATAACTTCAAATGCTAACTTGTTTTCTTTCCATTTAACATGAAGACTTGGAACAATCAATCTAAGATCGCAACTATTGATCCTTAAATTCGATCAGAATTATTCATATGTGGAAGTTGAATTGAGATGTTGCACTAACCTACATTTTGACTATATTCCCAATAGTCTCAACTACAAGACTCCAAATACCAAGCACTCCATGAGGCCTTTGGGCAGGTGTTGTCTCTAGTGAAAACTTTAACCTCATTTTTGCTATATCAATCAAACTAACCCTTAAAACAAAGTAGTTAAGTAAAGTTCAACCTCAATTACATTGACATTAAAAAGATTGTCCATTTTCATCTTTTAGTGATCTGAATGAGATTAAAATTTCTCTCAAATAATGCTTGAGAATAAGGAGTGCTTAAGAGCTCATTAAAAGGCTCTTCCCTTAATCTTGATCCACTCGTAGCACCTTGACATAAGAGCAACAAAACAAAGTTCTTTTATATTGATGTTTAATAAAACAATATGAAATTATTGCTTTGGAATTGCCTGAAATGCTTTTCTTTCTTGCAAAGCAGTAGATTTTGAGGTAGGAATGGAATTTTAACAAAGTGTTTGGTGTTTCCTCTCTTTAATGTGATAATTTGGTATCTTTCTGATGGTCATGTATCTGGATTTCCTTTGTCATTTTTTTGAGAGTGGGAATCCCAATGCAAAAGAAATAGTCCTTTCAAACATGGCAACAACTTTTGATTGGATTCTATTATAGTTTGAGGTTTGCTGCTTCAAATGCTCTCTATGTAATTTTTTATGCTTTAGTTCCTAAATGATGTAAAGAAAAATCAATTAACACATTACACTATATTTACTTATTTGAACAAATGCATTATAATTTCTTCTATTTCTTCCTTTATTTCAGGACCCTTTCACATTTTCTAATTATCATAGAGTAATACAGGAGCCTTTTGATTACTACATGTTTGGACAAAATTACATTCGATCATTGATTGATTTCAGGTATTTTTTTTGTGATTCCCAAGAAGGTTTTAGTTCTTTTTTTTTAATCTGATAGGATTAGTTGTATCTCATAGGAGGGTTTCTAATTATAGATTTAAGCAGTATTTGATCACCCTTAATAATAGAGAGGTAGATTATTTTTCCTCATGCTTTTTCCATTGAATTTTTTTTCTATTAACTATGTAGTTTTGAGAAATGAACAATAAGGTTATTTTGATTTCTAAGACTAAAAATGACATCCTTGAGTAAATTTTTGAATGTAAGGGAGGTTGTCTATATGTTAGGCTTGCTAGGGGAATTGGATTGCTCAACAAGAAAAGATTTCTAAATTAATTTAGCTCTAACTCTATGGGAAAGATGATAGTTTGATGGACATACACAATTCTACCTGTATGGGAGTGATGAGAGTTGGACGAAACATCTAAAGAGGTTCCAGACATGCTAGAGGAAAGCTATGAGGAAACTAAATTGATAATGTTTGAAGTTTTTTTTTCTTTCTTAGTGTTGAGACTAATTAATAAGTTTAATGTTTTGTTGCAACTTGCAGTTGAGTATGCTGATATGATAAAGGCTAGCATTGTCGATCCTCTAAAAGTTATCAGAATTGCATTAGTTGATGCAGAAAGGTAAAACTATTTATCTTTATTATAATTAGTGGAACTTGCAACTACAATATCTGATAAAAATCTACTTCCAAATATGTTTTTGACATGCAAATTTTGAAACCTTATTTTTAGGTTGCAGCTCCAAATTGAAGAAGTAAAAGGTGAATACCAACGAGAAAGAGTTTGGAGGAGCCAAAACCAATAGCGGTGGGAAAGTTGTGGATTTGCAAGGGGATTAAATGGGTCGAGCCCCTATAGGAGGTCCTGCCCTTCCAAAATGACTGCAGTTAAGGAAGGGGAAAACAATATAAGTATATGAAAATAGGAGTATTTTGTTTATATAGTGTTAGTAAGTTGTACAGTGTCACTGAGACATTGAATGTAACCAATGAAAATTTGATTTTCCAATCAGGTTTAATAAAGTAAACTTTTAGAGTGGTTTTTTCTCCACTCATAAATACTATGTTTGTGTTTGTGTTTGATCAATCATATTTGTTCAAGAATTTTAGTCTACATTTCATGGTGCTTCTTCAACATTTGAATATCTATGATACTTGAAGTTTATATGCATTAATTTGTGAGGATTAATTATGTTAGATTTGATTTGTAATGACTAAAGTAATGACTTACATGACTAAATATATGACTAAATAAATGACTACCATTACTAAATAAATGACCAATTAACAACAATCAAATTAATGACTAAAATAATCACTAAATATATGACTAAACAAATTACTACTATGACTAAATAAATGACTAAATTAACGACTAAATCAATGACCAAATAAATGACTAAATAAATGACTAAAATAGTTTAGTCATAAATTTGGTGGTGTTATAAATGACTACAAATAAACCACTAAAATAGTCGCGTGACTAAAATTAATGACTAAAATATATGACTAAATAAATGACTAAATAAATGACCAAATCAATGACCAAATCAATGACTAAATCAATGAGTAGATAAATGACTAAAATAGTTTAGTCATAAATTTGGTCGCGTTATAAATGACCGGCAATAAACTACTAATGGTCACGTGACCAAAATTAGTCATATATATGCAATTTTTAGTAGTTTATTTAGTCATATATTATTGTTTTTGTACTAGTGTCACACCCTTCATATCTAGTAAGCCCAACTCTTGTGGGTCATGATCTTGATTCAAAAAAAAGGAACCTCCCTTCAACCTTTCATGGTTTTCACATAGGTTTACCACAAACCTGGACATGAACATGAACCCATCAAATTTCCACTTCGTGTGGTTTTTTGGATCCTCCCACAAACCCTTTCAAGATCCATGAACTACATTACACTGGTATTTTTGTTCTCCACTATGGTTGTACATCAAGGAAGAAATCCACACAAATCAAAAAGACCCATACTAGAAAATGTTTCACATTACATTCCATAAGAACACAATTTTCTTAATTGTAGTAACTATTATCGATCGCTGCAACTCAATCTCGAACAACATAGAGAACTGCTACTGCCACTAGAAGTTTCCCTTGAATTTAGTCATTTTGGAATGAAATGGAAATAAAACATTGGTTATTATTCCCCCCCACACAATGTGAAATTTCCACTTATTCACATAACTAGGAACATTGAAAAGTGAATCATATCAGGGGGCATGTTACTGTCTAGATCTTGTTGTTTAGATCTTCATACACATAATCACCATTATCAATGAATGTATTCATTGAATGATCATCTTCTAATGAAGTACGACATTTAGAGGATCATTGTAGTCAAAGGACCCCTATAGTCATCTGCTCTCTAATACGATCATTTTTCCAGCATTCACACACCACACTAAAAATTTGAAAAGAATAAAACACATTGTATATTTATTTGTCACCATATCATGCATGTGACCTCATCGTTGGTGATTGATGAGAGATTTCTTATTGAACTCCAACCTCTAATGCCTCCATCCTCCAATTGGTTTGCTACTTAGAAATTTTGGATCAGTTGTGAGAAAAGAATATATCCTCCCTCTCTTGATGTGAACTTATTACTAGGAGTGTTGGGTACCACTGATCATGCACTCCAATTACATCGAGACAATTCTTTTTTTACAAACATATTTTTTATGTCACTACAATTAATGACTCAAGAAAAAATTGACCCTACAACTTGATTTTGAGACTACAACATAAAATATATCTATATAAACTAATAATACATTTTTAAAAAATAAATTAATATTAACTAATAAAACTATTAAAACTTAAATGACTCAAGTAAATGTATTGATTGGTGTTGTGCATAACCTCCTTCAATGTCTTAGATACCAATTATAGTTAATGACTTAAAATTCATCAACTCCTACTTTATTTCTATGAAGTCACATATTTGAATCCCTCAAAATCCTCTCACATTCAAATCCAAGCTTACCATAAACATGCAGCAATTTTGACTCCAACCACAAATGTAAACTTTAGATGGTCATTGTGAGAAATACCTTCAAGTGCATAGTGAAATGATCAACAAGATTAAATTTTCAATTACAAAAGTTGTGAGGTCTACTTCCAATAATACTCTATCTAGTTGTGCCCAAGTTTGCTTTACACTTCTTATGTAGAAGCAATGAAAATTCAAATAAGTTGTCCTGTTGTTTATAGACGTGTAGAAGGCATGAAATCTGGAGGCATTTGGTTCCTTTCTATAGTTAAATTAGTAGAGTATTACTAGTAAAAATAATTATTGATGAAGATCCAGGGGCTCTAATGGTGGAAACAAAGGTGAGTCAAATCTTCATTGTAGTAACCTGTTGTACTTGGAATCCCCAACTTTGTGTACTTGCATTTTTTCCTCTATAGATTTAAACTTGACACACATCATAAATGTGATTGTTAAGAGAGTATTCTCACACATCCAATGCACGGTTAAATTCTTCAGGTGAAATGAGAGGCAGGTTTGTGAGATAGTTCAATAGCACATCAAATATTCGGGTATGTGTAGGATCATCATAGGAAAAATAGGCCCTTAAGTGGTGAAAAATTCAAAAAAATCAGAGTTAGGCAACTTAACATAAAATTTTGAATAAGTTATCTATATTATTTCAAAAATATGTAAGAATAGAATATGTAGAAAATCGAATGTAGTTTCTAAACTACTAGTTTTTTTTTTTTAAATCTATTTGGTGAAAATTTAAAATTTCAATGCAATAGTACTTAAATTTTAGGGAAAAAATAAGTAGGTGTTTGTCCACCTAACCACAAAAAAATGATAATATTTTTATAATATTTTAGATATAAGTAGAGGACTCATGTCGGATGTGATGCATTTTTTTTGTAATTTTTTTCCAAGTAAATAAATAATTATGATTTTTTATTACAACTTTTCAAAAATATGAAAAATCGTATGTCTGGTCACCTTAACTTGGTCAAAAATTCATGAAATTCAACATTTTTTTAATCCTATAGTATGCGAAGCATAGAATGTGATGCATGTTTTGGTTTCAAAAAATGTGATATCGTTTGAAAGCTATGAATGTTTTTCAATCAGCCTATCAATCAGGACTTTAGTTGCAATTCAAATAGAAAATGAATAATAATTATTTATTAAATTCAAAGTAAAGCATAATTTATATTGGTGGAAAGCTGAGAATATCCTTTAAAAACCCTTTTTGTTTCATCAATTTTGGGTAAAAAAAAGTCGTCAGCCACATACCCTACACATACCCATCATATCGCCATTTTTTGGCCCATCATGATCCTACACATACCCACTCACAATCAAAAGAGATTTGGAACCATCACTCTAAATCAAGGGCCAAAATTCTCTACATTTCTCATGCCTAGCCTAAGTTTGGTGCATCATATAGTTGGCATATCACCTCCTCATTTTGGCTTCATAGGGCCCAAATGTTGGCTTGCTCTTCTTGCACTAATTTTGAACTTTCCCCTCCTTGATTTCTCATACATGCAAACATTTCTTCATATTCATCCACTGTTTAGGTGATTTGACACAATCTTCAAAGATCATGTGATCTCTTTAATAGTGCCCTCTATGATACCATATTATTTTTTGAGAGAGAATAATAATAATAATAATATTTGTTATTTTTCACTCATTCAATGGATTACATAATTATAAGATTTTTGGTTCCTACATTATAGGAACAACTCACTAATTATATGAGTTTTTTTAACAACTCAAAAAAAAAATACATACAACAACAAAATAATTCTATACATGACTAACCTAACAAATATTTAATATTCCTAATGCTCATAATTACTATGTGAGTTATTACCTTAACTAACCTTACCTCACACACTTTATCCCATGTGAACACTAATAATACAACTCCCAACATGATTTTCTTATAGGGGGTTTGCCTCGGTCAAACCCCTAGTTTGGTAGTTAAACCTTGATAGAAACAATGAAATATGCATGTGAATAGGAATGTAAACTTTAACCTTAAGTGTTTCTAAGATTAGGAAACATAAAATGCAATGCAACCCTATTCTAATGTGCAAGAATGAGGTGCATGCATGAAACATGTAGATGAATGACTCACTTTGAAAGATCTCTAATCACCCAAATGAGCCCTAATAATGCTTGTACCTTCCTTAGGCTAAATGTAGAGTGACAATGGAAGATGGAATCACTTAGGGAACAAGTCATTAGGCTTGAATTAATGGATAGTTTCATCTCCCCAACCTAGAATCCATCATGATTCACCATATACAAAAATGAACAACCCTTGACAATGCTAGACCTTGAATGAAAGTGAGCTTGAATACCCACAAAATCACTTTGATGCTACTCCAAGACTTCAACTCTACTTTCTTTTGAAACTTGAATGCTTTTGTGAAAAAATGCTTGGATCTTGAAATTTCTCTTGAAAATTCTTGCTTAGATGAAATAATGACCTAGAAGCTTGCTTATATAGGCATTAACACCTAGTTTACCATTATTTAGATCTCAAAAGCTGGAATCAACCAAAAATTTAAATTAAAAAGTTGATTTTCCCACTCAATTAACACTAGAAAATCCCCAAATGGGACTTGTACACCAACCATAGTGTATGGTTCCCACCTAGGGGGACTCATACGCCCAAGGTGGCGTATGAGTCACACCCTAGATTTTTGGGGTGGGTTGTTAAATTTTTATGTTTTTGATGATTTTGTCAGGTTTTTAGTTGATATAACCCTCGAGATCCAAAATAAAAGGTCTTAGGGTCCTATTAATGATGACTTAGAGGGGTATTTAATACAATATTTCTAAAAATAGGTCCAAATTAAGTGTGAAATTGCACTACTTTCAAGAGCATACAATTTTCACACTACAAGTCTTTATAAGGACACTTGGCCATAAAAATATTCTAATTCATCACAACTAAAACATTTGAAAGGTAGCTTACCTTGTACCTATTAGAACCTCTTTGTAACTTTGTAACAAATTTGTCTTCCTTCAGATCTGATTGAGTATCAAAATCTTGATCAACTTGTTTCTTAGAAGCTCTAAATGTCTCCTTTTTCCTTAAAGAGTTCTCACTATCAAATCTCATTTTATAGGTATTCAATATTCCATTTAATTCAACCATTTTTATAGAATTGAGATCTTTAACTTCTTCATTAGAAAAAACATTAGAATCAAACCTTGTAAGAAGAGATCTGAGTACCTTTTTCACAATCATGATTTATTTCAACTCCTCACAAAGACCTCTGATAGAATTGACAACTTCATCAACCTAGAGTAGAAATGTGGCAATATTTTCTTCTTCCTTCATGTTTTCAGACTTTCAAACTAACTTCGATGTGTTTGAATTTTTTCTTCTTTAACTCTATCATCACCTTCATAGATGGTGTGAAATTTACCCCATACTTCCTTTGTTGTACTTAGCTACATGACCCTCACAAACTCATAGTTAGATAATCCACATAAAATAGCATTCCTTTTGCTAAAATTATATTCACAAGCCTTCTTGCTAGCCTGATCCCTTGGAGGGTTTTCAGGAATCTCATATCCGTCTACAACTGATTGCCAAATTTTAGGACCTAGGGCCATCAAGTATGTTTCCATTCTTACCTTCCAAATGCATAATTGGATTCATCAAAGAGTGGTTCTCATTCACAAACAATCATTCTTGAGCCATAGAGTGTTCCATCTTGAATCTATTAAAAGGCGCAAGACAAATAAGAAGGGGGTGAATTAATTGTCACCAAATTCAAACATAAAACTCCTAACACTTATCAACTTCACAACCACACTATTCTGTTATTAAGTATGAACATGAAATGTAGATAACAGAAAATAAAATCAACACAATGAACACCATATTTTATGTGGAAAACCCAATAAGGGAAAAACCATGGTGAGGATTAACTCACAATATAAAGTGATAGAAAAACTAAATACAAGAGGCCCACTTCCCATAATAGGACTCACTGTCAAGATACAAAGGCCCACTGCCAACAAAAATGACTCACTATACAAGAGGGAGGCTCGCTGCATAAAGATACAAAATATAATAGAAAGATCCACCAGATAAATTTACACACATCCATAGCCTTGATCAGAAGATTGCAAAAACCTTCATCTCACTCCTTTCAGGAATATAACACAATGAAGTATTGGGTATGTGCAGGATCATGATAGGCCAAAAAGTGGCAATATGATGGGTATGTGGCTGACGACTATTTTTTTACCCAAAATTGATGAAACGAAAAGGGTTTTTAAAGGATATTCTCAGATTTCCACAGATATAAATTATGCTTTACTTTGAATTTAATAAGTAATTATTATTCATTTTCTATTCAAATTATGAGTAAAGTCCTGATTGATAGGCTGATTGAAAAACATCTATAGCTTTCAAATGGTATCACATTTTTTGAATCCAAAACATGTGTCACATTCTATGCTTCGCATACTATAGGATTAAAAAAAAAAAAATGAATTTCATGAATTTTTGACCAAGTTAAGGTGGTCGACATACGAGTTTTTATATTTTTTAAAAAGTTGTAATAAAAATTCATAATTAATTATTTACTTGGAAAAAAATTACAAAAAAATATGCATCACATCGGGCATGAGTCCTCTACTTATATCTAAAATCTTATAAAAATTATTATCATTTTATTGTGGTTAGGGTGGTCGACATACACCTACTTCTTTTTTTTCCTTGAAATTTAAGTACCAATGCATTGAAATTTCAAATTTTCATCAAATAGATTTTTTTTAAAAAGAATACCTAGTATTTTAGAAACTACATTCAATTTTCTACAAATTCTATTCTTACATATTTTTGAAATAATATAGATAACTTATTCAAATTTTTACGTCAAGTTGCCTAACTCTGATTTTTTTGAATTTTTTGCCACTTAAGGGCCTATTTTTTCTATGATGATCCTACACATACCCTATTGCAACCTCAAATCACTTTTGCACAACTATGCTCTTCACTTGTGGCTTACTTCATTACTTTTCATCATCTAATCCTTCGCATCTCAACTTTAATTGTATACCATCTTCAACCTTAGAAACATTCTCCAAGGTCGGACATATTGCTTCATTTCATAAATTCAAACTAGGTTGGAAACTCAACATTCCCGCAGTGAAATAGAATGAGAGTGGACCAATCAAGTTACACTTAACCAAGACAAAAATAAACATATTCAATCAACCATGCACTTAATTAAATTTTAAATTCTTCATATGAAGTGTAAACGCCAGATCGACCAAACCTAATGAAAATACAAATAAACATTGAATTACATGCTTTCCAACAAGAAGATAACATGCAGATGACATAACACACTTAATCATGCATGAGAACACATCTTAGATACTTCCAGATACATTTGCAGTAGGTGTAACAATCCTCAAACACAAAACTCTTTCCAACAGTCCATCCAGACTATGCAATCCAACACTTGACAACTCTGAAGCTCATCTTCCGGAGCAACAAAACTTGAACATCTCTATTAGACCCTAGAAAACATCATTACAAGACATATTCCAGATCCAGAAGACCTAAAAAAAATAACAGAGGATTGTGGAGCAGCAAAGAAAAAAAAATTCTCCCAGTCCACAGATAACTAACTCTACCAAAATAGTCCACACACTAGTAAACACAACTTTCATGTTCCATCAAACCAGCAATAAGAAATCAAGAGATATCACCAACATATTCAAAAAAACAAACCTCCAAATCCACATGAGCATAGGATCAGCATGGAAGAAATGTGGAGCACATACCGGAGCACGTTCTGAACACATACATAAATCTGACTTCACTCTTTATTAATTTTCTCAAAAGAACTTGGTAACCCATTGTTTCAACACATCTATAATATCATAAGGATAGCTCCATGTACTCACAACATCTCAACTATACATGTACAATTTGCAACATTATGAATTGTTTTGACATCAATGACAACATTAATGACAACACCACCAAACTTGCTCATACTTGCAACATAATCTACCTTAAACTAATTAAGCTTCTTCAAAGGAACTCACAATTGATACCAATTGAAGGGTACTTAATCTACTAAGAGAGGGGGTGAATCAATAGATAAAATCAATTTAAAAATATTCACATATATCAAACATGAAACTTGAATTAAAGAAGATACCAAAAATCAAGAAACTACATAAGCACACACATATGTATAGGAGAACACCATATATATGTGGAAACCTAGGATGGGAAAAACCATGGTGAGACTAGATGCTTGGATCTATTGTCCAAATCTAGCCTCACAAAGAAAAAATATAATAGGAGAATTTATAATATGAAGTAGGCACCAACCTACTGGAGACACCAATCCCCAATACAATGATCTGAGCATCAACTCGATGAGTAGAACAACAATCGTACTGAAATTACAAAGATAAATATTGCAGAATTTCAATGTTGATTACACCACTTACATCTAGTTTGAACTTGGTTCATACACTGTACTACACTCCTTAAGATCTTTTGATGATGGTGTGCATTGATTGAGATGTAACTCGCATTGAATAACACTTGCTTGCACACTGGATTCTCACTTTCGCATACTCATGTATATTCACTTATCACCTTGTCTTCAATACACACACTATCATGTGAAGTAAGATCTAAATTATATACAATACATCACATTAATCATTCATTCATGTCAGCTAGGGATCTACAATCAACCAACCAGGATGACATAAAGTGGACCTAAATTCAAATTACACACAATATGTAATTGTAGGTCCTAAATCAAATTTTGTTGTTGCAAAAACAATATGATGTCATGCACTTCCACAAGAACCTTAACTTGGACCTATTTTAGCTTCCTGTGTTATCTTTGAATGTTGCACACTACTAGCCATTTCTGCATAGTTTTGAAACCATCACTGGTTAAAAAATAGACATGGTGAACCTTTTGTTGTTTCAAACTTCTTGCTTGTTGAACATAACTTCTAAAAACTCTATAATATTATAGAACATGTGTAGACATACTTTGCATTCAAACCACAAAGAAAAATTCACCTTTAGGAGGAACACTAGACATAAATGTATTTACAGAGAAATCTCTTTGTCCTCAGTAACAACCTAAAACATTTTATAATGCTTGGAGATGGAGGCACACAAGCACAGGCATGGGCAGGAAAAGAGGGACTTTGAAATTTCAAGCGATGGAAACGAAGGAAGAGCAAGATAAGCGAGATCTCAAGTGAATCAGGAGTTGATTTCGAGTAAGAATCAAGGTAAGGATGACCAGGATGAGGTGGACTCTGGAAATAAAATCCTGTTGGAACCGGGTGGAAAGGATATTTCGGCGGTTACTCCTGCGGATTCCCCTATTGGTCAAAAAAATGAAAAAGCTAATGAGTCGGTGGGGACTACTGGCGGCATTGGAGGTAATTGCAAACCCTGGACTTCTCTATTTGGGGTAAAACCTAATGGAAAATCTTCTTTCCCCCCAGTGCAAAATATCTTAGAAAAAGGTAAGTTCATAATTTTTGTGCCAGATTTGTTAATCGATCATAATATTGCTTTAATGGAAAGAACCCTAGTTGGGAATTTTATGGGCCCTAGACCAAACATCAAAGTTTTCAAGGAGTTCGTTAAAAGTAAATGGAGAACAAATGGAGAATTTTAAGTTGCTGCTCTTCCAAAGGGTTTTTTTCCATTTGAATTCACTTGCAGAGAGGACATCTTGGCTATTAGAAGTGGGGGTCCTTGGGTTATAGGTAAATCTTCCCTGGCTCTAAAGAAGTGGTCCTCAAATTTGGACCTTTCAGATTCCATTTTTGAGAATGTCCCAGTTTGGGTCAGACTTTCGGGCCTTCCCCTGGAATATTGGAATGAGGATATTTTTTATGGTATTGCAAGCTCCTTTGGAGAGCTCCTTTCTATTGACTCAATGACAGCTGCTAGAAAGAGATTGGTATTTGCTAGAATATGTGTAGGGGTCTCTCAGAATGCTAACCTTCCCTCATCGATTGAGATCCAGTCAAAACTGGGTTCTTGGGTGCAAGAAACTGAGTTTGAAACCATCCCATTTGCTTGTTTCAAATGTAGAAAATCTAGGCACTAGGCTAAGAAATTCCCCTTAAATGCTACTAAAGAGAAAGAGAAACCAGTTGGTTCTTTGAAATCGGTATGGCGAAAGAAATTAGGAGGTGATAGCATTGAAAATAAAGAGTCTAATAGTCAGAGTACCTCTAATGAGGCTAATGTGGTCATGGAAAATAATGGAGAAGTTCCGCTGGTACCCCAGCACATGGATCTGGAGAAGACTTCACCTAGTAAGGAAAATAAATCTAATGAGGATTAGTTGGTGAGGGAAGATAATCTAATCCAAGATTCTTATCCCTTTTCCCACGAACTAATCCCAACTATGAAAAATGATGAGACCCAGGGCTTGGAGGATATTCCTATTCAGGGGTGATCCTTAGAGATGAACATCCCTCTCCTTCTCCATTCCTCTATTGGTCTTTCTCCTCCGGGAGAAGAGCACTTTTCGGATCCTAAATCCTTTGATGTGGTCAAGGATTCTTTCAAAAACCTGGACCATTCATCTGAACTTTCTAACAACTTCTCATCTTCTCATTTGAATGGTATCATGGAAACATTACCCTAGGAACAAAGGCTCTTAACTGATATGGAATGGGAGTTTAGTAAAGAGATGGATAGCCAAGAAGAGATAGATAAAGAAGAGTTCATATCAAAGAAAATGAGTAATAAAAACAAACAATGGAAGACTCCAAGTGGTATTTCAACCAGATCAAAAGCAAAGGTAGACTGTGGAGCATCTAAGAACTCTCGAGGGAAAAAATCTACTAAATGGACATGGGAGCATAACAGTTTTCAGGATATTGTAGATGGATCTCAGAAAACCATCCCAGAATGCCTCAAATCCCCTGGTAATTCATGAAGATTATTTCTTGGAATGTAAGGGGACTTAATAGCCCCACAAGCAGGATGTTATACGCAATTTTGTTAGAGACCATAAGCCTGCTATTCTCCTTATTCAGGAGACGAAAATGTCAAAGGAAAAAATTGAAAAGATGAAACTTTTCCAGCACTGTAGTACTCATGGAAACGATTTGAATGGTGCTTCTAAAGGTATTGCTACCTTATGGAATAATCACATTATCAATGGGGATCTGATTTTGGAAGGCATGAACCATATTGCTACTAGATTCACACATATCAAGGATAGTTTCAGTTGGATCCAACTAAATATATATGCCCCTAATGGTAAAGGACTGAGAAAATCCTTTTGGATGGAGCTGGTAGCTTTTAGGAGGATTTTTGATAGAGAGCCTTGGATTGTTATGGGTGATTTCAATATGCCCTTAATGAATGGAGAAAAATTTGGAGGTTCCCAGATCAATGCGGAGAGCAAAAAGGATCTTTAGAGTTTCATTGATAACTAGGGGCTAATTGATTTGGATTTACATGGAGCTTCCTATACCTGGTCGAATAGTAGAAAGGGGTTGGAGCTTATATAGGTTAGATTAGATAGATATTTAGTTTCCAATCATTAGTTTTTTGAGTATTACTATTCTCTTAAAGCTCTATCTAGAATTGGCTCTTATCATTTCCCTATCAGTTTTGTTGCGGATCCTATAAAAATGAAGAAAAATATCACTTTTAGAGTGGAAAAAATGTGGCTCTCTCATCCTGCTTTTAAAGAGGAAAATTAGGAAATGGTGGAATATAAGTATTACTAGCACTGCTATGTTTAGAATAGCTAAAAAATTAAGGGAAGTGAAATGTAACTTGAAAAAATGGGAAAAAGAGTCCATTGGGAACATCTTTAAGATCAAAACTTCCCTTCAAATGGATATGGGGGAGATTCAATATAAAATCCAGAAGGAGGGATACTTGAATGACACTAAAGAAAAAGAGAATGAGCTACTTATTAAAATGCATGACATTATTGGAAAGGAGGAGGAGTTTTGGAGGAAAAGATCTAGAGCGTTATGGTTATCTGTAGGTGACAAAAACACCAGGTATTTTCATTTATCGGCCTCAAAACACAGAGCGTTCAACAAAATATCTCAAATTAAAGTAGATGGAACTAAGTATGAGGAGGAGGAGGATATTAGAAAGTATGTTGTCTCATTCTTTAAAAACCTTCTTTCTAAGAATGATGAAATTAATCAAAATGATCAAGACCATTTAATAGATGCTATACTAAAAGTGATCAACCAGGAAAATAACACTATGATGTCTACTATTCCTTCCAATGAGGAAGTCAAGCGGGTTGTTTTCTCCTTTGATGGGAGTAAAGCCCCGAGTCCGGATGGCTTCCCTCCGTTTTTCTTCCAATGGTTCTGGGAGACTGTTGGAGACGATGTTGTGAACACTGTAAAAGAAGTTTTTGGATCCAGAAGTCTCCTAAAAGAATTAAATTCCACCTTCCTAGTTCTAATCCCTAAGAAGCCTGGAGTGATTAACTTTGAGGCCTTCAGACCCATAAGCCTCTGTAATTCTATCTATAAAATCATCTCTAAGGTTTTGACTTCTAGATTATTAATTCTTTTGCCTTGATTGATCTCACCTCAACAGAATGGCTTCATTCCTGGTAGACAAATCCTTGACTTTATTGTTTATGTACATGATAATATCCATTCTTTAGTGGAATCTAAGACTAAAGGCTTCCTGTTAAAGCTTGATATATCAAAAGCCTATGACAGAGTTGACTAGACTTTCTTATTTAAGATTTTAAAGGCCTTTGGATTTTGCAATAGGGTTCTTCAAATGGTGGAACAACTTGTGTCTACTGCTTCTATTTTTGTTATGGTCAATGGATCCCCAATTACTTTTTTCCAAAGTACCAAAGGTCTAAGATAGGGTGATCCTATTTATCCTATTTTATTCACTATCGTGGCTGAGAGTCTTGGAAGAAATCTGAAAAAAGTTGATTGACAACAGATCCCTTTGTGGTCTTATCCCTTCCTCAAGTAATATGGTTTTCTCTCATCAACAATTTGTTGATGATACTATGCTATTGGGAAAAGCCTCGGTCTTGGAAGGTAAAACTTTGAAATCTCTGCTTGATAAATATGGGAGAGCATCTGGACAGCTGATTAATAATCAAAAAAGTTCTTTGTTCTTCTTTAACGCTCCATCTCATAGACAGACCAAAATTGCTAGAATCCTTGGTTTTAGGGTGGATTCCTTGCCTGCCACCTATCTTGGCTTACCCTTGAGCCTTCAACATACTCAATCCTTTTGGGTTTTGTTGGTCGAGAGGTTTAGAAAAAAGCTTGTTGGCTGGAAAGGTGCTTTGCTAAGTCAAGCAGGCAAACTTCAACACCTCAAAGCTTCCCTGTAGAATTTTTTGATCTATGCTCTGATCCTCTTCAAGATTACTGCTAAGTTTGTGGATGCCATAGAAAAGATTCAAAAAAAATTCCTTTGGTTGGGTGTCGAAGAAAAGAAAAGACTTCCTTTAATTGGTTGGGATCTGGTGTGTAGACCAAAAAAGACCGAAGGACTTGGTCTTAGAAGAATCAGAATGATCAACAAAATCCTTTTAGTAAAACAAATATGGAGAATTTTCTCATCTTCAAGTGAATGGACTGATATCCTAGCTAGTAAATATTTAGAGAACATTTGTTCTCATATTTTGCTAAAATATTCCCATCTTCTTCCTAGAGGTTCTACCTGCTGGAATAATCTGATCATTGGGAAAAATATTATGGACTCGGGAACTGGCTGGCAAGTCAGAAGTGGAAACCAAACTAGATTTTGGGAGAACATATGGTTGTTCAAGGAGCCCCTTATAAAAATTGACTCCTTTAGTGGATGGGCTAAGATTTGCAAAGCTCATTTTGGATCCTATGTGAAAGACTACATAGTGAATGGAAAATGGGTGGATCTGTGTCTTATCAGTCAGACTCTTACTCCTATTCAGTCATCTTTATTGGCTATTAGACTCTGCTATTCAGTTTCATCTGCCTTTGCCAGGATTACTTCCTCCCAGGGCTCTCCTCCCTTTTGGTCGAAGGCTTGGTTCAAACATTTGGTCCCTAAAATCAACATTTTTTTTCTAGATCCTTCTCCAAAATAAGGTGCTTACGATTGATAACCTGTGTAAACGAGGCTTTCAAATACCTAATAGATGTTTTCTTTGTAAGAGGGAAGCAGAGTCAGTGCATCATATGTTCCTTCATTGTCCTTTTGCTACCTCAATTTGGGAAAAAAAAAAGCTTTGGGCATCTCTCCTGGGTTTTTCCTTTGTCTATTGAAGGGTTTTTCCTCCAATGGAAAGCTCTGACTCATAATCCTATTCTTAGGTTTCTTTGGGACTTCTCTTTCACTCATGTTGCTTGGGGTCTTTGGAAAGAACCCAACAATAGAAGTTACAGAGACAAAGAAGCTCCTGTGGATATTGTTTTTGATAGAATTATTAGATTCTTGAAACAGAATGTCAATGCCATCCCCCAAAAGGTTAGTAATTCTGAGAAAGCGGCTCAATCACCTTATGACCTTATAGTTTCCAAGGAATGGAATATTAGTCTTGATTTTCCTTGCCCCCCTAAAAAAGCCAAGAAGGATAGACAGAATGTTCGTTGGTCTTTCCTGCCTAATGGTTAGATCAAAGCTAACTTTGATGGCGCGACTAAAGGTAATCTGGGGGCAGTGGGTTGTGGTGGAATCATAAGGGACTCCTTTGGAAACTTTATTGGTGCTACGACCACTCCTCTTGGGTCCCAAACCAATCACTTGGTTGAGGCTGCTAGCACTTTTCACATTATAAATTTAGCCCATAGTCTTAACTTTAAAAATCTCTAGCTTGAAAGTGACTCCAAAAATATTATTGACTGTCTTTGTGGCAAGTCCCCCCACTCATGGACAATTAAATCTTGGATTGATGATGCCACCTCGACTCTTGCTAAGTTTGAAAAAATTAAAATTTCACATGCCTATAGAGAAGTTAATTTTGTGGCGGATTTTTTTGCCAATGAAGGGGTTAGGAGTAATGATTAGAGCACTTGGTTAGACTATAATGATCTAAGTGTTATTGTTCATGCTTTATTGAATTATGATAAATCACATGGACAAGAGGCATGTAATCTCTTTAATGAGGACAAGATGGAGTTATGACATCACAATCATTAGATTGTATGGGACCGAGCTTATTTGCTTATTCTGCAAGGTGGATTGGCATGCTTTATGGGTTCTTAGATTTAGCGGGACTAGTTCCAGTGAAGATATTGTGTCGGTATGCCCCACTGTGTTTGCTAAGATGGGTGGAGAGAGGAAAAGAACTGAGTTGGACAGCTATGAGATGCACACAAGAAATTTTAAGGCTTGGAATAAGGTCAAAAGCGAGGGGTTACTTCCATTCTTGGAGAAGCTCCATGGTTCCAGTCAAGAGGTTAGGAATCTTTTTGAGAAAAATTGGGATAATGGGATTCTTACCCTTTTTGGTAGGAATGTCGAGCTCAACGAAAACATGATAGCTGAAGTGACAGGAATGTCGACTGAAGGGAAATTTTTTTCAGGGATAGGGTTTTCTCCGATGATGTCGTCATCAGATTTCCTAAAAAAGAGAAGGAAAAGCTGAAACTGGTAAAAATTGCTAATAGCTACCTTGAAGCCGACACCATAAAAGCCCTATGGAGAAAGGTCCTACGTGTCATTATGGAGTACATAACTATGGATGGTCATTTCACCAGGGTCTATGGCTATCACTTTTCCCTACTCAACCATTTCCGCTACAAGGTAAGGGTTTCTCTCCCCTACTTTCTTTGCTGCTCTTTGAGGAAAAGCCTGGTTGACCACAAAAAAAACCCTAGAAGATTCCCTATTCTGCATACTAGCCTAATTAGATTAATTGTCGAGCATTACCAAGATATTCCCGCCCCTACTAATCTTGAAGCCTCCCCTGACTCTGAGGATGACTATACTAAACCCAACTACTCGGGGTTTTTCCCCAATTCAAGCCCGGCAAGAACTGTCCTTAGTCCGCTTGCTGCCCAGTCAGGCAAGAAAAACTCGAACCCTCTTTCTATTAAAGGTCATGTTGTGCCTGATCTGGAAAGCCCCTCCCTTATTGATAAGAATCCCAAGGCTAAAAACCTTGTGTCGTACTCCAAAGATTCCCCTAACTCTGAGGCGTCTGGTGCTAATAATTCTGAGCCCTCTACTAATCCTTTTATGGATAGGATTACTAGAGCTGGGTCCCCTGTCACTCTTGTCCCTGAGAACACTTGTCTCAACACTAATAGGGATCCCTCTGTGGATGTTTTGAATTTAGCTAGAAATAATGTTGATATTCAATTCAAACTTTTGAAATGGACTTTCAATGAAATTAATGAGTTAAAGATAAAAAATTGGGCACTGCAAAGTAAGCTAGAAGAGTTGGGAGCCAAGGTTGCGGTGATTGAAAAAAAAAAGTGAAGCGAAGAGATCACATTCTCAGCAATGACACTCAGAACCAAGCTGGCAAAAATATAAACATTGAAATTGAGATGGAAAAAATGAAAAATACTATTAAAATCATTGGTGAGCAAAACAATTATATGGCCAAACACAATGCCATAATCATCAATGCCATGACCAAGAAACTGGACAAAGCCCAACAGGGATCTCTAGTGGTTGACCTAGAGGATACTAATGAAAGAAATCAGGAGGAGGATGCTGGCATCTCTAAGAGAACCAGGGAAAATCTAAAGAGGAAGGCTCCCCCCACTCCGTAGATGATTCAAACCTTTAAGAAGGGTGTTCACGAGATGCAGAACTTGGAGGCAGAGACTGAGGCTGTCTTGAAGACTTTGGGCTAGTCGCTACTGATTTTTTGTTGCATTTTTTGCTAGCTTTTGTTGACCTTCCTGGTCTTTTGTGATAGGCTGTTGTTTATTCTAGTTCTACCCTATTGTGTAGCTGGTTGTTTTTGTTGAAATTTTCTTTCTTTTCTTTTATGTTGGTATACTTTGTGGTTTCGGGTCCCTGTAAAACCTATTTTACCCTTTATCAAAAACAACCTAAACCATTTTGAATCAGACTTCTAGATAACTTCTACCAACATTGAATAGATATAGTATCACACTACAAACAATCCTCAACTTCTTTTTATCAATATAGCTAGCAATATATTCTTCCACAACTCAAAATGATATGACAGTACATTACATTTAGTTCTCACTAATCTACTAACCAAATTCCTTTGACATCAATGAAAACATATGTTTAACAATAAGAACCTCAACAATTTTCTTCCAAATTCCTAGTAGGGCTTCCCTGTTGAAGTTGTTATGCAATTCATTCACTTTCTCACCTTTTTTGAGATACCTCTTTATGGCATCTCGACAATTTCCTTTAGCATTCTTTGGGATCATAACACCATCTAGATGAAGCCTTGTAGTAGAGGAAATAAGCTGCATCGTGACATGGAAACTAAATGCCCCTAACATAAACAATGCCATACTTCCAGTCCAAGTTAGAAAACTAAGTAGAAAGAATAAACTCGTTACCATTCATGACCTCAATCTACTAGGAGATATTTCCTTTCTAGAGGATGGTCCAAACTTCTCTATCACTTTTGAGACATTCACAATTATTTGGATCAACTTGCACTAATGCAAGGGCAAGACCACCAAACACTACTAGACATAGAGTAATGTCTGAAACTGAGGCATGAAAATAAAATGCCAAGGGAAAAGAAGACAAAATGAAAGAGCCACCTCTTAATCTTATTAATTTTAACATCCTCTAGAAATGAATTATCTTCATTCCAATGTGTGAAGGAGTCAATTTATGAGCCAATTTAGGTAGTAGGTTTGTTGTTGTGTTTCCCTCTTTGAACAAGTACACAATCTTGTGATCCCCTATACTTAACCAATTTGACCATGACTCCCATATGATTAGTCCGACATGGGGAGGCCTTTTTGTCAAGCATGTTGATGATATTCTTAGAGTCACCTTCCATGATCACTTTGCTAAACCCATTGATTTTAACTAAAAAGGATGAAAAATGCAAAAGTTATGACTAGTTAATGTTGTGAATATATATATATATATATATATATATATATATATATATATATATATATATAAACAAAATTGGATAAGTTTACCTAAAATCTAGAGTTGCCCCTCCATGTGTCTGAGCTAGCATTTGAACAACTATAAAATTTTAAAACTTCGATAAAAATTGAGTGAGTTATGATAGTTTGAAAAATAGGTTTTGCTTAGAAAATTTGAATTGTGCCTCCCAAGGCGTAAGCCCTTGTTAGTTGGCATGTAGTCAGCTTGTCGAAAATCCCTAGGGCTGAGTGGTCGAGGGGTTGGATTAAGCGCCTAAGTGTTGGGTGTGACCATGTGTTTAAAGTGCCGCATGACCGAGCACTTAGAGCCATTGGTCCAAGGGTCACTAGGTGCCTACATGGTGCAAAAATAAAAGCTTTTCAGTGGGTTTCAACAAGGTATTAAAAATAGTTAAGTGTTACAAAATGCTTAAGTTAATATTTTGAAGGTTTGTAAAATGGAGTTTAAAAGGTATCTGACTTCCTTAGACTTCAACTAGATTTATGAGGATTTCCAACTAAGCTTCAAACAAATTTAAATCAAAATAAACATCTAATTGAAACAAAACAAGTGTCACGTAGTGGTGAGTACTTTCCTTTGTAGTAATGTAATTACAAGTTTATAGAGTCCAAATAATATATATATATATATTTAATGAAGGTGAATAAAATTAAATATTTTTATTTTTAATTATTGTAATTTAGTTTGACTTTTCTTTTTTTTTTTGGTTTTGTTTGTTTTTTTTCGATAGGTAAGAGGTGAGTTTCTTAATATAACAGGAATTTAGCCTAGCCTATTCTAGGTGAGATCACAGAAGAGGGATCTCATCCCTAAATATACCAAGTACATCTATTTTATTCATCCTTGATCAAATTGACCAAATAATTTACTATCTACTTATTTGTTCAGAAAAGACTACAGCTAACTAAATGCCTATTCTATCCTACCAAGCCAATGATTGCTGAGAACTAACACCATATTTAAATTGAGTATGCAATTTGTTGAGAGCTGACACCAGATTTTATTTGAGGATGCAAATTGTTACTAATTTCCTTTAACTTAAGAATAAGCTTTTCCTTTTTTTGAGTGCTGATCAATTCATCATTTCCCCCCAATTTTTGTACCTCGGTGATAGAAAGGAGTTGAGGCTACATTCCTTTGCATACATCCTTATTTTGACTGTTGCACCATTTCTTTCTCCTTATTATTTGCCAATCATTTTTTACAGCCCCATCAGAAGATTCCACTCGAGGGAAAGTTGGAGCCTAGGAGAGGGAGCACTCAACAACTGTGGTATGAGTTCCCTCAACCGCAACACTAGAATTTGGAGAGATCTCATACAACCTTCCTTCCTTCTTTGAGTTGAGATTAGACTTTGAGGAACCATTGTTCTTGGGTGAGCACGAGAAAGAGTAATGCTCGGTAGAGGCATCTTTCCACCATGATACCTCCCAATTGGTTTTGGGCTTCCCTATTGAGCATTTTGCTACAACATGACCTACTTTGTAGCACCTTCTACATCTAAAATTGAAACCTTCGTAGTCCAAAGTTTGCAGCCAACATTTTCCATTTGCATCCAAGTTGATTTCTATCGGAAGGGCTTTGGAGGTGTCCAACTCTACCAATATTTGAGAAAAAGTTGTGTGAACAATTTTTTTTGAATTCACATCTGTACAAATGAACTTACCCAAAGATTTACCAATGGCAGCAAAACACAAATCAAACTAGTAGTGTAGGGGGAGATTTGGGAGGCGAACCCAGATCGATACAAATGAAAAGGATTTGGTGGCAGGATCAAGGTTTGGATGCCACAATTTTAAGAGCAATGTACTATCACCCCACATCCAATTGCAGTTGAGAATGGATTTTTTGTCTTGCTTACTGTCAAAAACCACTATGAAAACACCTTTGGCACTCGGGTAGATTTCTAGATCTTTTTCCATTAAAGGTCCCCATGATTTTGAGATCCATTCATGCAATGCATGAAGACTGGGCCAAAATTGATTGAACCTACCAATCAACCCATTCTGAGAGAAAAAAAATTCATTTTCGCACAACTCTTTTGATAATTGCTCATCGAAATTCACCTTTAGGGGTTTTTCCACGCATTGAACCAGCCTTCTTATAGTGGTACCTGAGGTTGAAATCTTTGGAGAAACCCCACACGACTCGGACCTAGAACGGTGCTTAGTTACGGAAGCACCAGTTAGTGAGGCATTTGCTTGGCGTGTGGAAATGCCATGTCCACACTTTACAGCTTTCGCAAAGGTGGACAATGAGGAAGATTTAACTCTCGAGGGCACGCGGGAATCCTCCCCATTTGCAGCCCGGATAACCAAAGAAGCAGATGAGGGTTTTAGTGATGAGGCCCCAGAATCACCAGCAACTGAGACAATACCCGGTGAGCCATTTTGAACCCCAAACGAACCAGCCAGTGAAGCACCCTTGTCAACATCTTCGTCTAGCAAAGAGGTGGAACCAATGAAAGCCTGCATCAAAACGACCCAGCCCCGATGAGAGCCCAAACTCGCAGGCATAGAGGCATTTCGCGCAGTAGAGAGTCCATTCAAGCCATCCACAGGGCCCCAAAGACCAGAAGCAAGGGCGCCCGATGAAGAGGAAATCCCAGCCGAAGAAACCCCAGAATGTGACCCCAAAGCCACGCCATGAGAAGGAGCCCTAGTTAAAGGCGGAAATGACAACGTCACATTTTTCGGCAGCGAGCACAACTCCGATTTTTGGTTTTGTTTGTTTAGTAGTGATGGTTGTTTTTATTTTTTTTGGTTATATAATGTAGAATAAAAATAAACTAGTATATATGTTTGTTGTTTGATTTTATTTTTTTAATAAAATAAAGTAGAATAAATTTTAATTTTATAAATTAAACATGAATGTAAAATACATTTGAATATTTATATATAATTTATATATTATATAATATATTATAGTATAATCATTTTATCACTTTTATCATAATTATTTGCTTTTAATAATCACTTATATATGAAACTATTATACTCGTCATTATGTTTGGTTGATCTCATATTGGTAAATTAAATAAAAGGTAAAAGGAAATTTTGTAATATGATAGAAAAATAACAATAACAAAAAATAAAAGATAGTTAATGCATTTATATTAATATTAATAATTATCAATTTTATCTTAATTATATTGTATAAAAATTAATTCTATATTAAAATTTTAAATATTATAAAAATATTATAAATATTAAAAAAATCAAATCAAATCAAAGCATAATATAATTAAAAGAAAAAAAATGATAATTATATAAATATAAAATTTATCTGTGTTACATAATAATATGTATAATAAATAGACTTATTATATTATATTAAATAGTATTTTATTGATTATATAATATAAATATGAAAAATAATTTTTTAAATTATTTTATATTAAATAAAATATAAATAAAATGAAATAATTGTATATGAAAAAACTAAATAATAATTATTTAAACATGTTGTACCCTAACTTTGGTTAAGCCTTCCTGACCATGATTAAACCACCTGACTCCTCGGTTCCTATTCTAACTGATGCCATTAATCCACAGTGCCCTCGCTCTAATTGGTATTGGGTCACCCTGTGAGCCGCTCCCACTGTGCTTGCTTTGTAATTGCTTGGGGATGTATTCAAAACGATTAGGTGATGGTGGACGCCAATTGTGATGACATGTCAGGATTTGTTGAACAAGCGCAACAAATGTGATGACATATTTTCCCTTAGAGTACAGCCAACTACAAAACATCACAGTACCATCGAAAAATTGATGGATTACTTTTTCTTCTCCACGCATTTCATCTTTTCCACATAATTTATTTCAACCAACCCCACATTTTTCAAGGATAATACAATTTTCCAACCAAAACAAAATAAGAGTAGTAAACTTTCTTTCTTAAAAAAAGGTAAAATAATAGTTCAGCTTTCAGAAAAATAGGTAAAATAATAATTAATTTTTACTTTTCCTCAAAATCCGTCAATAACACACAAAACCTTTTAGCCAATCATATTCATGAAAAATATTTTAAATTATAATTTATATAGTTAAATATTTTACAAATTCACTTTAGAAAATTGAATTTAAATTAAATTTTTTTGTAAACATAATTTTTGATTGGTAGATAAGAAACTTATTAATAATTAAATAACTAGTAAAAGCAAAACTCATTGCAATAGTATTGTCTAACCTCAAGCACTAATAAATACGTAGATATGTACCGAATTTAAGACGGACTTCAAAACAATTAAATTCGTGGATTTTAATCAGCTTCATTAAATCTCTGTACACTCCACAATGTATATATGCCAGAGTGGGCATATGCCTCGAGATACAGAAACCCATATGTTTATTATCGTGAATATATACTTGCGATCACAATTCGGCTGTTATGTATCTATCCCTGTTTTGTATATACCACAATCTCAAACAGTTATTTCATCTATATATATGTGAACAAATATATTTTAAATCCGGATGTGTGTACATATGTTTTTAAATCACTGTATATATGGCAAAGCAAACTGTATATTTGAGGGAGAAAACACTATATTCTTCTCTGAGATTTTCTGTCGGAGTAGGGCCAGCCGTACAGTATAAAGTTCACGGGCTTACTATTTCCGTATGGAATTCAAACGAGGCATGTGATTGTTGGAATTTCATCTCCCAAAGGCCCTATATAAGGAGCCCCATCCCACCGGTTTAAAGCAAGCAAAATCATTCATTGCAAAGCATGGAGAGTCGTCGAATGAAAGGAGCCGCAATTGCCTTGGTAGTTGCTCTGCTGTGGAGCGGGGCATCTGCGGGAGGCATAAGCATATATTGGGGTCAGAATAGCATCGAAGCTTCTCTTGCCAACACCTGCGCAAGCGGCAACTTCGAAATTGTGAATCTGGCGTTTCTAATGACGTTCGGCAACGGGCAGGCGCCGGTGCTCAACCTGGGAGGCCACTGCGATCCAGCGGCAGGAACATGCAAATCGCTGAGCGCCGATATTAATATCTGCCAGTCCAGCGGCGTAAAGGTGTTCCTGTCCCTCGGGGGACCCTACGGAAACGCAATGATCACCTCCGCAGCGGATGCGCAGAACGTGGCCATCTATCTGTGGAACAACTTTCTCGGAGGGCAGTCGGCCTCCAGGCCTCTAGGAGACGCCCTTCTGGACGGCATTGACTTCCATATCGATTCCACGACGGCGCACTGGGACGATCTGGCCAGGGCCGTGTCCGATCTTAGCACCTCCTACAAAAAAGTATATCTCAGCGCCGCTCCGCAGTGCCCCTATCCCGACAGTTCACTCGGAAAGGCCTTGCAGACGGGGCTTTTCGAATACGTGTGGGTCCGGTTCTACGACAACCCTTCCTGTCAGTATGCCAATCGTGACCCTTCCAATCTGGTGAATTCATGGAACCGCTGGACCATGTCTGTAGTCACTGTTCAAACACGGGGCTTCTACCTCGGCCTTCCGGCTTCGCCTGGTGCTGCCAGCAGCGGTTATATTGAGGCAGCCACACTCATCACCAAAGTGCTGCCTTCGATCAAAGCCTCCCAACAATATGGAGGAGTGATGCTGTGGACCAAGTACTACGACGAGCAAACCCAATATAGCTCCATCATCAAACCTTCTACTGTTGATTGACGTGCCTCTGTCGAAGGAGGCAAAATATAGTAACGCTTAAATAACGGTTGAGATTAGCTAATGCTCAGCCTGCTTTTCTTCAGCTCTTTCATGAGTGGAGATTTAAGATATGTAATAATCTTATATTAACTATGTGCGCATTAGTGATATATAAGTTTGGCACTGGCATATAATATCTGATTTAAAATAATAATAATTAATTAATTCTACGCAGAAGATTTTCAAAAAATAAAGCATAATTAACATTTTATTTTCTAATAAAAAATTAAAGAGAGAAAATAAATAATATTTTCAAAATTAAATTAATAAATCTAAATATATAAATAAACAATATGAAATTGAGAATCTACCTTAGGTAAAATGTTTTGTATGATTTAATGATATGTAATAAATGCAAATGAATCAATGTTTTAAATTTCAATAAAATAATAAACAATATTTTATTTGAAAATCATGTTTGTTGTTGAATAAGATACGCCAATGTTATAGAATTAAAGTAAATATTTATTTATAAGTAATATTAAAGTAATATATTTGTATAAATATTGTATATGCAAGCTTAGAGAAATATTTTCAAAGCATTTAAATATTTGTTTATCAGCCTATATCACTTTCATAATTTACAGGAAGGCGTATCCAATATGAGATGAACCATACTTTATAAAATCAATGGTTCGGAATCGACTAGAAAATCGACTAGAAGGGTGGGAGACCATAGAATTAATCTCCACCGTCGTTGCACTCCTTTTTATGTCGTGTCAGCGGACACCTAAATGAATATGTTGAAAAAGCTTTGAAACTTTTAAGCGAACGCAATTGGCATACGTCGAGCCAAATCTGACGACCTTTGCTGGCATCATTCACACCTCTGCACCTTAATGGGAACTCCAGAATAGCGTGTGGACATAAATCAAAACATTTTTTCACCTGTTAGAAGCTGTGAAGCGTTAGAACAGACATGTGAGCACAATATGGATGCATACGAAAGGCATGCGAGCTGTTACATCTTCAGAAAGAATGGTCTCAAGAAATATGCAGACTGTCTGCATATACGACGCCATGAATTTGTTAGAAATGACTTTAGAATCATTCAAACAAACACTTACCATTACTTTCCTGTCTGTGTCAACATTGCAAGGGATATGCGACTCCTTTGAACCCTTGCAAGAAAGCACGATGCGGTTGCTGAGGCTATCAAAGTGATAATCTGACAGGTATACCGTGTTCCTGCGCCTGATGCATTAAAACGTCTTAGTGGTGAGCCAATGGTCGGGCGCGTGGGTGGTGAATTGCCACGACTTTTTCAAAATATTTTTTGTGTGAAGCGATAACCATCCTGCGTGATGGATAGAACAGAAATTCTGTAAAATCCCATCAAGTTTTGCTGACCCATCCAGTGACCATTGCAAGCCTCTTTTCTGTGGGGTTTTTTACTATGGGAATCATTTTGGTTGTTTCATGGCTGTATACCTATGTAAGGGGAAGGCACCCTCCTGGTTCTGATAAGGTGGATTATGCGCGCGTGAAGATTGTTGATACTGCAAGCCATGTGAAGGATTAAGTGATGGAATATGGTGGGTATTTGCAGGGCAGGGGACGGGATGCGGCACCAGGAGCTTAAAAGTATTTTCTTTGCTTTTAATTACTAAAACCCTGAACTGTTTGTGGTTTTCCCCTTTTGTAAAGAGTGGTTTTGATCAGTTCAGTTTTTCTGTTGTTTTTTTTTATATATAGAAGTGTTTGGATTTTTGTGTTAGGATATGTTTAATTGGTTTCAATGATCTCTGTGTATGTGGTCATCAGAAATACCTGTCTGTCGATTCCATGCCCTGGGTAAATTGCTGATATTATTCATCAGTAAACTTGTGGCACTGTTTTTGTTAGAGAAATGAAGTGGCTTCTGTGTCAAAATCTTATAAATGAAGTGGATTGGGGCAATACATGTTTAGTCTTAATTTAAAAATCATGAAAAAACATAGTTATATGAATAGGAAAAATAAAAATAAAAATAATGAATCATAGTCATTTTGAGTTTATTTTGATTATGAGCATCGCTGTCACTTAAAAATAAAATAAATAAAAAATATCATGGTTTTATCTAGTATGTCACATTCATATATAAAGTTATTTATAGATTTAATTATGTGGCGTCTCTTTATTTGAGAGTACCGAGCAAAAAAAATCTGCCAATGGTTAAAAAGGTCCGACAGACTTGGCAAGTTGGTTAAACGAATCTCAGTCATTCATCATTTTCCGCCATTTTTTCCATTGTTTTTGCGGCTTTTTACTGCTTTCCCCGCCGCTATTGGTTTCCTTCTCCAAACTGTCCTCACTGGTATTGACCTTTCATTCCTCCAATTTGACTAGCTGCAGCCAGAAAATATGGTTTTGACCAGAGTTTTAGAGTATGTTTATTAAAATGAAAATTATGGCCAAGATTCTAATAATGAGCACATTTAGGTTTTAACATTACGACATCCTTTACCCTACATAGTTAAGTATATTTTAAAATAAGTAATATAAATTTTATATAATAAAAAAAAAATTATAAATATATAATTATATTATTTATTATTATTATTATATATTATATTATCTAGCAAAATTATTATATATATATAACCTTTTTAATAATTACTAATTAATAATTATTATATTCTTATTTAATACAAAATATAATTAATATTATATATTTTATATAATACAAATTAAATTATATACAATATAATTATATTTATAAATATATATAATAGTGTATATAGGATATATTATTATTATTATATATTATATTCTAGAATACAAAATATTAAATAGAAGTACGAAATTATTATAATTAATAACTAATATTTCTATATAGATCAAATAAAATTAATTTATAAAAGAACTCATAGTTTAATTGATCTTTGGATATGTTAGGAAAAAGAAAACTATAAGTATGTTAATATAAAACAAAATTAATAATATAATAATAGTAGTAGTAATAATAATAATAATCAAGATGACAATGATAATGTCAAGGCTCATACAAACAAGTAATCTATCAATACTTATGGTGAACGTAATAGGTTTCACCAAAATTTTATATATCATATATCTACCTCCCTCTCTTGTTTACTCTCTCTCTCTCTCTCTCCTCCTTTCTATCCTTATCTCTCCCTCTTGCTATCACTCCCAATTTTTATATCTCTCTACTTCTCTCTATTTATCTCCCTACCTGTTTCCATCATTATCTCCCCCTCTCTGTATCTCACCATCACTCTCTCTTTCTATATATCCTTATCTCTAGCTCTCTTTTATTCACTCCATCTCTCGTGCTCTATATATCTTATTAATTTATATCTCTCTCCTCTCTCTATTTATTTCTATCCATATATCTCTAACTCTATCTCCCCATCTCTCTCTATCTCTCTTCCCATCCCTATCTATCTCTCTATATATCCCTCCATCTAAATCACTTCTCACCCCCTTTCTATCTATTGAGCAACATGAGCTTGTTGAATGGAGCCTGGTTATCGTCTATATTAATAGGTTTTGTTTTAGTCATGTTTGGATCCTTGCATCTTAAAGCTATCACTTCTCCATTGAGACCATTGTTGCACAAACAACATCATTTGTTAAATGGCCTACCAATTGATCTCTCTCCTCTCTTTACCTCTTTCTATCCGTATATTTTTATATCTCTATCTCCCTATCTCTCTATCTCTATGCCTATCCCCCTCTATCTCTCTATATCACCCTCTATCTATATCTCTCCCTCTCCCTCTCCATGTCTATATATTGAGCTATATCTCCCTCTCTCCTTCCCTACCCTCTCTCCCTCATATTCTCTCTCTCCCTCCTCTACTAATCTCTCTCCCTCTAACCCCTCTTCCTATATATCTCTTTCTCTCTCCCTCTCAATCTCCTTATCTCTCTCTATCTGTCTTTCCCTCTACCTATCTTTATCTCTATATCTATTTCTCTCCCTTTTCCTCTCTCCTATCTTCATATCTACCTCTATCTTCTTCTCCCCCTATATCTCTAGACATGTCTCCATATATCTATCTATCCATCTTTCTCCCTCTCTCCCTAGATCTCTTTCCCTATCTTTCTCTACCTCTCAATATCACCCTCTATCTATATCTCCTCGTCTCTCCCTCTCCATCTTCATCTCTACATATTAAGTTATATATCCCCCTCTCACCTCTTTCATCTCTATCTCCCTCTCTACCTAAATCTCTCCATCTCTCCCCCTCTTCTCTCTCTCTCCATCCTCTACCTATTTATCTCTATCTCTTCTTCCTCTTCTATTTGTCCCTCCTCTACTTTTCTCTCTCCCTCTCTCTCCCCTCTTCTCTCCTTCTCCGTCTTCCTCTATGTCTAACTATCTCTCTCTCTCTCTCTCTCTCTCTCTCTCTATATATATATATATATATGTTTATCTATCTATCCCTACCGCCCTCTATCTCTCTATCTAATTCTCCCTCTTCTTCTCTCCTTTTATCTTCATCTCTACCTCTATCTTCCTCTCTTCCCCTCTATATCTAGACATTTTCTCCCTCTCTCCCTCTCTCCCTCTCTATATAATTATCTCTTCCATCTCTATATATCCCTCTCTCCCCTCTTTATCTCTCCCTCTTCTCTCCATATCCATCTCCTTCTTCATCTCCATATCCATCTCCATATTTATCTTCCTCTCTATCTCTATCTCCTTACCCCCCTCTTCTTTTTCTCTTTCCCCTCTATCTCTCACTCTCTCTCCATCTCTCCTTATTGCAAACATAACATGAGATTTTTGATAATGGAACCTTATTATCTTCCTAATTCGTAGGTCCTACCAATTGAGCTCATGTACTATGCAAATATATGCAAAAAATAAACCAACTTTTTTCCTAATTGACCTTCCACACCTCTTCGGCGTACCCATTGCACACCAAGGTGCAATTTCTAGTTATAGATTTGATTCTACAAGTGTAGATCTAGTCTAGTCCACATATTCAATGTAGTTAATAGATCAAACCTCGATATATTTTTAAAATGTCATTTTTGATTCCCCTCAATGTTCTCAGCATGTCCTAACATAAAAAGGTATTTTTGGTTCTTTCTATTTCTACGCTAGTAAGTATAATTACTCCCTTATGCCAAACCATGTTAGTACAGTAATTTAGTGGTTGGATAAAATATTTAGGACAGCAATTTTAACGTACAAAGAGTTCCTAGATGCATGTGTGATGTAGATCTTATGATAAATGTTCCTAAATATTCATACAAGAAATAATGATTGGTCGAGTTGAATAATCTAGCATGATGTCAAAAATTAACCAAGGATTAGCATTTTTAATATAGCATAATGGTCATAAGGAAGGGTAAATTCAACAAAAAAATAATATTTTGAATTTGAAAGGAAAGAGATCATTTTGTGAGTGCAAAATTAATCAAGATCAATTTCATGCATATAAAGTAGATATGCATTATTCATATTATGAGTACAACAATAGCAAAAAAAGTGTGAGATATGCATTATTCACCATTACATTTTACTACCAATTTGACTTGTATATAAAATTTACTATGAGGCTATGTGTGAAAGAAAATAAAAGTAGTCTTCATAGTAAAATAAATCTACTCAAACACTCGCAAACAAGATATAAATATGGATGATGACTTCACTTAGGTATTTTTTATTTTGAAGTGAATCTTGAATCTAAAAAATATATAAAATAGAAAAAAATAACAAATAGATTATAGAGGCACTAAAAATAAGAATTCCATGTTTATAATTAAAATTTAAAATCAAAGAGCAAAAAGGTGAGAGATATTCCACTTCTAGTTGCGCAGGCATAGTGCCTAGATAACAAACCAAGATATACCACCTCAAGGAAATAAAAGTAAGATGGTACCATCTAAAATGGAGTTTGATCATGTGATAATAACTCAAATCTACGATAGAAGATGGGCGGGACTGTGGAGCATGGGTGGGAAAAATAGGATTTTGAATCTCTAAACAATGGAGCAGGTCGTAGAGTAGGATCTGAGGAAACTTAGACATAATCAGCGCATGTTCTGAGCGAGGAAAAAGGTAAGGATGAATCTAATGAGAAAGACACCAGAAATGAAATTTAGGTGGACACAGGAGGAAAGAAAAACCTGGGGGGGTCCCTTGAAGGGAAAAAATGTAAAATTTCCAATGAAGTGGTAGGGACCGTTGATAGGGAAGGAGCAAAGCACAAGCCTTGGTCTTCGTTGTTTGGTGTTAAGCCAAATGGTAAATCGATTTTTCCTCTAGTGAGTAATTTTTTTGGCCCAGTGAAAGGTAAGTTTGTCATCTTTGTGCCTAATTTGATTATTGATCATAATATTGCTTTGATGGAAAAAGTCTTGGTTGGAAAGTTCATGGGCCCTAGACCAAATGTTGAGGTGGTTAGGGAGTTTTTCAAAAATAAGTGGAGAACCAATGGGAAGGTTACGGTGGCTACTCTTCCTAAAGGTTTTTTTTCCTTTGAGTTCACCTACAAGGAGGATATTTTGGTTGTGAGGAGTGGTGGACCTTAGGTCATAGGAAAATCTTCCCTGGCCCTCAAGAAGTGGACCTCTTATCTGGATCTCTCTGACTCTATTTTCAAGAACGTTCTAGTTTGGGCTAGACTCCCGGGTCTCCCTCTAGAATATTGGAATGAGGACATTTTCAATGGCATTGCTAGTTCCTTTGTAGAGATCTTGTCTATTGACCCTATGACAATAGCTAGAAAGTGGTTGGTGTTTGCTCGAATCTGTGTGGGAGTTTCACAGAATGCTGACCTCCCCTCTTCAATAGATATTCAGTCAAAGTTGAGAAATTGAATGCAAACTATAGAGTTTGAGTCCATTCCCTTTTCTTTCTTTAAATGTAGAAAAATGGGGCATTGGGCTAAGAAATATCCATTAAATGCCCGTAAAGAAAAAGAAAACCACCAATCTAACCCTAAGACTATTTGGAGAAAGAAATATGATTGGGAAGGACAAGCAAGCAATACCAATACCCTTAATGAGGAGTCTAGAAGGAATCATGAAACTCAAAGGAATACCTCTAACTTTAATGATGAAACAAAACCCAAGGATCCTAATGTGCAGAAGAATCACCAAACAAGGGCATAAGATATTGTTGTTACTAAGGAAGATGATGAAAAAAGCTTGGAGAGTATGAGGGAAGGTAAAAGGGATGAGGACTTTGTTTCCTCCACTCTTAAGATCTTATCTGAAGGCAAAGAAAATGGGTATCCTAGATTGAAGGAAATTCCTATCTAGGGTCTGTCTCTGGATATGGCATTTCTATCCTGAATACTACTTCTGTAGAATGTTCCCCTTCGAATAACCCTCTTAAACTTAGGGAAAAAAATAACTCTAGATTTTTTTAAGGACACCTTTGAGAATCTAAGCTAGAACACCATTCTTTCGAGTGATAATCTGAACCAGCTTAGGAATGGCCAGATGGATACCCTCCCCTAGGAGCAAAGAATATTGTATGATAAGGAATGGGAATTTGGCAGAGAGATGGAGAGCCAAGAAGATACTGATTGGGAAGAAGTCCTCTCTCATTCGAAGAAAAAAAGGAGAAAAGCAACAATTAGAATACTCTGAGTGGAGTTGTTACCAAGACAGGAGCAAAGGTGAATTGTGGAGCTACTAAGTTTAGCCAAGGTAGAAGATCGAGTAAATGGTAGAGAGAGCATAAAATCTATCAAAACATAGTGGATGGTATTCAAAAGACCATTTCGGACATTCTCCAATCCCCTGGTAAGATATGGAGATTATGTCTTGGAATATAAGAGGGTTCAATAGCCTTCATAAGAGGGATGTTTTGCACAATTTTGTTAGGGATCATAAACCTGATATTCTTCTCATCCAAGAAACTAAAATGTCCAAAGAAAAGGTGGAGAAGATCAAAATGTTTCAGAACTATGGGATCCAAGGAAATAGTTTAGATGGTGTGTCAGGAGGAATTGCTACCTTTTGGAACTAGAATCTCATCAAAGGGGAACCATTGCTGGAGAGCAATAATTATGCGGCTACTAAATTCACACATATCAGAGATAACTTTAGTTGGATTCAGTCAAATATCTATGCTCCCAATGGGAAAAGAGCTAGAAAATATTTGTGGAATGAGCTTTGTGCTTTCCATAAGATTTTTGATAATGACCACTAGGTGGTAATGGGCGATTTTAATACTCCCCTTTTGAATGAGGAGAAATTTGGAAGCTCTTAGGTGAATCAGGAGAGTAAATCTGATCTTTTTGACTTCATCAACAATAAGAAGTTGATTGACATGGACTTGCAAGGGGCCCAATACACATGGTCAAATAGAAGAACTAGTAAGGAACTTATTCAAATAAGGTTAGATAGAACTCTAATTTCTCATTAGTGGCTTATAAGCTATTTTGGCTCTCTTAAATCTCTCTCTAGAGTTGGGACTGACCACTTTCCCATAGGTTTTGTGGCAAATCCTATAAAGGTGAAGAAAAACGCTCCCTTTAGATTTGAAAGAATGTGGTTGTCCCACCCCATTATTTTTGATGAAATTAGGAAATGGTGGAATATTGATTTTTTGGGTACTGCTATGTTCTGAATTGCTAAAAATTTGAGAGAAGTCAAACACAATTTAAGAAGCTGGAAAAAAGAATCCTTTGGAAACATTATTTATATTAAATCCAAACTTCAAATGGATCTTGTGGAGATCTAGGACAAAATTCAGAAGGAAGGATACATTGAAAATAATAAGGTTAAAGAAAATGAGCTGCTAGTGAAATTGAATGACATAATAGCTAAATAGGAGTTCTAGAGGCAGAGATTGAGAGTGTTGTGGCTTTCAGCTGGAGATAGAAATACAAGGTACTTCCATTTATCTGCTTCTAAACACAGGGATGCCAATAGAATCTCTTTCATAGAAGTTAATGGTACGAGATTTGAGGAAGAGGAAGACATCAAAAAGCAAGTTGTCCTCTTCTATAACAACCTTCTTTCGGCGAATGGGGAAATCAATCAAAATGACCAAGATTTTTTATTAGAGGATATCCCTAAGATTGTTGAGAGGGAAGATAATGAAAATCTTGCGGCCATCCACTCTAAGGAGGAAATCATGAAAGCTATCTTTTCTTTTGAAGGAAATAAGGCCCTTGGCCCTAATGGATTCCCTATGGTCTTTCTTCAATGGGTTTGGGGTATTGTTGAAAATGATGTCATGAATGTTGTCAAGGAATTATTTTGATCCAGAAGGCTCCTTAAGGAACTAAATGCTACTTTTGTGGTCCTTATTCCTAAGAAACCAAGGGCTATGAAGTTTGAGGCGTTCAGACCCATTATTCTTTGTAACTCTTTCTATAAAATCGTATCTAAGGTTTTGAATTCAAGGATCCTTTCTATCCTTCCTTCATTGATTTCCCCTTAGCAAAATGGTTTTGTACCTAGAAGGAAAATCTTAGATTCTATAGTCATAGTCCATGAGAATATCCATTCACTTGTGGAATCTAAAACTAAAGGGTTTCTTCTTAAGTTGGATATATCCAAAGCTTATGACCATGTTGATTGGGAGTTTTTATTTAAAATTCTAAGGGTCTTTGGTTTTAGTAGCAGAGTCATTCAGTTGGTGAATCAGTTGGTTATTATGGTTTCCACATCTATTATTGTGAATGGATCTCCTTCCAGATTCTTTCAAAATTCAAGAGGTTTAAGATAGGGTGACCCTATCTCAACTATTCTATTCACAATAATGGCTGAAATTCTAGGAAGGAATCTTAAAAGATTGATTGAATAGAGGTCTCTTGTTGGTCTTAGTTCTTCTTCCACTAATTTGATTTGTTCTCACCAACAGTTTGTTGATGACACTATGTTGATGGGAAGATCTATGGTGAATAAGGATAAGACTTTGAAAAAAACTTTGGATGTGTATGAGAAGGTGACTGGACAAATGGTCAACAGACATAAGAGTTCCCTTGGACAAATGGTGACTAAACCTCCAGATTCCTTTTGGTTTTTGTTGGTTGATAGGTTTAGAAAGAAGTTGGCAAGATGGAAAGGAGCTCTTTTGAGCCAAGCTGGAAAAATTCAACTTCTTAAAGCTTCTCTTCAGAACCTCTTAGTTTATGCTTTAAGCCTTTTCAAAATTCCTACTAAATATGCTAAGGCCATTGAAAAGATCCAAAAAATATCCTTTGGTCTGGAGTGGAGGAAAGAAAGAGAATGCCTCTTATAGGGTGGGATTTGGTTTGCAGACCGAAAACCGTTGGGGGTTTAGGTCTTACAAAAATTAGAATGATGAATAAGACTCTTTTAGCCAAACAAATATGGAGATCCTTCTTGTCTGGTGGAGAATGGAAAGAAATTTTAAGAAGTAAATATATGGCCAAATGTATGTCCCTCAAAGCATTGATGGATTCTCCTATCCTACCTCATGGCTCAGCTTGCTGGAACGATATGATTGCTGGTAGAAAAATTCTGGAATCAGGGATAGGATGACACATCAGAAGTGGAAATCAAGCCAAATTTTGGGAGGAGAGATGGATTTTTAAGGAACCCCTCATCAAAATTGAAAGATTCAATAGATAGGCTAAGTTACGTAAAGCTACTTTCGAGGAGCTTGTCAAAGATTATTGGTATGAAGGATACTGGGTGAACTTATGCGTGATTAGTCAGGAGTTGGCTCAACTTCAATCTTCCTTAAAGGATATCAGGTTGGAACAAACTCAACAGGATGATATTCTTGTTTGGATGGAGAACCCTTCAGGTAACTACTCTGTCTCTTCGGCTGTCTCATTGATGTCCCTTTCTCAAGCTCCCCCTCGCTTCTGGTCAAAAGCGTGGATAAAACACTTGACACCTAAAGTCAATATCTTCTTCTGGATTATGCTTCAAAATAAGGTGCTTACGGTGGACAATCTTTGTAAACGGGGATTTGAAATCCCAAATAGATGTTACCTTTGCAAGGGTGAGGTGGAGTCAGCTAACCACTTGTTTCTCCACTGTCTGTTTGTTTCCATAATTTGGGGAAATTTATTTTCCCTCTAGAATATCTCTTGGGTGTTTCCCCAGTCCATTGAATATTTCTTTTTAGAATGGAAAACTCCTTCTCAAAATCCCATCATTCGAAGGTTATGGGCTTTTATACCCCCCTTTTTGTTTGGGGAGTGTGGAAAGAACATAATAACAAACTTTTCAAGGATAAGGAGATGTTGGAGAATAATTTCTTTGAAAAAAAAAAAGGCTTATAAAGGAAAACTTCAATGTGATTCCCCAAAAAGCTCTTAACTTTAAAGTAGTTGTGTGTACCCTCTATGATCTAATGATAGCGAAGGATTGGAATATTAAAGTGGATGTTTCTTTTGCATCCAAGCCAGCCAAGAAAAATAGAGAGGGAGTGTGTTGGACGTTTCCTCCAAATCGCTGGTCTAAGGCCAACTTTGATGGCGCCGCGAAGGGAAATCTGGGTTTGGCCGGTAGTGGAGGTGTGTTAAGGGACTCAAATGGTAATTTTATAGCGGTTGTAGCCATCTCCCTTGGTCATCAAACCAACCATGTGGTGGAGGCTATAGGAGCTTATCAAGTTTTAAACTTAGCCCATGATTTGAATATAAAAAATTTATGGCTAGAAGGAGATTCAAAAAATATCATTGATTGTCTCTTAGAAAGGACCCCCCTCTTGGTCAATAAAGAATTGGATTGATGAATAAAATTCTATTCTAGACAATTTTAATAAAGTAGAAGTCCCACACATCTACAGGGAAGCTAACAATGTGGCGGATTACTTTGCGAATGAAGGGGTAAGAAAGCAAGGATTGAACACATGGCAGAACTATAGAGACTTGAGATCTGAAGTTAGGGCCTTACTAGATTATGATGTTATGCATGGGAAAGAAGCAAATACATTTAATGATTAAATGGAAAGGGGCTAAGTACAACGAAATCAAGATATTTGATGACGCTGCATCATATTACTTAGCTAGGAAGAAAAAGAAACATGCTTTGTGGGTACATTGGAATGGCTACTTAAATTTGCAATAGATGCTCGGTGCTAGTAGAGAATGTAGTAAGGTGCAAATTAAAATTGGGGGGGATAGGAAAAGAGTTGACCCAAAGAGATATGAGGTGCACACAAGGAATGATAAGGTCTGGAAGTAGATTGTAAGAGGTAGGTTGGTCCCATTTCTAGAAAAACTTCATGGGCCTGATACTATGGCCAAGGACTATTTTGAGAAGAACTGGAACAATGGTGAAATAATCCTCTTTGGGAGAAAGGTGAAACTGGATGAGAAAATTATAGGAGAGGTGACTGGAATGTCCACTGAGGGTGTGAATTTTTATCACAACAGAAGGTTTTCTGATGAGGTGGTAATCAAATTCCCTGAAAGGATAAGAAGAAATTGAAACTAGTTAAAATTTTCCACAACTATTTTGAAATTGACACCATCAAGGCATTGTGCAGAAAGGTGCTTCATGTTATTATGGAGTATATCACTCTAGACAGGAGATTCACTAGAGTTTATGGTCATCATTTTGTCATTCTTAACCATTTTCGCCATAAGGTATAGATTTCTCTGCCTCACTATCTATTTTGTTCGTTGTGTAATAGCCTTGAGGACCATAAGAAAAATCCTAGGAGATACCCTATTCTTCATCCAGGTCTTATTAGGTTAATATATGAACACTATTAAAGCATGTTGGCTTTATCTAGACCAATTGCCTCCATGGCCTTTGAGGACTATGATACGAACAGTGGGGATTCAGAGAGTCAATCTTACCAGGAGAGAATTGTTGAAGCCCATCCATTCTTTGAGCTATCTGGTAAGAAAACCCAGCCTAGAAAACCCCAGCTTGCTAAAATTAACCCTGAGACCTACCCCGACCACCTAGTCCCCTTAAAGAATCCCACTCTCAAGGGCTCCCCTACCAACAAGTTGGTCTCCTACTCTACAAACTCTTTGGAGGATAAAGTTGAGAACCCTGAAGTTAGGAAAAATTTTGTGCCCTCCCCTCCTGCCTCTTTCAGAGCTGATGGCACTAGATTTCCTAGCTCCCCCAACTTGGATGATGTTAACCTCATCTTAGACCGAGTTCAGTCTGGCAATATTCTTACCTCTGCAAGAAATGGCATTGGTGACATTTTCAAGGTTTTGAAATGGGCCTATCAAAAAATTAATAATTTTAATCAAAGAAATAGGGATTTGTATAGCAATTTGGAAGAGCTAGAATTGAAGCTGGACGCTCTCATCAATGAAGATGGAAAATGGAAACAAAATAGTACTGGAATGGGATAAGGTGACATCGAGGATAAGTACAAGATTCTGGTAGTTGAAATGGTCAAAATAAAAAATAACATGAAAACTGTTGTGGAACAAAACCATAAAATGGCTAGGCACAATGCCATCATCATCAATGCTATGTCTGAAAAGATGCAACAGGGCTCGTTGGTCATTGAGTTGGAAGAGGACAAGGATAAAAGCAAGAATGGTGACCAAGGTATTTCAAAAAGGACCCATGCCAACCTTAAAAGGAAAGTGCCCCCTACTACCCAGATGGTTCAGATTTTAAAGAGGGGGGTCCAGGATATGAAAGATTTGGAAGCAGAGGCTGCAGATTTATTAAAGGCCCAAATTTCACTATTGTTGGTGTTTTGTTTGGTTTTTTGGTTTTTTGGCCCTCGCTGGCCTTTTTGGTGGCTGTGGACTTGTCTTGTTGTTTTTATAGCCTGTCTTCTTTTGGTATTTTTAATGATCTTATCTTTTGTTTGTAAACTTTGTGGTTTTGGATCCCTATAAAACCCATTTTTTCCTCTTTCAAAAATTATTATAGAATATCAGGTAAAAATATTCCATCAATGACACCCAAATAGAAGAAGAATTATAGTTATAAAACACTAGACAAAGAAATATAACTTTAGAAATATCATAAAAGAATGGTAATTATATGATTATAAGATATAAATATGATAAGCAGAAACATGAGAAAATTATATGAGTGTGAAGGTAAGTACAATGGCCATATAAAATAATGTGATCATGGAAAAAATATGTAGCAATACTACATGTATCAAAATGTTTAAAGATAATCATGTAAATTATAAGAAGGACCTTGTAAATGCATTGGAGTGTTATATGCTATTATGACAATTTTGCTAGAGAATGAAATCATACGTGATATTAAAAACCTATATAATCATCATGAAACATGATATAATATTTCAATATTGCATCATAGCATATAATATAATCATGAGGAAGAAACATGTTATTCTTAAAAATATTGTAATCATGATGGAAAATATTATTTTAGCAATTGTGTTATAAAATATTGTAAATAAAATCATTTGAAATATTATATAAAACCTATAGTAATGATGAAGATATGATAATAATACTAGTAACATGTGATCAAGATAAAATTATAAGTGTAATATTGATCATGGGATTTTATGATCTTGTAAGTATATTATTAATATAATAATAGATGATAATTTCATAAAATATATTCTGCTCAAGTGTAAGAGACCATCAATATCACTATATATATATATATATATATATATAAATATAAGTAGAGAATGAAAACATAATTCTCAACTAAAATCTATTATGGGTCATCATCTAATAGATCATTATCATCCCAATTACATAATTTGCAACTATTTTTAATTATTTAAATTTCATGATGATATTAAGATGTCACTCTTTGTGGAAGTTCTTGAATTATGGTTAATAAAATATTGATAGGATTAGAAGTCCATTGATATTATATTATTGCAAGAGGGATCCACTTGTGTCTTTGAAATATTTTATTTTTCTTTGGGACCAATATGGATGCATTTCCACCAAAACTTACTTTCTTGTTTTCTATTTGGAGAAAAAGGACATTATCTTCTATGATTTGATAAGTATGCGAAAAGTTAAAGTAATCATCCTACATCCTAAATGTTTTTCTCACAAAATAGTTTAGTTATTTCCTCTTATGCCTAATTAATGAACTATAATATAGAAAATAATTTAAAAAGTATTCATAGAGTAGTTGGAAAACTCTATGCTGATGCAAGCAAGATTACAACCAGCTCTACCATATCAATCCTCTATCAAGGCCAACAATCAGTTGAATTGACAATTTCATTTGTCAAATTAAAATTCCAACTTAAAATTCACAACATTAATGGAAGCTAATTCAATTTATTTCAATTTGTCAAATATTCATGGTACTTAAATAACTACCACCATAAAATTCAAGTTCTTTTATGCATTCGAAAAGTAATAAAATTTTATCTAGTCTGAAAATATCAAATTTGTTTACAATTTCTCTTACTCCTCCCTGTTGCTTTGTATCCGTGCCCTCTTTATGCTACATTCTTTATCTTCTTTTGGATGAGCGCATTCCTTTATTTCTTGTATTCTCTGCACACCTCTGTTTTTCCTATGTTGTGTTGCAATTTCTCTTGCTTCTTACCATCCACTCTTCCAAATTTATGTTCTCCCTTTTCTTCACACATTATTTCTGCTCAACTTCATTTTAGTTCTGAACAGAACTACCAAGACACCTGATCGCATTTTCACTTGACTAAAAACACCCCAAATGGGCACCGATTTCTCGTGCCTCCTTTGTAGCAATCAATCTGCCCCTTGCAGATTTGAAACGTGGGTCAGGGAGGCTTCTGCTCCTTTCAAATTTTCACCTACCTGTGAGGAGCCCGCGTGGAGCGCTGCCAGGGTCAATGCTGGGCAGAATGAATCGGCCCGCAAAATGCCTCCAAGAAGAAAAGAGCCAAAATGCCTCCTCAAAACAGAGATTCAACGTTTCAAAGTCCGCATCTTCAATGAAAAATATCACCCTCCAAATTGCAAGTCATCATGTAAATATGACATTTTCGATTTAAATTTCGTACAATTTGTAGCCAAATCGGACAAATTTGCTATAAATGAAGGCAGATACTTTTCCAACGGCATCGGTAAAAACAGATTGCGCCTTCAATTTGAATGAGAGGATTGTCCAGTAATGACGGCTTGATGAATGAACTCACAAGAAAACCCCAGCTGCCTCGCCAGGTAGAGAAACCAGTCCCCTCCTCAACAGAAAAATCGAGCTTCTCCAAATGAACCAAACCTCTGGCAAAGATTGAAAAAGAAAATGAATATCCGAAAAAATGTCAACTTTCAAATTTATCAAATTTCAAATGTCAAATAATCTCCACCGAATAAATGATCTCAGATTTTGATAAAAATTCTCAGTAGAAGAAGTTGCAGGTAGCCGGCTGTGATACAATGTTAGTGAAAATTCACCTCTCAGGAGCACAATCTGCCATATAAACCTTCACAATGTGAAAGAAGCAACACATTATTTCAGCATGAGTGAATGAATAAATTGAGATATATGAATAATGTACAGAACCTTGCTTATAAATGCAAGATGCCAGTACCTAAAAGAAATAACTGACAATAACTAATCAAATTATATGCACCTAAATAATTAATATCTAATAATATTTGTCAAAGTAAAATTTAAATATGGTAAATGGTAAAAAACCATTTACTCCAACATGTATACTCTTGTGACTACATTTTTTTCTTCACACAAGTTTCTAGTGTTTCAAACTATATTAGTTTCCTGTTGTCTTCCATTTTACCTAGTACCCCTTTCCTGTAAGTACTTTATTTTATTTTATTTTCTTCACATATTCTTCATGTCTCTCCCACATTCATGCCACTCCCTCCATCTTTCCTCTTAGGCACCTCGTTTTAGCTTCTCATGTTGCATTTAAATTTTTTTTGGTTCATAGTTTTCTTCTTTCCTTCTTTTGCTTTGCAGCCTCCCCTCTCATTACCTGTGCAAACTAATTTGATTTAAAACTGAAAAACTTCTTTATATGCAACCAATCCTTTTGTCCTTCTATATTCTCATATGGTGCCCCTTCAATTCCTTTCATTTCTGGACTTTACAGCTGAGTCTTCCTCTCTTTATTTTCACCTTTACAACTTCCTTTTCACATTATGCATCCTTATTATTTCTTCTGTATATTTTATTTTACAGGTATTTTTTTTATCTCTTCAACTGTAGCGTGACTCTTCAGATAGTCTTTTTTGATTCACTGAATAAAACTTTTTTGTTGGCTATTTGAAATAAATCAAAGAATATTTGATCTTTCACTTTGTCATCAAAATAGACATCAAAATTAACATGATATTAATCTTTATTGCTTCAACAATTATGCTAGTAAAATTGAGAGATGACTGATTTTGTGAATTGACAAAAATCAGTGTGTAGGCTCGGATGTCCCATGGTTACATCCAAAATTTTGAGATATTAAACTATACATTTTTTTGAGTGATGTTGATTATGTGTTCACCCCCGGATGCTCCTACATCATATGCATAAATAAAATAACTTATTAAAAAGAGTTATAAAAATAAAGTTGATGCACCAAGAAAAATAACTAATGTGATTATAGACAAGACATAGATAAATTAATTAGATTAATAGGGTGAATTGTTCCTGATTAACTAGATTATTGTTTAAATATTAATATAATATAAAAGAGTTACCATAAACTTAAGAAAGAAAAATAAAAATTTACAAGATAAATAATATGCTACTTTTTATTTTATTTCACTTACTAAAAGTATCACATTGAAGCTAAAATCCTAATCTAAATGGGATTGAGTTGTGAAATGAAAAACTATTAACTTAATTTGTTTTATTTGAATTAAGTGTTCAACAAATAGTAATGTTTATGAAACCATAATTTTTTTATACGTATGAAACCTATATAAAGTGATGTTACTTGATGGTTTAGAGATACAATTAGAAATTTTCTAGTTTTAGATCATGAAAAATTATGGTATCAAGTCATAAATGCACACATGGGGATATCATGGTGACCCTACTCGAGTCCTCTATGTGACAAAAAATGAAAACATTAAATATGAACACGCAAAATAGTAGAATATAGAGAACAAAGAATAATGGATACATATATTTTTAAAATAAAAAATAAAAGATAATTATAATCAAATTGAATAACTAGATTAATAAAATCATCAATAGGCTTAAACTCTTTCAATATATACCAGAATGTAATTAATGTTATACCTACATATGAAATTAACAGAAAATTGATTGTTACATTGGATCTTTCCAAGATGTTAAAGCCTCTATTTTAGTTTCTTGACCTTCATGGTAACATAATAGATTTATGTATATATGTATATGTACATGTGCTTAGCCTACATGTATCTAGGACAATGAGAATAAAATCCAGGTGTTAGTTTCCTCACCAAGATAGTATAAATCTATGGATATTAGAAGGATATTTGAAGCCTAGAAAGAAAACCAACTATTAGTTTGTTCACAAATTTTCACAAAATGGTTGTAAAACATAAAAGACTATTTTAAAGAAATCAATGTAGACCTTACAATAATAGATAAAGAAGAATCAAGAGAGGGAAGAGAGAAATTAAAGAAAAATATTTGAGAGTTGTCAACCATAATAAAATCTTCCCTAATAGACTTACTTATTAGTGCAATATCATAAATTATTAAAAAATAGATCTAAAGATTGCTTTCATTAAGGTTTTTAATGTTGGGAAAGGATGGTAAGTATCTTTAAATATATTTTTTAATTTGGAAAACTATCATTACTACACTAACATTGATGTTCTCTCATTATCGTTCAGGTGCATATAAGATAGCATAAAGTAAAGAAATTTGGCCTAGGATGAAGTTGATATTGAATATTCAGAACATAGTGGGACAAAAATCTTAGGTGCATAGATATGAGTGATTAGTTATCATTTCATATAGGAACAAGCTAAAGCAATCGCAACATATATACTATTAATGATAAAGTATATATTGTCTAAAAATATATTTTAACACATCTTTAGTTAGCTATTGTTATTACTTATTAGGTAATATAAATACCTTAAATTATGGAAACACAAATATATGTTTTTATGGATTATTAGGATAGGTGAAAAAATAATATGGAACTTGGATAAATTTGAGTCATTGTATGGTTTTTTAAGTCACACAAGAGGTTTTACGGAAAAAAATGACAAATTATGGTATCAACACACAAGGACACCCATAATGACATCAAGGTGACAACACTTGAATCTTGTATGCGATGAAAAATTAAAAATAAATATGAACATGAAAAATGATCTAAAATAGAAAATAATTTTTAAGGGATGTAGAGATAAGGAAAGAAATTTAAGATAACATAATTTTCATTCAACTACAAAAATATAAAACTCAAAAAATAAAAATAGGCATATAATCCTTTAATATACTAGAATGAAACAAGTGTCACACTTGCATCTAAAATAGCGATAAATGTGGTGTTTACATAAGAAAATTTCCCATTTCTATGTACGAAGAGAGGGAGGGATATGATTCTAAGGGATATAAGAAAGTAGATATCAAAGAATATATGATAACTATATGAGAACATAGGGAGGGTCTAGAATATACGTGAAAAAATTTCAAATAATTTTACATAGTAATTGTAATTATTATAAGTAGATAGTAATAATGAAATGGAAAATAGTTAATGTGATAGATTTGTAAAGAGAAATTATCAATGGAGAGAGATAAAAAAAATTGGAAATTGTTATAGGTGATGATGAGTTGTTATAGGCGATAATGCTTTGATATATGGAGAAAATAAAACTATAACGAGTAGTGTATGGATGTGAAAAGAGTACTTGTGGAAGTGACAATGATAAAAAATCATAAAGAGAGGATAGATAATAACTACAAAGAAAATAAGGAAATGTATTGATGAATATATAGATAGAAATTCCATCAAAGAAAATTTTCAAAAGAAGATATGCCATATGAAAAAGGGTAGAGATATGAAATATATAAAAAGTGAAACATAAAATAGAGCTATAATTTACATTTTTTTTCATTTTCATGAAGGTTTTACTAATTTAAGGCATGAAAATTTAATACAATATAATGTTCATTTTAAAAATCCTACAAATAGGTACATTTTAGGGTTCTTTTATACTATAATAAATAATAATTTTACAGGAAAAATGAGAAAGGGAGCTAAGGACATGTAATTTCATATATCAATGTGATTATATCAGCTATGAGACTGGGTTCCTAGGGGGTCATATTCTAAGAGGAAAGTCCTAGATAACTCATACTAGCTTTTTTTTTTGTAATAATTTTTAGCTTTTTAGCTATGGGATCATAATACAATGTAACTTGCATCCTTGATTTGTAAGCCCATCCTATGTTCCCTTGAAATTAATAGGTTTGGTTATATTTATTATTTATGGCTATTGATAGTGTTGATCATGAAAGCTTGTGCTTCTCTAAATAGCCTTATAGGAAATTCAATGAATAGGTGACCTTCTTGCACTTCATTGAATAATCTTAGATAGGATTTTTAAAGAAGTTGACTCTTCCTTTATGTTTGGGGAAAGGGAGAAAGAAATGTGAGAATAAAACTTAACTAAGGCGATGCATCAAAATATTTTAGAATATTTTAAAACCCTAACAGGCTCCTATTTTTGATAAAATGAACACAGAATGTCATAGACCCTTCATTGTTGGGAGGAGTATGAACAACTAAAGCCTATGCTAGAATAAAGTAATCATTCAAATCCTTCCGTGGGAAGCACCCATTAAGGTTCAATAGAAAAAAGAGAACCCAAATCTAAACAAGATGTTGTAGATCCTTACAGAATTACTTTGCCTCGAAAGTATAGTATGAAATCTAATATAATTTGAATAGGAAAATGAAAGGGTAACATGACATGCTTCAATTCTTGAGAGTCTAAGTTAGAAGAACATAAAATATAATAACTGAGAATTGATTATCATGACTTTCCATGCGAAAAAAAAGTGACAAAGAGCATACAACATGTATAAAATAGAGAATAAAATGTTAAACAAAGGCCACATGTGCACAATCTAATAAAAATTTCCTTCTTCTATTGCTTTATTTTTCCTAATAAAAAAATGCTAAGGTTGGATTTAATAGATCATGAGAGGCTACTATAAGAAATATGTTGGAAAACGTGCCTCAAGCTTACTGACATGAAACTCCTGAAAGAGAAAAATCGGTGAGACCCTCTGGAAGTCTTACCAACTAGCAGTTGTGTTAAAATGTTCAAAGTCGCTGAGACTTTGGTTCTATCTTGCTGACAGGAGTCATCGACAAGACATGTCCATCGCTGTGAAAGTTCTCTCTCTCCATCCAGGCAGACCTCTTGTTGATGGGTTGATTCCTAGTGAACATTGGGGAGACTCTTGGCGATGAGTGGCATTAGGGATAGGCATGAACCTTCGATATGATCTCCTACCGATGGCTATAGTCTTGCCGACGGGTATGCAAATTTGGTGAGAACTCTCGCCAATACTGTGTGGTCTCACCGACAAATTAGAATTTGGTATAAGCTCTTACCGATAGCACTTTTCTTGCCGACAGCTCTACATGATGAACATCGGTGTAACATAAAGGTTCTATAAGACTCTTAGCGATAGCGAAACTCTTGTTGATAGATCTAAACAAGATGGATTTGTGTTCGATATGATGTCTCGCCGATAGTGATGGTCTTGCCGATAGAGCTACATGAATTGAACATCGATGTGAATTCTTAGCGACAACAATGGTTTTGCCGATGGTTCTGCAGTGGATATCGATGTGATGTCTTAGCGATAGAGTGAGTTTGGGTGATAGGTTTGAATTCATTATGACTCTTGTTGATAATGATAGTAGGGCATTGTGGCATCAGGGAGACATGGCCTAGTGTCTCATCGACATGTGATTCCATTTGAACTTCTTTAACCGAACGATTGTCCTACGTGGTGTGTTATGAACCAATGAGCGAAGCAGAAGGATAACCATTGGCAGTTGGACTATTGCGACCGTTCCTGTGAGGGAGATGAATGGACTATGAGAGAATGGATTACTCTCTAGAAATGGCGGATGATGATAAACAGTGTGAGATAATGAAGTGTTGCTCGATTGAACACAGATTGATCTGAGTGAATTCATTGTATATTTTATGAGAGCTATTCTATACAAGATTGATCAGTAAATGTGTTGTAAAAATTGACATCAGAAAGTGAATTTGATCTCTCTATGTAATTTTCTTTACTATAATAATACAAAGTATGGCTTTTCTTGGTCTGGTGGTTTTACTCTAGTAAGGGTTTTCCCATGTAAATCTGGTGTCCAATTGTGTATGTGTTCATTTCTCCTTTTTGTTATTCTTTTCAAGTGTATCTTAATGAACTGTAATTAAACAATTTAAAGTCATATCTGCATTCTTCCCTGAGGTTTTCACGTTAGGAGAGTTTGTTCTGCACCTAACATTTCCTTATAAGTGGTATAGCCTGGCAAGTTGTGTTATCCTTGTGGGTACGTTGGGTTTTTTGTGTCAATTCTGTTTAGTGGGAGTCCTGTAGAAGTCTAGTAATTTTAATTATAGATTAAGATGGAAAGCACATGAGGAAAGATTGAAATTGAGAAATTCAATGGCAGTAATTTTGAGTTGTGGAAACTCAAAATGGAAGATCTGTTGGTTGATCGTGATCTGTGGCTTGTTATGTCTAGAACGAATCCTACATGCATGAAGCAAGAGGATTGGGACCTTGCAGATCAAAAATCAAAGGGGCTGATAAGGCTCTGTTTAGTAGACTCTGTTCTTCTAAATGTTCATGAAGAAAATATAGCATCCTCTCTGTGGAAAAGACTGGGAGCTATTTATCAGGGCAAGTCCCTGGTGAATAAGTTGTTCTTGAGGAAGAAGCTTTAATCTTTGAAAATGTAGGATGGAGCGTCTATTGCTGATCATTTGAATGCTTTCAACATGTTGATTGCTCAATTAGCATCTGTGGGTGTGAAGATTGATGAAGAAGATCGATGTATGCTATTGTTGTGTTCTTTTCCAGATTCTTGGGATCACTTGGTGATGGCTATTGGGAGTACTACTTCCCCTTTTAAGATGGAATATATTGTTGCTTCTTTGTTAACAGAAGAGATGAGAAGAAAATCTTCTGAGATGGAGAAGGAGGCTCTTGTTGTTAGAGGTAGATCGAAAGAAAAAGGCAAGAAGAAGGACAAGAAGTCCAAATCCAAATCAGAGGGGAGATCAAAGTCTCCTGGTAAGAAGTCCAAGGTAAAGTGTTGGAATTGTGGGCAACCTGGTCATGTCCAAAAGGATTACAAAGAGGAGAAAAGAAGAAGAAGAAGTATTCTTCCAAAAATGATTCTTCGTAGAGTGATGCAGATGTTTTCATTGCAGCCTTGGCTACACAGGCATCAGATGATGTCTGTTGATTGATTTTGGAGCATCTTTCCACATGACATTTCATAGAGACTGGTTCACTAAGTATGAAAAATATGATGGTGGAAGGGTGTATTTGGCAAGCGATTCATCTTTGGAAATAGTTGGCTATGGAAGAGTCAGAATTCAATTCCCCGATGGAAGAGTGAAGGGAATCAATGATGCAATGCATATACCAGGTCTGGCTCAAAACTTACTTTCTGTTAGTAAGCTGAACGATGGTGGAGTGCAAATCTCATTCTCTGGAAATGGTTGCAAGATGACAAGAGGCTCAATGGTGCTAGCTAGGGGTGCTTGCATTGGTACCTTGTATAAGCTAGATGCACATGTTGTGCAATGCAATAGTGTCTCTGTAAAGTCACAGAAGGCTACTCATGGAGAAAATGAGGAAAATGTTCTTGATAGTGAAAACTCTATGGAAGTTAAACTTCCAATAGAAAAGACTATGCTCTGGCATCATAGGCTTGGCCACATTGGAGAAAAATGTTTTAAAACCTTGAAAAATAAAAACCTGGTAGAAGGGCTTGATGATTGTAACCTCGAATTCGAGTTTTGTGAACATTGTATATATCGTAAACAACATCGTGTTTCATTCTACTCTAGTCCTCACAAATCTTGTTTACTTGATTATATACATTTTGATTATTTTTTCTAGTAAATGTTCCTTCTTTGTCTAAATCAAGATATTATGTATCATTCATTGATGATTATTCAAGAAGGGCATTTGTTTATTTTTTGAAAAGTAAATTAGAAGTGTTCAGTCATTTTAAGGAATTTAAAAACCTTGTGGAAAATCAAATTGGAAGAAAAATAAAATGTTTAAGAACTGGTAATGGTGGTGAGTTTTGTTCTAATGAGTTTGAAAGGTACTGTAAAGATCATGGGATTAAAAGGCATAAAAATACACCCTACACTCTGCAAAAAAATGGAGTTGCTGAAATGTTCAACAGGACAGTGATGGAAAGAGCACGAAGTATGTTAAGCAGTGTTGGCTTGGAGGAGAAGTTCTGGGCTGAGGCAGTTGCAACAACATGTTATTTAATAAACCATTCTCTGAATTCCACTCTTTTGAGAAAACACCTTTGGAAGAATGGTCTGGAAAGAAGCCCTCTTTGAGACACATTCATGTCTTTGGTTGTGAGGCATATGCATATGTGCTAAATGAAAAAAGATGTAAATTGGAAAACAAGGTTGTTAAATATATTTTTATTGGTTATAGTGCTAGCATAAAAGGATACAAGCTTTGGAATCCTGATATAGAGAAGGTTCTATACAATAGAAGTGTTATTTTTTGTGAGCTGAAGCCTTCTACTTTGGATCTACAGTCAGAGACAAAATCATAAAATAAAAGGGATGTAGTTGAAATTCCTCTGACACCAGATAAAGAGGAATTGAAAATTCAAAATGTACCTGAAACCAAGGAGAGCTCAAGTAGTTTCGAGAGTTCTAAAGAAGAAGAGAACCTCAACCTCAGCCTGTGAGGAGGTCAACACGTAAACCAAAGAAACCTGATAGGTATGGGTTTTCTTTAATAGATTCTACTTGTGCCTATGCTTTAATTTCTAGCACTGATGAGCCTAGGACTGTGAAAGAGGCATTTAGAATGTCTGATTCAAACTCTTGGTTAGAAGCCATGAATGAAGAAATGGCATCATTAGAAAAGAATGATACTTGGAGTTTGGTTTCCTTGCCTGAAGGCAGAAAAGCTGTTGGTTGCAAATGGGTATTTAAAAAGAAAATAGGTTTGAATGGCAGTGTGGAAAAGTATAAGGTGAGGTTGGTTGCGAAGGGATATTCCCAGGTAGAAGGAATTGATTATGGATAAATATTTTCTCCTATAGCTAAGCTGACGTCTATCATATTTCTTTTGTCACTTGCAGCAACGTATGACTTAGAGATTGAACAGATGGATGTGAAGACAACATTACTTCATGGTGACCTTGAAGAAGAAATTTATATGTCCCAGTCTAAGCAGTTTGAGGAAAAAGGTAAAGAAAAACTAGTTTGCAAGTTGAAAAAATCTCTGTATGGATTAAAATAATCTCCTAGAATGTGGTATCATAAGTTTGACACATTTTTTTTGTCATTGGGATTTGTAAGATCAAAATTTGATCATTGTGTGTATTACAAAGCTGAAAATGATCGTGTTCTTATTATTGCTCTCTATATTGATGATATGTTGTTCATAGGCAATAGTAAGTTAATGATTTCTGATCCAAAATCTCAATTATCTGCAAAGTTCAAAATGAAAGATCTTGGTGCAGCCAGGTATATTCTGGGAATGGAAATAACCAGGGACAGGAAGAGTAGAAAACTTTGGCTTGAAGTCAAAGTAAGTATATTAATATTGTTCTGGAGAGATTTTGTATGACTGATTGCAAGCAGCTAGTTGTTCTAGTGTTGCAAGGAATGAAGCTATCTATTGAATACTATCCAAAATCTCATACTGAGATAGAGGACATGACCAAAGTGCCTTATGCTAGTGTAGTTGGCAGTTTAATGTATGCAATGGTCTGTACAAGGCTAGACATTGCCCAAGCAGTGGGAGTACTTAGTCGTTTTATGGAAAATACTGGAAGGACACATTGGGATGTTGTGAAAAGAGTGTTTGGATATCTGAAGGGAACTTCAAAATATGCTTTGTGTTACCATGGAAATTTGGTGGAATCACAAAGGACTCTTAGCATTCGAGGTTATGTGGATTCTGATTAGGCAGGGGACATTGACAGCAGAAGATCCACTAGTGGATATATCTTCATGATGAATGGTGGTGCAGTTAGTTGGATGAGTAAGCTACAGGTTGTAGTTGCTTTGTCCACTACAAAGAAATACATGGCAGCAACACTTGCCTGTAAAGAAGCAATCTGGTTAAAAAATATGTGTTCTAACATTGGGTTTTATGCAGGGAAAATTACAATTTACTGTGAGAGTCAGAGTGCTATTTGTTTGGCAAAAAATCCTACTTTCCATGCTAGGAAAAAACATATTGATGTCCAGTATCATTTTGTATGAGATATGGTGGAGGATGGAATGGTCTCTTTAGAAAAAGTGGATACTCTAGAAAATGTTGCAGATGCATTGCTGAAACCAGTGAGCACAGACAAGTTCAGGTGGTGTGCCATTTCGATGGGCGTTAGTTCCCATGAATTTTAGTAGTTTTGTTATGCTCTAGAGGTGTCAGTACGATCTTCGTCAAGTGGGAGATGGTTGCAAAACATGCTCAAGCTTACTGACATGAAACTCCTAAAAGAGAAAAATTGGTGAGACCCTCTGGAAGTCTTACCAACTAGCAGTTGTGTTCAAATGTCCAAAGTCGCTGAGACTTTGGTTTTGTCTTGCAGACGGGATTCATTGGCAAGACATGTCTATCACTATGAAATTTCTATCTCTCTCCATCCAGGAAGACCTCTTGCCGATGGGTTGAATCCTGGTGAACATCAGGGAGACTCTTGGAGACGAGTGGCATCGAGGAGAGGCATGAACCTTTGGTATAATCTCCTACCAATGGCTATAGTATCGCCGATGGGTATGCAACTTTAGTGAGAACTCTTGTCAATACGGCGTGGTCTCCTTAATAGATTAGCATTCAGTATAAGCTCTTGCTGATAGCACTTTTCTCACCGACAGCTCTACACAATGAACATCGGTATAACATAAAGGTTCTATAAGACTCTTTGCAATAGCGAAACTCTTGTCAATAGATCTGCACAAGATGGATTTTTGTTCGGTATGATGTCTCGTCGATAGTGATTGTCTTGCTGATAGAGTTACAGGAGTTGAACATTGGTGTGAAGTCTTAGCGATAGCCATGGTTTTTCCAATGGTTCTGCAGTGGATATCAATGTGATGTCTTACCGATAGAGTGATTCTGGGTGATAGGTTTGAACTCGTTATGACTCTTGCTGATAATGATAGTCGAGCATTGTGGCATTGAGGAGACACGACCTAGTGTCTCACCGACATGTGACTCCATTTGAACTTCTTTGACCAAACGATTGTCCTACATGGTGTGTTCTAAACCAATGAGCGAAACGGAAGGAGAACCGTTGGTAGTTGGACTATTACGACCATTCCTATGAGGGAGATGAATGGACTATGAGAGAATGGATTACTCTTTGGCAATGGCGGATGATGATAAATTGTGTGAGATAACGAAGTGTTGCTCGATTGAACACAAATTGATCTGAGTGAATTCATTGTATGTTTTCTAAGAGCTATTCTGTACAAGATTGATCAATAAATGTGATGTAAAAATTGACATCAGAAAGTGAAGTTGATCTCTCTATGTAATTTTCTTTACTATAATACAAAGAGGCTTTTCTTGGTGTGGTGGGTTTTTGTCCCATAAGGGTTTTCCTATGTAAATATGGTGTCCAATTGTGTATTTGTTCATTTCTCCTTTCTGTTATTCTTTTCAAGTGTATCTTAATGAACTGTAATTGAACAATTTAAAGTCATATCTGCATTTTTCCCTGAGGTTTTGACGTTAGGAGAGTTTGTTCCGCACCTAAGCTTTCCTTACAAAATATACACTATATTTTTACTATCTACTACTATCCACTACTACCACTTCTACTAAAACTGATCATGACAGGCTATTGGAAATTCCCTTTTATAAGACAAGGGAAGCATGCAAGCACTGAGTACTCTCCACTACCAAAGATAAAATTGTAATAGGTTTCATCACAAGACAACCTTAAAATCTGATAAAAGAAAATCTGATATCACAATAAAAATTGAGTTGCTTCAATAATGGTGCTAGGTACAACAACTTGATGAGCTAGATGCCACAAGAGCTTCATGTAGATATCCTATCAAAAGGAAGATACAAGTTTGTAAATTCTTGATTAAATCTAATTTGATCTATTGCAGGTAGTAATGGAATCGTTAAAAGGAAGCTGACCCTTGTAGCTGTGAAGGAATAAAACAATTTTCCACCCAAAAAAATGTGCAAAGATATTGTTCTAACAATGAAGAAACCCGCCCCAAAATAAAAGGTGATGTGGCATGTTGGTGGGCATTCTTCAAAAATTTAGAGAGTAGTATGTGGAAAATCCCCACTAGGTGGCCACGTGTCCTACTTTGGGCCTAAAAGGAAGGTGATATTCAAAAAGGTTGCATATCCATTATGTGGCACCATTACACACCTTTTTCCAAAATTATCCCACAACCTCCAAAATGATACACCAATGTGACACATAGCGAGGAAAAAACAAAAGCTAAAAAGGTAAGAATTATCGAGGCTAAACGAACAAAGAAAAAAATCATACTTAAGAGCAAAAATTGCCTCATAGTTTTTGGCAACTCATAGGGGGCCATCGCCTGTGGAGACATGAACCCAAAGAAATAAAACAACATAAAAGGAGAAAGGAAATCTACAATCCCTTAAAGCTTGAGGAATCTAGAATGAAGATACTCCCAGTCCTCATCAGAAGGTGGAGCCAATGCATGTAGCATTTTGAAAGCCTGATCCAAGTTGATTATCTCCTTGAAGGAGACTCCTACACATTTCACTCATGCTGCTTCGATGTTGAAGTAGAGCTAGGCCAAGGAAGGAAGCACCTTTTCAATCTCTTCGGTCATAGGCAACGAGCTCAATTTTTTGAGTTCCAACTAGCCTCGTTGCTTAACCTCTAAAGCTTTCCTGAGTTGTTCCTTAGTAAATACTACTCCACCAAGGAAAAATGGTGAGGGAAAACCTAATTGGATCAAATATTTGAAATCCTCTCTCATTTTGTCGACCTTCTTAGTTAGTCCTAGCTGACAATTCATGGTCCTTTGGGTCACCTATTTGCACATGATGAACTCATTTTCCTTCCTAGAAACCACGCTTTGGTCTAAAATCCCAGTGCTCACTAGATTCTCCTCAATCACCTTATACAACTTGGTTATTAAATTACCCAACTCAACAAAATAGAGGGTGACTACATGCAAAATTTGGTTGACTGCTAGGCCAACCTTCGAGTTCAAATCCTATGAATCTGATACCTTAGAGCTGACTTTAGGGCCATTGTTATAACCTTAATTCTTTCCCAATGGGAGGAAAGCAACCCTTGAAGTATCAGGAAGAGTTCAGATCTTCACACCATGGTCAATTACTACAAGAACTTAGACTCCTTAGCTTTATATCCTCCTTCAACTGATCGATCTCTCTCTAATCCATTTGAATCTTGTTCGCCACTTAAGACCGAGTGCTAGAAAGTTCTCCCTACATCTTGTTCTTTTCCTTTTTGAATTTCTCACCTAACTACATAGTTTGGTTCTTAGCCTTAGACCATTTACCTTGTGTTTCTTGTAGCTCTTTCTGCAATTCTCTACATCTGTTCTCTTGTTGGCCCTATATATTGGCAAACTCCTTTTTCTTTTATTTCCATTCCTCTACAACCTTTTACATTTGGTCATTTAAATCTTTTGTTAGTTTTCACTTGGTCTAGACCTCACACATAATATTTTCCACTTTGGCCAAAATTGATCCTTTTCAGTCTAAGTGACTTCAAGTGACATAGCCACTTTTCCTTGCAAATCTTGTGTCTGCTTTAGGTCATAAATCTCTATATCCTTTTCCTTTAACTCCACCTAGTGCTTGTCAACTGTAGACTTTATATTTTATGACTTTTCTCCCCATTTCTTTAATTTCTTCTCTAGCTTCGTGTAATTAGTGTATACCACCTTTTGTGTGGCTTTAGCGAGGCCTATCTTGTCATGGGGAAACACCTCCTTCAAGTTTAGGACTAGATTTTAAATCTTATATTCCTCATATTGCATCTCCTCCTCTATCTTGGAAACTAGTGGCTTCATAGCCAAAATCATCAGGCACCTTCACTTTTCATCAAAACATGTTTCCAACTTTGTAGCGGTTGGAGCTACCATAGCCTTCACCAATTGCTTTCACTATTTTCTTTCCCTTTAGGCTTGCTTGGTCAACTTTATCTGGGTTTGTATTTTTTGTTGGGACTCAATACTATGTGTAGCAATGGGGATTCTAGAAGGGAGGCCATAAAGAGTTGTCTAGGGGGTGCTTTAGATAACTTGGGCTTGAGGAGAGGCAAAGGGAAAAGCTATCATGAGAAGGGTGGAATACCTCACAAATATTGAGTGGAATTTGGAGTACTCATTGGGCTAAGGGGTGTAGTGGTTGAAAAAAGAGGCATAGGCTTGGAAGTAGGAAATAGTGATGAAACTTGTAACATGGGTGGCTCTGAGATGGAAACTTGGGTCTCAAATAAAGAAATTAAAATTTTGACCATAGCTGCAACAAAAGACACATGTTTGACATGTGAAGCTTTAGCAAGAGGCTCATTAGAAAACATAGTAGGGGGTGTGCAAGGATAAGCAGGTTAGAATCAACCAATGGAGGATTCAACTCCTAGGATAGATGGCTCTAGATACTAATGAAGCAGTGGAAGAAAGAACAACAAGTGCAAACCTTACCTGAACCATGGGGGCTGAAGATGCTTGCAAGGAAGAATTCACCTCTTCCTCTTCCTTTTCCAAAGATACTTTCCCACCCTATTCTTGGATTATCCTTCTCTTCAAAGAAGATTCATTTGTTGCTCCAGACCCTTCAACTACCGACCTCGATGAACCCTAGGTTCCCCTACATCAGTTGAATACTTATTCACAGATCATCGGGTCAATTTTAGTTGTCTAAATATTAGTAGAAGAGGATACTTGTGGACCCTTTTGTCACAATAATACCTATTCCTTCCCATTTCCTATTTTGTTCACCTAGGGTGGTGACTTGGAACCTTGGACATATTCTTGTTTAGGGTCCTTATTAGATCGTTGATCTGAATCGAACTTGGCTTCTTTAGCATAAATATTTTCAAAATCTTTGTCCATGGGGACAGCTCTATGAAAGGGACCAATTTTCTTGATCTCCTACTAATATCTCTAGAAATTGGTCACTTTTCTTTCATACCACCCCTTCTTCTTTAGTTGTTTTTTGATGGATTTGTCCATCGGCATGCTTGGGTTGAAATCTACCATGAATTGATAGAAATTGAGCCACCAGGGTTGCACAAATGGTATAGTTTTCAAGCCAACAAAGGAATCTTCATTGCATTTGGTCAGATTTCACCTTTATTCCCAATATGGCCATGTCTCATACCAAAATGATAGGCACCCCTTTAGATTATATTTCCATTTGTCGTAGATAAGCCCCAGGCCAAGATAGGCCAATTTACTAGTCAACATATGTTTCTCTTCCCTTTTCACAAGTGCCACTTCTCTCTTTCCAATGGTGAGATGGATTGCATGAATCTTTTTCTTTTTCTTCTTGGCATCGTAGTCCTAATTTACAATTGATAATTGTCAGTATACTCCCAGCATAAGTGTTCTGGTCATTACAAATATTGGAATCCAAGAAGGGTCTCCTATAAACCCATGACATCTAATGAAATTAAAATCTAGGCCCATGAAATAGTCAAGTGGGGTTTCATATCTCTTCATCCATTCTAGATCCTTAGGAGGGAACCTTTGTAGAGGCTGTTGGGATAGATATTGATGAACTGGGTTCATAAAATATGAAGAAAATGTATACTAGTTGCATGTGCTTGAAAGCACATGGGTCCACACCAAAACTAGTTTGAAAAACTTTGATCCATTCCAATATTAAGCAACAATTGAATTTTAAAAAATTTAGGATTTTGGTGCAATACCAAATGTACCAAAAAAGAGGAATACATGAACTTAAAATTATGGTAACTATACTCCAATTTCCTGAGCATTTTGTCTGCAAATATCTTGGAAAATTCATAATGGAATTTTCATTTTCCCTTTTTGAGCATAAAGGCCAAAACCATATGATATTATAGAACCTCATCACCACAATCCATGCCATATACAAAGGCTAGCATCAAAAAAACATCTTGCAAGTTTGAGTTAAATTGACTAAACACCAAAGGGAAGGTATGCTCCTCACTATTAGGTCCTCGACTTGTCTTGGTCCTCTAGAATGATAACTTAAATCTCTGCTTGACCTCTAGAATCTTTCCATGCCTCTTTGTGAGAAATTATCAACCTCCATGTTAGCAGCGATACATAACATATCCCTTATGGCCACAAAATTGATGGTGATTTTTAACTCTCCACCCTTGATGACCCCATTTTCCCTATCCAGCTTCTCCACACAAATACCTACCAGCTTCGAGCATGAATGTGTGAAAGGTATCATACATTGTGGTAGACCACGATAGTAGACTCTTACTCTAAGGCTCTTGAAATTTCCTGCTTCCTACCTAGAAACCATTTGTTGGAAGGCCCCTTCTCGTAGACTTTTAGGGTTGTGATGCAGCTTTAGGTTGAAGATATTATCTATGAAATCCTTGACTACTTCTGGTTTGATGTGGGTTTTAGGCCCTATGATTTTGGTACGAGGAAAACTTTGTTCCTCTAGAATCTATGCATTATCATAGGAGAAATCTCCAAATATGTTGACATAACATGGCTGAGAGAAGGGAATTTCAGTACCCCTACCATAGGATGATGCTTCAATATCCATTATCATGTCTTTTGAAAGAATTATATGAAATATTGCTTCTTCACTTAGATAAATTTTCCTATCACCAAGGTCACACACTTAGAAATTTTTTGCTGAACAGCTCTTTAATTTTCACTGATGCATATTAAGTAAATGCATGGCCATTATTACTAGCCTTTTGAGTGTTGCCAGTGAAGGAAAAATATGTAGAATAAATGCATGAATTCTTTAGAAGCACAACCTTCACTTTGGGAAGGGAATTAAGTACATTCCTTACATCATTTTTGAAGAAGGAAGGCCTTAAGAAATGGGAGACATAATTAGAAAAGAAATTTTCATTAAATAAGTAGGAAGTGGCCCTTAAAATGGTCTTTCCATATGATGGAGTTGGTTGGTGATTACGATGGTGACAAACACATGGAAGTAAACTAGATATATCTGGTTATTAATGCCAACACCTGCATTGAATTTTTAGAGCCTTGTGAAATCCCATACTTATGATTTCCCTTTAGTTCTTTTTCTCAACATGCATTTCCTATTGTCATTCTGACAGGAAAAAAAAATTGTTTGTGAATTTCTAGCTCACTTTTTTTTCTATAAATAGCATGCATTCTTCACAAATATTTATTATGTTTGTAAATTCTTTATTTTTCATTCCACAAGGTGTGGGCACTCTGATCAGACTCTTGAGTTAGAAAATCCAGGTGGCCTTCATAAGAGAGTTCACTAATGACAGAATTAAGAGGCTCCTGAAGACAAAGAGTCCCTTGACAACTAATGTGTTTAAGTGGGTATTGGGGAGAGAATTTTTTATGGACTCAAACCAATACTGAGCCAACATAGACACCATTTATTAGTTCATCACTTCCTTTTTGGACATGAATATTACTAATTCATGGATAGTACAACTCTAAAAGACCATGTTCTGTAAAGAGTATCTGATAAACCTTAAGGAAGTCATTATCATAGTGGTACTAGGCCTTGGTATACCGGGCGTCACCATGGACCTCCATTGGCATCTAGATAATGTTGAGTTAGTTCCTTGGATTTCCTTGCTATCTAATTTTTGAATGATGAATCTTGAGCAGCATCGGCAATGGGTGAGGTCTGCTAGCTCCTTCCTCCTTTGTTTGAACAACATTGATCAATTTTTTGACGTAGAATGGCTCACTACTTTTGATCATTTGGTGTTAAACCCTAGCTGAGCAGTGGTGAATGCCGATGATTGACCCCTATTTAGTTTTCTATGGATTCATGTGATGAAAACCCTACTAATATAAGCCCAAGACTTCAAAAATATCACAGTGTTTTTTGCTTGCTACGATCTGGAGGTTGAAATTCATGCTACCTGGGCTACAACCTCCAACATTTTGGCTATAATGATGGATATCATTTTTTGTTGTTTTGAAAAGAAGATTTTTTTACTTTCTACTCTGAGCTCACGAGCTCCCTCGAAAATAGGCCTCAGTACCTTGAAGTGTATGTAAATTTTGTCTTATAAATATAATTATATCTTTTCATCATTTTTGTACTTGTTTTATTCGCAAAAAAAACATATTCACAAAAAATTTATACATATGGTATAAAAAGTGTAAAATGTTTAAGAACTACGAGCCTTTAATTAAATAGCTTCAAATGAATACCATTTATTTGTATCCCTATGATGTTTACATTCATGTCTTTGATTTTTTATGTGTTACTAGCCTTGCATTTAGAAATATAGAAAGAACCTTTCCACAAAGAGTCGAATTTGGCATGTTGGCCTAGTTTAGGATCCATTTTGTCAAACTTTAAGACCAAGCTCCCCTCCTTGAATCCCAAGTCAGAGGCCTTTTCATCAAACCATTGTTTGACAACCTGCTGGATTTTTATCATGGCCTTGAATACTTTTTCTCTTTTCTCCTAAAGGCTTAGTAGTTCAGCTAGCCTTACTTCCATTCCACCACTTTCCTTGACGTTTAAAGAATTCAACAGTTGTAGTTTCACAATCTCCATTGAAATGGGTAGGACCACCTCCTTCCCATATACTAGTTCATAGGGAGAAGCCTTTAAGGTTTCTTTTGGGGTTATGCGGTCTGCCCATAAAGCCGCTCGTAGGTTCTTGTGCCATTCTTTCTGATGTTTTGAACCAATGTTCTTTATTAGCTGGATGAATTTTATGTTGGTAAATTCCACCAATCCATTCCCCTATGGATAGTAATTTGAAAAATTATTTAGATAGACTCCATGCTTGAGAGAAAAATCTTACATCCTAGACCCAACAAAGGCTTGTTCATTGTTCGAGATGATGGTTTTTGGGGAGCCGAATCTGTTTGCTAGTTCTTAAAGAAATTTGACAATCTTCACCTTAGTGGCATTATTTAGAGGAGCTACCTCTATCCATCTCGCAAACTAATCAATTAATGGTCATTAATATCCACTTATGTCTTGAGTTGGAGATGGGATTGATCATCCTAATGAAATCCAATCCCCATTGTACGAAGGGTGCATAGCAGAGTTCTTCCACTTTCCAATGTAAAACTGACATTGAGAGAACTTTCTTGCTAGATTATGGGATTTGGTAAATAGGGTGGGCCAATAATACCCTTCCTACATGATCTTTAAAGCAATGGTTTTGGAATAGAAGTGTTCACCTTCTAGATTACTATGGAATTCACTCAAAATTTTCTCAACTTGTACTTTATCCATGTAGTGGAGGAGGACTCCATCGAAATTCCTTTTAAATAGAAGGCCTTTGATATGTACATACCTATTTCCTTGGAGTATGTAGTTTCTACTCTTGTGTGTGAGGATATTGGGTAGGTATCTACTAGGCTACATAAATCTTATCCGATCAACCACCCAAGACTCATCTAACTTGAATTGGTTCATGAAATCCTAATCCATCATTTTAGCTCCCACCTTGGGGTTGATTTCTTAGGTGAGATACTCACACAATCCTTCCTTTGACTAGCTTTGTGAGCTAGATATTTACATCATATTCTAGGGTCTTAGAGATCTAGTTGGACCTTTTTCTATGATTTCTCCCTCTATGATATACTCCCTTACGTTGGGATGAGTGATGAGGACAATAATTTTGTTGGCCAAAACCAAGTGTCGAAATGTTTTAAGACTCTTGACTATTGTGAAGGCCTATTTCTCTACAAAATTATATTTGGTTTCATCCCCCTTTAAATTCCGTGAATGGAAATCGATAGGGTGTTCTCTACTTCCCTCCTCCTTTTGCACAAGCACAAAGGCTATGTTATGTTCACCACTATAGACATACACTACAAATTCCTCCAAAAAGTCTAGGTTTACTAACACCAGAGCTGTAGAAATGGCTACCTTGATTTTCTTGAAGGCAAGTTTGCCTTCTTGAGTCCACTTGAAAGCTAGGCCTTTCTTCAACATTAGCATAATAGGTCTCACAATTCCTATGAAATATGAGATGAACCTACTAACAAAGTTGACCTTTCCTAAGAAATATTGCAATCCCTTTTGGTTGACTGGTAGCGGTGGTTCCATTATAGATTTCACCCTCTTAGAGTCAATAGCTATCCCTTAGAGACCATGAGGCCAAGAAACTTACCTTGTGGCACCCTGAATGCACATTTTTTGGGATTTAAGGAAATCCTAAATTGTTGACACCTTTGAAGGACCCTTTCTAGGTTATCAAAATGGTTACCCTTAGATTTCAAAAATATGGTCAAGTCATCTAGAGAGATAAGGATGATCTTATTGATCAAATCCTTGAATGCAATGTCCATCGCACACTAAAAAGTGGCACCCATGTTTGATAGGTCAAATGACATCTTTTCATATGCAAATATTCCCCAATTAGTGGTGAGCATCTTATTATGTTGATATTATTCTTTCACATAGACTTGATTATATCACAAAAACTCATCAACTAGCAAGAACATTTTCGACCCTGCCATAGTTTGCAAGATTTGTTCCATCGAAGGTAGAGCATAATGATATTTTAAAGAGGCCTTCTTTAAGTCTCAAAAATCCATTCGAAGTTAGATTTCACCATCCTTCTTTTGGACGTGGATCAAATTTCATACCCACATAGAGTTCTTAATTAGGTATATGATCCTTGACTTGATTGACCTTGTGAGCTCTTGTGCCATTAAGGCTTCTACTTTCGAGTTGATCAAAATTTTCTTATGTTGAATCATCTTGGACCCCTCAACAAGGTCAATGTTGTGTGGAATTATGTTTAGATCATAGCCTTTCAGATCATCATATATCCAAACTATGACCCTATTGTATTTCATGCATAAGGATCTAAGCCTTTCCTTATCTTCTTATGGAATGTTCCTCTTGACTAAGGTTTCTATGATCTCTAAAATTGAGGTCCTCATAGTCTTCTTTGTTGGATGCAAATATCCTTTTACTATTTCTTGATTTTTCATAGTTGAAGAGGTTCTCTAGAGTGATTAGACCTTGTGGGAGCTTATTGGTTTTGAGCTAGATTATTTTCTCCTCACTAGATTCTTTGGATCTTGGCTATGCTTGTTCAATAATTTCTCTTAACAGTCATAGGAATGCAATAGTTTGGGCATCATCTTCAAAGACCTACCAATTTTAATCATTGTCAGGAATAGATAGTTGGATAACGATTCATACCGCATGTTGGATTTTAGCTGGCATGAACTGTGAGAAAATTAGAGCCATTGTATCTGTGAGAGTGTTTTGGGACCTCAAAATGACTTGGATATTGAAAGCCTCAATCCCTTCGATCAAATCCCACACCTTGTGCTGGTAGCATCGTATTATTACATTCTTTGCAGTTGATTATCCTCATACCTGATTTGTCACTACCTCAAAATATTTGAACATTTGTATCCCTTCAATGCCAATTCATTCCACTAGCATCAGGCTATGAATTAGTCATTCATACTCCACATCATTGTTCATACATGGAAACTGAAAATAGAAAACTCTAAGAGTCACTGAACTAATTGGAGATATAAGGTGGATACCAACTCCAATTCCAGTCTTGCATTTGGCACCATCAAAGTGAAAATTCCTTAAGCCATCATTAACAGATTCTCCTGGATCCTCTTGTTCCTTGACCAATTTTGGGAGGGCTTGATCTTCATCAAAGATTACATATGTTCCCAAACTGGTGGCATGAAAATTACTGAAAGGATAAAAATCAATAAACTGGTTTAGTAGGACTTCCTCTTTTTGGCTCTAATCACTTGTGGTGTTCATCCTCCAAAATTTCTACATAGTATATATCTTTCTTGGAAATGGATGTGTGTGCAGCTTCGAAGCTCATCACTGCATTGTTTGTGATATGTTCAAGATGTAAAGGTTCAAATAGAATTTTCATTTTTTCTCCATGTTTAGTCCTCAATATCAGGTGGGACTAGTCAAGATCTAGGAATTCACCTATCTTTGTTGTGAAATCTCATGAAAGGAACATTCCAAAAATGGGGGAATGTTGATTATGACTACCTCCCGCATGACTGTTTGGCTTGGGAAGGAGTATAGGGTCAAAGGGAGGTTCTTAATGTGACCTATGGTTAGGGCGATCTTTCTACCTAATTGCATAGTTCTCTTTTCTATGGGTTGTATTTTAAGTTTAGGGCATTGACTACTAGCTTGGGCATTACCATAGTACTAGCCTCCAAGTCTACCATATTGTTGTGCTATAGTTTATCCCCTACGATAAGTGTTAAGAAGAAGGGGGTGGGTTTTGGCCTACATACCTCCTTTTCATTTGTTTTGTCTCCCACATTTACATATGTTGTGGCTTCCAAAAATTGAGGGTTTTTCCCAGGCCTTTCAATTCTATCTTGGTTGTGTGGTGGGACAAGATCCAATAGTGGAGCTCTCTCCTCTTTACTTAATGAATCATGTAGCAAAGTTTTCTGCTTCAAAATGGATAAAACATCCTATAAATATATATTGGTGAGATCCTTCATCAATTTCAACACAATATTGAGTGCCTAAATTAGCGGTGCCTTTGGTTTGAATGTGAACATATCTCTTACTTTAGGAAGCATTTTTTCTATTATAGTTGGACAGGGAACTTTATCTATACATTTTGGTTGCAATTGTGATATTTATGGTTGAGGTTGTTGTGGTTGCCAAGCTGGTTGTGCTGATGGCACATATGGAACATGCTCCTTGATGAACCTTCTCTTGTATTGGGTATTATAGTCTGACTATACTTGTGGTGCTCTTACTATCAGAACCTCATTTGTTAGCACTGAATCTTCTCCCTACATCCAAGAAAAGAGTGCTTGGTTAGGGGAGATATCTACTTCTTGCTCCAAAGACATCCCTTGCATCTGTGCACTAAGTGTGGCATTCTCAATCCTAGGGGACTGATAACTTTTGGCATCTAAAGGAATGCCTTGAATTATTTGTTTTTCCACCCTTTGTTGAATATTTCCCATCAAACAATTTAAGGGCATGTGGGCATCATTGCATGGGAAGCACCATGCGTTTTTGTCTTCCATGAGGTTGTTATATCCTAGGACTAAGTCCCTACTTGTGTTGGACTTCACTATCTACAATGAAGTGGTTACAAGGACCATCTAGCCTGATACTTGTGGTTGGTTTCCTCCTCTCGAGGCTCCCTAATATGTATTATGTTGGAAGGGTGGTATTCCTCCTTTATAGTTTTGCATCGAGGCTTCAAAGGTGCAGCATGTTGATGCCTAATAATAATGAGCTCATTCACAAAAGTCCTCATTATGTTTTTCATATCATTTACATCTGTAGCTAGTGAAGAGGAGCTTGATGTGCTTGGTCGTGTATTCAGATACACATACATTGAAGGTGGAAATGTGACTGATGTGCTAGGTATTGAGGTAAATGTACTAGGGGTTACTTCCTCTCATGTTCTACCAGATATTTTAGTGAACATTGGCATCAATAGTCGTGGAAAGAGATTTTTGGTGTCAATCAAGCTATTCTCGACTCTCACAAATAAATCATGTGTTTGGTAAAGTATCACCTCTAGGAAATTGTACCATTATTGTGATGTCTAAATTGAAAGCTTTTAGGTAGAACATGAACACCATTATTGTTGGAGGTCCAACTATCATGGGGATCATTTGGTAGGTTTTATGTAACCTAGTATTTAAATCTATCATAGCCTTGTACGAAGCTCTCTTGATCATTATCAACTATTGTAATAAGGATGAGTGATCTCCTTTCTCTGAAAAGTGCTCAAAGAGAATTTCTATAAGTTCATCGCAAGAGTGGATGAAATTGAAAGCTAGGGACCTATACTAATCTTTAGCCTTCCCCTTAAAGGATGTGACTAATATTTTGAGGGCGATATTTTTCTCTATGATGTTGTGAACTCTACAAATATCTGTGATATCTTGGAGATGTTCAAAAGGTGTTTTGAAACCATCCTTGAAAATATTTGGGACTATTTTGAGGGCATTAGCAGGGATAGTGAGCCACACATTTGGAGGAGTGGGAGGAACTAGTGAACAACCATAGTCCCTGGTCATAAAATTCCTTGGAGATCCTTGGAGAGACATAAGGAACAAAACTCTATGAACCTGGTAAACATGTATTCTAATTTAGAAAGTTTGGCCACCTAGAGCCTGGGTAGATAGGGCTCTAGATTCTGGACTAGCACTTCTAACTCTATTTCTTCTAATGGGTAATACAAAACCTGTGACTTGTCTCCTCTAAGGAACAAAAGAAGGAAATTGAGAGTATTTGAAGTTGCCTCTAGAAGAGCATCTTGTTTGGACAATGTGAATGAGTTTACCAGCATCTCCTACTAATTTGATTTAAATGCCCATTTAGGGCTAGGTATCAAATGCTTATAAGAAATATCATGGTCCCATCGGGGATGCTAGAAAAAACTATTAATCATGAAATCTTGCACTTATTTGAACAACCTTATGGGAAATTCAATGAATGTGGGACCTTCTTACGCATCATTGAATAAAATTTAGGATTTTTAAAGAAGTTGAATCTTCCTTTATGTTTGGGGAAAGGTAAAATAAAATGCAAGAATAAAACTTAACTAAGGTGATGCATTGAAATATTTTAGAAATTTTGAAAACCCTAACAAGCTCCTATTTTGGTAAAATAAACACATAATGTTGTGCATACCCCCTTCATTATTGGAAGGAGAACATACAACTAAGGCCTATGCAAGCACAAAGTAACCATTTAAATCCTTCATGGGAAGCACCCATTAATGTTCGACAGAAAATAGAGAACCCAAATTTGAACAAGATATTTCATATCCTTACAGAATTACTTTTCCTTAACAACATAATATTAAATCTAACATAATTTCAATAGGAAAATGAAAGATTAACATGACATTGTGTATTGTCGAAGAAAATTAATCCTTTTTCACACTTAATTTGGATAATTAACATAAATTTGAATTAATTGTATCTTGGAATAGTGTTGTAATGTGTTGTACACATTCACATCATTCTAGGGTCCTTATTTAGTTAAAATGTACCTTAAGCTGTCCTTTGCAAGAGTGTTTTAAATTGTTGCAGCACACTTTCACAATTTTCTAAGGTTTGTTTAGTGAATTAAGCCTAGTGGGCTCATTTTAATGAAACGTACCTAATGTGTACCCTATTGACGTGTTTTAAATTGTTGTAACACTTTCACATTTATCTAGCGTCCTCTTAATTAATTATGGTTAATTGGATTTAATGAACCCCTTTAATTCAAAGTTAAACAGTATGACACCTCTTGAAGATCTATCCCGACACCCACAATTGAAATTACATAACAATTAATTGGGAAAAATCAAGGTCCTAGAAATTTGTGCTAGGACCCATTCGCCCTAGGTGGTGAATGGTTCCTCCCTCTATAGGACCCAACTTTATCATTTGATTCTAAATGAGTTTTTAGTGACCTTTCCATCCCCCAGGGTTAGGTCCTGGAAAAATGATCTAGGACCCATTTGCCCTAGGTGGCGAATGGGTCCTCCCTTAATGAGGACCTTAATTTTGAATTTCATTGTCATGGGAATTTAATGATTTTATCTCTAGATCTAGTGTCGGCTTGAATTGTTTTAATTTGGGGGTTAATCTCCTAATTTAGTATAAATAAGGACTCAATTCACATTGTTTCACCTAGAAATTTTTATGAAATATCTATTAATTTACAAGAGTATTATAGAGAAATTCAAGATAATTTTCAAAAGAATTTCAAGGCATATTATCAAGTGTTTATTGTAGCAATTCAAGATCATATCATCATGTCAAAAGTTTGATGCATTCATGCATGTTCTTAAACTAAGATTATGAGTGTAGCATTGGAGATCTATTGCAAGAATAGTTCACAGCATATTCAAGGTTCAGGATCTACATTCTTCATGGCCATTGCATGTTAGATTGAATATTTTTGTTACAAGACTACATCCAAGGTATCTACATTGCATCATTTCATGTTTCATGCTTAAATTTCATTGTCTCATCATGTGGTTTATTACCTACAAGGGGTTATACCTAGTAAAATCTCTATTCACTAACAATCAACAAGTTTGTCTTCCCTTGAATATGTGTTTGTAGATTTATAGGTTGAATATCAAGTGGAAATCAAGTTTAGAGAAAAATCATCAAAGTCGTCAAGTTGTGAAAGTTTCCCTTTAAACTGCAAGAATGGAGAATTGAAGCTACAAAATTAAGTATAGGTTTTCGTGAGCTAATAACTAGCAATTTGAGAGTGCAAATATCAAGGAAAATAATCTACATCTTAGTTTCAAAAACCCTAATAGGGATCCATTCACCACTAAAGGCGAATGAGTCCTTTGTGCCCTAAAAACAAGCTTCTTGTAAGAAGGTACACACCTCTTTGAGCTCTAAAAATTTCCCTCATAGTTGCTATAATAGTTAGGTATCATTTCTTATTGTTATTTGTATATTTTGACCCTATAATTTCATTTAATTGCATAGTGTTTAGTGTGGGAAAAACTTAGTGGTTCATTTCATTTTGGTGAGCACTATTTTTCCACATAATCATTAATGGTGAACCTAACATATTGAACATTGCAATTTTCTAATTTTGAAGTCTTTCATTACATCCTAGGTTAGATCTATCATTCATTTTCATTTAATTTGTATTGAATTAAGATCTCATTTAGGGTTTCTTGCATTGCATTTATAATTGCATCTCATTTAGGGTTTAAATTTGCATTGTCTTGCATCTTTTCAATTCTAAAAAGTACAAAAATAAATCAATCATTGTGCATCTTATTTAGAAATTATTTATTTTCATTTGAAAATTTTAAAAAAAAAATTATTTCAACTTAGGTCCTCACATTCATCTTTTCGTTGCATTTTCACATTGCAATTTTGGAACATCTAAAATTAAAACTCACTGCCTCAGACTTGGAACTTAAAGATATTACTGAAAGCTTCAAAATTGTTAAAAATAGTTTTAAAACACCTAAGTAGGACCCATTCACCCTTACTAGTGAATGAGTCCCTAATCAGGTCAAACTTGCATCTTCAGGCATCTGAAACAACATTAAAAATCACTCTCAAATCCACGAAAACATCTTAGAAAAACTTAACCAGGACCCATTCACCCTTACTAGCGAATGAGTCCTATTAGCTATAGATCTCATTTTCTAGACATTAATATCTTGGTTTCTAGATTTTTTTTTGGTGCTGTTACTTTATTGTTTTAGTTTCATGATTTGATGTTTCATTAAATTTATTGCATTTAGCTTAATTTTCTCCATTTGATTGCATTGTTAAAAGAATCAAAATTGCATTCAAACATTACATTTTTAGTATATTGCATTGTGTAATCAGTTAATTACATTGTTTAGAATCTGAAAATTGCATTTCATCCTAGGTTGTTGCATTATCTCTTTTCCATTTTAGGGTTTTTACACTAGGTTTGTAAAACTTGCATGAGATATACAACTTGGTGCCCTATTCACAATACTATTATAAGATGCAGTTCTAGGCTCATGTCATCTCGTGATTTCTCACTCGCTATGGATCTTGGGTTTTCTAACTATCTTTCTGATAGTATTGAGTATCAACCCTCCATGACTCATAGTTTTCATACTTCACTACCCATGACTTCACTCCCTACAACCAATGTGCTTAATGTTACTAAAACCATCCCCACCATCCCTAATTCCACTAAAGCTATGGGGTCTACCCTATGTCAAGGTGGAATTCCAATTCCATCCTCCACAATACCAATGTCCATCCCTGCATAAACTAGTACACAACCCACAACAACATTCCAACCTTCAACAACCTTTCAACTAACCACAACACTTACACCCACTAGCACTGTGTACACTTCCATAGGTATTTCGGAAAGATTTCCTTCCACCTTTATGGCTTTGAATATGATACTTCCTCAACAATAAAACTCCACCTTATTCCCCTCAACCTTACAACCAAAATGGACTTCTCATTAACTCACTTTTGTAGACTATGACATCCCCTCAACAACTAGTGGAAACATTACAAAAAAAAACAATAGTCAACCTTTGTAATATATCAAGTCTACCCTATTTTCCTTTGAAATATTAAGAGCACAAATTCCAAAAGGTATAGAAGTACCTCTCTTTGAGAAATATGGTGGGAAAAGAGATACTTTCAGCCATGTTTCTGCTTTACCAGTCTTGTGTAGTGATTTCATCTTTGAGGATAAACTTTTAGCTTAGCTATTTCCTAGATACTTAAAGGATACTGCTTTAGAGTGGTTCTCCTCTTTGCCAAAAAAATTCAATTGGTTCATTCAATGAACTCATTGATGCATTTTATAATAAATTCCATATTCACATGGGTCCCAAGATGACCCTTTCAGATTTAATGACATGCAAAAAAGAGAGGATGAGAAAGTAACTAATTTCATAGAAAGATATCAAACACTCTACTCACATGTGAATGATAAGATCCTTAATGCTGACCTTTGACGAATGTTAATTTCCAATTTACAAGATAAAATCCAAAGAAAACTTGAATGTTGAGATTTGCATCATTCACAAAGTTATGTACAACTGTTCGTGATTATCAAAATTCGACTGGCAGTCATGATGTCAAAAATTTCCCTAATCATCCTGAAAAGTCTAAATCCACCACTCAAAAATATTATCAACCTTTGAATAAATAGAATAAGGGAGTTTTACAACTAAATTCCCCTAAAAAAATTCAAAAAACTAATAATCAAGTGGTTTCTATCAAGATGACAACTCCTTTTAGGGAAAGGGAGAGAGAGTTCACTCCTTTACTATATAACCTTCATAATATCATGTTGCAGCTCATTGACAAGAAAATGCTTACCTTACCTCCTATAAGAGAACAAGACCCTAATATAACATTTCCTAAAGGCTTCCAAAAAAATGCTTATTGTCATTACCATAAAAAAAATGGGAATGGTACAAAATACTATAAGCGCAATAAACATCTTGTGCAAGACCTTATTGATTTTAATCATTTACTAATTAGAGGTGTGAATGATCAAGGTAACAAGTTTGTAGCCCCTCCTAATCAAAATTTACAAATATTCACTAATCAAATGCCTAAACACGCTGTCTCATTTGTCAAAGCTAGTGAAACTAAGAATGATGTGATGAATGTTGACACGAAGGATGATAACAACAAAATCCTATGGAAACTAGTCCTATGAATACTATTAAACAATACAACACAAACAAAGTGGTAGCATTTATCAAAGATAGACCTCGTAAGGACTCAACTAAAAAGCCTCTTGACATTGATTTCTCACAAAAGGGTGATCTCACAATACTATTTTACAATTTCTAAGAAATCCCAATCTTTGTTGAAATCACATATTTTTAGAAAATATAATGATTTAAGCCTTTAAAAGTTCCATTTAAAGGATTACAATTAAAGAGGGTTTGATCGAGCCACCTTAGATCAAACCCCCTTGGATAGAACCTTGCTAGTTTTAAACTATACCTATAACATAGTCTCCTTTACACCTATCAAAATGTTGATAAAAAACCACTTTTGATTTACCTTTTGGGGGATCAAATGAATTCATTTAAATTTTATTTTTTGTAAGTATGTAGTCCTTATTATAAGCTTCCCAAAAAGTATAATTTTAAATAAATTTAATTTCATTATTACATTTATAATTTATTTCTTGTGAATGTAGGGTATGTGCAGGATCATGATGGGCCAAAAAGTGGCAATATCATGGGTATTTGTAGGGTATGTGGCTGACGATTTTTTTTAACCCAAAATTGATGAAACAAAAGGGTTTTTAGAGGAGATTCTCAGCTTTCCACCAATATAAATTATGCTCTAATTTGAATTTAATAAATAATTATTATTTATTTTCTATTAGAATTATGACTAAAGTCGATAGGCTGATTGAAAAAATCTATAACTTTCAAATGGTATCACATTTTTTGAATCCAAACATGTGTCACATTCTATGCTTCACATACTATAGGATTAAAAAAATAAAAAAATAAATTTCATAAATTTTGACCAAGTTAAGGTGGTCAGACATATGAGTTTTTATATTTTTTAAAAGTTGTAATAAAAAATTCATAATTAATTATGTACTTGGAAAAAATTACAAAAAATATGCATCACATCCGGACATGAGTCCTCTACTTATATATAAAATATTATAAACAAATATTATCATTTTATTATGGTTAGGGTGGTCAGACACCTTATTTTTTCCTTGAAATTTAAGTACTATTGCATTGAAATTTCAAATTTTCACCAAATAGATTTTATTTATTTTTAAATAAACCTAGTAGTTTAGAAACTACATTCAATTTTCTAAAGATTCTATTCTTACATATTTTTGAAATAATATAGATAACTTATTCAAATTTTTATGTCAAGTTGCCTAACTGAATTTTTTGATTTTTTTGCCACTTAAGGGCCTATTTTTTCCATGATGATCCTGTACATACCTTGTAAGTTTTCACTGAAGATGAAGCTCTCTATTTTTCACATGTGGAAAAATAATAGATCATCTAAAATAAAATTTGAAAAATATTAATGAATTAGATATTGAAGTCCTTGATCCAAAAAAAAAAAAAATCCGATACAAACAAAAAAAGTTATGTTGTATACAATCTACCTATGTCTGAATTGTAATTGGTTTGACTTTGAAACTTGATTAAGGAAAAAATATTCGATAAAACACTATGAAACCAAATGAAAGAACTAGATATCGTAGTTACAAATCTAAATTCAAAAAAAAATAAAAATTATCCTTCTTGAAAAAAATATTATGTTGTACATGGTGAGCATCACTCCTTAAAACTGGTGTTTACTGAAAAAAACTAGTTTTCAAAGGACATGGAAAAATAAGTGCAAACTGATTCAAAAAATTTTGAAGAAAATTTATTTAGAATCTACAGACAAAATATCACAAATCACTAGTTTGCGTCATCTTCAAATTCCTCACGGTTTAGCCACTATAGGTGCCTAAAAGTGAAGATTTAGTTAGACAAAATTAGTTCAGTGTCCAGTTTGGCCAAAAATTGTAAACCAATATTGTGGGATCACCCAAAATGACATACTTAAATGCACACCTGATGGTCCTCTTTACATAGTTGGCCAAATCAATGATAAGCCCACTAATGGGATATTGATTGATACTGTATATGGAGACAATGTGATCATAGAAGAATTCTTGTATGTGCATGAACTATATCAAGATACATAGGACAAACTGAAAACATTGATCAAGATGCATAACGGATTTCCTTGTCCTATGATAGACTCAATAGATCTCCCTTTAAAAGTGGGATAAAAAACATTAACTATCTCATTTTCCATCATTCTCCAATCATACCAATTTTGTGTGAAGCTAGGCTATCCATGGCTTCTCTTCATAAATTTCATCCCTCCGATTGTCCATAAATGCCTAAACTTTCCATTTGGAAATGATATCTTTACTACGCATCATAGTGAATTTATTCATGTGTTGGCCTGAGGGAATTTTTTATTAGATTTCTTTTGGCCTGAACCTATGGAACCTATCAAGCCGCATGAGGATTTATTTTTCAAATTATTTCAAAAGGTTGACGAAAATAAAATAATAGAATTATCTCTTTGAAACATGCCTCAACCTATAAATGAAACACTTATCCTTGACGAAGAAACAATTGAACAAAAAGAACTTTCAGACATACAAGAATAAACTATAGACAAACCTCCTACAATTTCCTACAAGAGACCATGAGATAACAAAAACAATCCCATCGTCCCTCCTAGAGTCAAACAAGTTTATAAAGTTAAAGAGAAAGTGGTTGAACAATTTTAGTTTTCTTCTATTCCTCCCAAGAAAGAGAAGGAACCTATGATTGACAAACCCACTCCTACGCAACCACAAATTGATAATAAATTGAAAAGGAATCAAAGTGCTAGAGATTTTAGGTGTAGGTGACATGCGATTGGTCGTAAATTCTAAACTCAAGAAGAAAAGAACAACATAGAATATCAGAATCCAAACTTACTCGAAGCAAAGCATGACGATTCTATACCTTCACCACAACATAAACAAGACCATTGCATGTACATTGTTATTTGACCTCCTATTCTGAAGAATCTAGATCATGACATTGACGTAGAAAAAATTGATGAACAAGTGAATGAGGAGTTGAATACATTGTTTTCTTCTTCTATGAGCTTAAATGAAAAATCTCCTAAAAAGAGAGTTGAACCTAGTGCTTCTCCTAGTTCGGTACTTGATCTTTTCCCTTTGGCTACTTGTCTACCTTATATTTATAATAACCAAGATTGGGATGTAGATGACTTGCTTTAAGTTGACTCGCATGTGCCTTACTAGTGTTTTACATTTTCATGTTTTCTTGATGTGATTGCATGTGTGTAATGTGATCCCCCGTGATGTTTCGTTTGATGTACCTCTCTCTTTTTTTGTGAATTCCTCTATTTGTACCTTTCATTCTTCTATATGTCATAATCATTTTCATTTTTCTTGTGTTTTCCTTTTGGGGATGATGCAAGGAATTGAGACATTCATGTCTCTTCCATGTTGAGCCAAAAAAAAATTCTTTATCTTTTTTATATGTCTTGTGTTTTCCTTTTTGGATGATGCAAGGTGTCGAGACATTTAGGTCTTCTCCACATTGACCTAAAAGGATTTTTCTTTGTTTTCCCTCTCTTTGTGTCATTCTTCCAGTTCTATAAGTATTTAGGGAATGATGAAAGCTCCATGCTCTATGAAAACATTGTAGCAAAAACATACTAATCCCAAATCCATAGATCCCTTCTGTATTTGTGGGGGCAACCCTTCCTTCCTATTTCATGATGAACCTTTTCTTGGAAACATATGACTTGGCATAGGATTTTTTGAGGAAATCTCTCATTTCTTAGGAAAAAACATTTGGCTACTTTAAAGTAATTTCACATAGTGGTGGTGTAGAAGTTTCTTTAATGTGGGGGAATACATCGATGATATCTTTCAACAAAATTTCATGGCATGATTTTTCCTTTTTCTTGTGACATGTCCTCTTCTTGGTGGTGTCATTGGGTTTGATATCATTCAAGAGTATACAATCTACTATCATGGCATGATGTGAATAAGGCATCCCATGAGTGACGATTTGACACCCTGACTTGTCCTCTTTTGGAGACATTAGGCACAATGCTCCATAAGGAGAAGACCTTTACATGAACAAAGAAAAATCACCTTTAGCAAAATTTTACATTACAAAAGCATTATATTGTGGTGCCTTATTGAAGTTGTTAAGAAGATAACTTAGTTGTTAAGAAGATAACTCTAGTATGGTATGAGAGGCCAATATGATTCTCTCATTTTCCACTTCATTGGGATAACTCACCTAGTGAAAAAACAAATGTCCCACTACCCCAAAGTGAGCAAAATATGTTATGGAAAAACAATGTAGATGTGTTCCACATCATGTTGGACCATCAAATCTTGATCCTTTTTCTTGGAAAAATAGTCTTGTTCCACATCGCGTTGGAATGATTGTGCTTGATCTTTTTATTTTTCTTTATTGGCCTTTGATAGGGTATGGTTATGTATCTTTGTTATTGCTACATACTTAAGCATCTTTAATGTCTACTTTAGTGAAATTTTGACATGGGTTCATCCTCTCACTAAAGTGGGGGAAAAATGTAGTGTCTAAAAAGGTAATCCTTTTTCACACTTAATTTGGATAATTAACATAAATTTGAATTAATTGTATCTTAGAATAGTGTTGTAATGTGTTGTACACATTCACATCTTTCTAGGGTCATTATTTATTTAATTAAATTTTCCTTTGCAAGAGTGTTTTAAAGTGTTGTAACACACTTTCACACTTTTCTAGGGTTTATTTAATGTATTAAGCCTAATGGGCCCCTTTTAATGAAATGTACCTAATGTGTATCCTATTTAGGTGTTGTAAAGACTTTTAACACACTTTCACATTTATCTAGGGTAATCTTAATTATTTGTGGTTAATTGGAGTTAATTAACCCCTTTAATTCAAATTTAAACCTTATTTATGACACCTCCCGAATATCTATCCTCACAACCACAATTCAAATTACATAACAATTAATTGGGAAACATCAGGGTCTTAGAAATTGGTGCTAGGAACCATTTGACCTAGGTGGAAAATGGGTCCTCCCTCTATAGGACCCCCCCTTTATCATTTGATTCTAAATGGATTTTTAGTCATCTTTCCATCCCCCAAGGTCATGTCCTTGAAAACTGAGCTAGGACTCATTCGCCCTAGTTGGTGAATGGGTCCTCCCTTAATGAGGACCTCATTTTTGAATTTTAGTATGGTAGGAATTTAGTGATGTTTATCTCCAGATCTAGTGTTGGCTTGAATTTTTTTAATTTCGGGGTTAATCTCCTAATTTAGTACAAATAAGGGGTTAATTTGCATTGTTTCACCAAGAAAATTTTATGCAACATCCTAATACTTTTCAAGAGAATTATAGAGCAATTCAAGAGCATTTTCAATGGATTTTCAAGGAAGATTATCAATTTTTTATTGCAACAATTCAATATCATATCATCATGTCAAGGGTTTGATGCATTCATGCATGTTGTTTAGCTAAGATTGTGAGTGTAGCATTGAATATCTGTTGCAAGCATTGTTCACATCATATTCAAGGAACAAGATCTACATTCTTCGTGACCATTACATGTTAGATTGCAAATCTATGTTACAAGATAACATCCAAGGTATCTACATTGCATCGTTTCATGTTTCATGCCTCGATTTCATTGTCTCATCATTTGGTTTAATTACCTACAAGGGGTTTGAATTAGGAAAACCTCTATTCACTAACAATAAAAAAAAATCTTCCCTTGAATGTGTGTTTGCAGTTTTATAGCATGAAGATCAAGTATAAAGAAAGTTTAGGGAAAATTTTTCAAAGTTTTCAAGTTGTGAAAGTTTCCCTTTAAAGTGAAACAATGAAGAATTGAAGATAAAAAATTAAGTATAGGTTTTTGTAAGCTATTAACTGAGAATCTAAGAGTGTACACATCAAGGAAAATAACCCAGATCTTAGTTTCAAAAACCCTAACAGGGACCCATTCGCCACTAAAGGCGAATGAGTCCTTTGTTCCCTAAAAATAGGAATCTTGCAACAACATACACACCTCTTTGAGCTCTAAAAACTTCCCTCATAGTTGCTAAAATAGTTAGGTATCATTTATAATAGTTATTTACATCTTTTGACCCTCATAATTACATTTAATTACATAGTGTTTAGTGTGGGAAAAACTTAGTGGTTCATTTCATTTTGGTGAGCCCTATTTTTTCACATAATCACATGGTTAAATTTTTGAGAGTCTAAGTTAGAAGAACACAAAATATAGTAACTAAGAATCCATTCTCAAAACCGCATACAGAAACAAAATGACACAAAGCATTCAACATGTATAAAATAGAGAATCAAATATAAAATAAAGGACACATGTGAACAATACAATATAAATTTCTTTCTTATATTGCTGGATTTTGTAGAATAACAAATCTAAATAGTGTTCTTGACATTGATTACAAAATTGCCTATAGAGCAAACATAGTTCTATAAGAATTCTTCTACACCCTAATCTATCTATCTAATACTATCCACTACTACCACTTGTACTAACACTAATCATGAGAGATTATTGGAAATTTAATTTTATAAGACAAGGGAAGCATACAATAATCGATCACTCTTTGCCACCAAAGATAAAACCCTAACGGGTGTCATCACAAGACAACCTTAAAATCCAATAAAAAATTAGATCTAATATGACAATAAAAATTAAGTTGCTTCAATAATGGCACTGGGTGCAACAACTCGATGAATTGGATGACACATGAGCTTCATGTAGATCTCCCTTTTGGAAGTTATATAAGAGGTTGTAAATGCTTAATTAAATCTGATCTTATCTATTGCAGGTAGTAATGGCATCATCAAAAGGAAGCTAGTCATTGAAACTATGGAGAAACAAAACACTTTGCCACCACACAACGTCCACAAATATATTATTCCAATGGTGAAGAAACTTACCCAAAAAATGATGGGCGATGTGCTGCACTGGTGGGAAATCTTCAAAATTTGAGAGTGTGGCCTATGGAAAATCTCTACGATGTGGCCACGTGTCCTTCTTTGGGCCTCAAAGGAAGGTGATATTCAAAAAGGTTGTGCAGCCACTACATGGCACCATTGCACACTTTTTCACCAAAATTACCCTACAACTTCCAAAATTATGCATCAATACAACATGTGATGAGGAAAAAATGAATGTTGAAAAGGTAAGAATTATCGTGGCTAAAAGGAAAAGGGGAAAAAAAAACACTTACGAGAAAAATTTTCTCCACCTGGATAGAACAAAAATAAGTTAAAATATAAAATAGATTTAATACTTAATAAATATAAAATAATTTGATCCTTGTGTAAATCTAGGATCATAAACTTGTGAGAGGTATTGTATAAATATGCATGCAGCCTATTATAGGTAGTGATATGAGAATAGATAAAATCTAGCTAAATAATAATATCACTCATATAAAATTTCTATAGAAATTTTGAACACTACTACTACATGAATTGTAAATAATATTTCTAAATGGATTATATGCAAGTTGACAGAGGATTTGTGACTAGGCCACATTATTCTTTTTTGACATCTGTCTAAGAAGGAAAAATATAGTAATTCTTAAATAATAGTTGAGCCTAAGATGAAGGAAAAAATTAATCAGCTAAAAATCCTTCATGAAACATGAGTAGATTGTATCTATTGTCCTAAATAGTTTGAACTATGCCATTGTGTGGAAGCTGTAGGAATTTATTAACTTTGAAGGAAACTACTTATATGAAATTTATCCATCGAATACCCAACTTTACATGATATAAGTAATAATTTAGGAATTAAATAACAATATTTCTGTGCACTTGGGTCCCACCTAGACAAAAAAAGTGATACAACCCTTGGTGGCAATCGACAAGCTATTACATGTATTTGTATGCAAACTTGTGAATCATCATATTTTTCTCAAAGAAATTGGTTCATATAGATAATTTATTCTATAATGTGTTGGATAGGACAACTCAGAGGGGGGTGAATCAGTTGTCACAAAATTAAACCTTTAAAATATTCACCTGAACTAATTTTTAACATTTCTTAAATGAATAAACATTAAGTTCAAGTGTAGAAACTAAAAACCTTCACAAAAACACAACACTAGATTTATGTGGAAAACCCAATGAGGGAAAAACCATGGTGAGCATTAACTCACACTATAGAGAATATCAAAATTGATTACAAAAGGCTCACTACCTAAGAAACAAGGCTCACTATCAAAACAAGGAATCACTGTCTAGATCAGGAATCACTATCCAATAGGGCTAACAACATAGAGGGCTCACTACCATAGAGATACAGAGAAGATAGAAAAGATGTGTTACAAAGAGAAGATGATCTCGATGCAATAGAGAAATCTACCACAATTTGATCAACCACTTGTAGACATGCATGGATGACAGAGTACACCTTCAACTTACTGCATCTAGAAATTCAACATTTAATCTTCATAGTAATCCTCCACACTCGCATCATAGACACTCATTGATTTGCATCAATATCACATCTATATGCTCTATTTCTTTGTACTTATCTCTCTTTGTTCTCACCTTCCTCACCACTAACTTATTGTATATTTATAACATCTTCAACTTTGAAACATATCCAAAGTCTACCATCCAACTTTAAATTCAAATTAGGTCAGTACCCAAACATCCTAGGGTGAAATTATAATGAGAGCAACCCATGCACACACTAGGTGAGGACCCAGGTAGATCCAACATGCTACATCAATTTCGAAGATAGTGTTTAAAAAAAGGTTGGAAAAACTAGTGTAAAACACATAGAAAAAATAATCATGATCCTTCCAAATATCGAAATTACCTTCAATACAATTATGACAACTCAACTTTAGAATCACAAGTCATAAGACTTCACCAAAGAGAAATTCGGACAAAAAAACCACACTTCATAACTAGTGAACATAACTCACACTATACAATGAATCAAGAGCCAAAAAATATGGATATATCAACTTCCAAAAACCACGACCAACATATCCAAATCACACAAATATAGGAGAAAATCTCGAAGCAAAACCCAAAGCAACCACTGAACATCTGCAAGCTTTCATCAATACAATTTTCTCAATATCCTCAACATATACAACCAATAACCTTTAACCAAGACATCAATGACAACACCTTCATTATTTTCCATTATTGCAACAATCTCCCCCTTTTTCATTGACGGAAATAGGTATGTGTAGGATAATCATGGAAAAAATAGGCCCTTAAGTGGTGAAAAATTCAGAAAAATCAGAGTTGGGCAACTTGACGTAAAAATTTGAATGAGTTATCTATATTATTTCAAAAATAAGTAAGAACATAATCTGTACAAAATTGAATGTAGCTTATAAACTACTAGGTTTTTTATTTTTTAAATCTATTTGGTGAAAATTTGAAATTTCAATGCAGTAGTACTTAAATTTCAGGGAAAAAATAAGAAGTTGGTGTTTGTCTAACCACCCTAACCACAATAAAATGATAATTATTTTTAATAATATTTTAGATATAAGTAGAGGACTCATGTCCTGATCTAATGCATATTTTTTTGCAATTTTTTTCCAATTAAATAATTAATTATGATTTTTTTATTACAACTTTTTTATAAAAAAAAACTCATATGTCTGACCACCTTAACTTGGTCAAAACTTCATGAAATTTATTTTTTGTTTTTTAATCCTATAGTATGTGAAGCATAGAATGTGATGTATGTTGCGGATTCAAAAAATGTGATACCATTTAAAAGCTATAGATTTTTTTCAATCATCCTATCAATCGAAACTTTAGTCATAATTCAAATAGAAAATGAATAATAATTATTTATTAAATTCAAAGTAAAGCATAATTTATATTGGTGGAAATTTGAGAATCTCCTTTGAAAACCCTTTTCATTTCATCAATTTTTGATTAAAAAAAGGCATCAGCCACATACCCTACACATACCCGTCATATCGCCATTTTTTGGCCCATCATGATCCTACACATACCCCAACACATGATGTGAAAAACCATCAAAGACAACGTACTAGCTCTGGATACACTTCTCAAGATTTTTATTTCTATTTCTCCCTCTTAGTAGATAATATTTTTCACATTCTTCCTTTCTTCTTCTTTGCATTCTTCCTCTCTTGTTTTTCACATTCTTCCTCTCCCCCTTTGACATCAATCGTAAAGGAAAAATATATTTTATATCGTTTTCCCCTTTGACATAGAAAAATAATACTCATACATTGACAACACTTGAAACTACCTGCTCCTCCTGAGAGGTAGCCACCAAACATCAATCCAGAAGAAAGATAGACTCATAGATCTACTTGATTGATGCATCTCCATATGCATTTAGTTTAAGAAAGGAGGGGAAATGACCCCTAACTTCTCTCAGAGACACTCAAAAGTATCTTTATGGAGAGCCTTCATAAATTTATCAACAATCCAATCCTTCATAGGGATATAATCAAGCTTTACTTCATTATCTATGACCTTCTCTCTCAAGAAATCATACTTGATAGATATATGCTTCATCCTCAAGTGCATCACTATATTTTTTGAAATGTTAATTGCACTTGTGTTATCACAAAAGATAGAAATATGATCATCATACACCATTGTGATATCTTTCAATATCTTTTTCATCCATAGAACTTGTGTATAGCAAGATGCAGTAGTAATATACTCAACTTCAACAATAAACAAGGAGACTAAATCTTGCTTTTTACTCAACCATGCTACCAATCTGTAACCAAGAAAGAATGTACCACCACTTGTTCTCTTTCTTTCATTTACACATCCAACCCAATCTACATTTGTATAAGCACTTAGTGTAAATTCAATACTCCTAGGATACCATAATCCATAGTTCAGAGTGCTATTCAAATATATCTATATATTCTTTTAACAATAGCAACATGAGTTTCCTTAGGATCTTCTTGAAATCTAGCCACAAGATAAACTACATACATGATATCTGGTCTTGTAGCAATCAAATACAATAGTCCACCAATCATAGATTTTTATTTTCTTTGATCAGCCTTAGGTGAATCATCATCTTTTCCCAATTTTCAACCAGTCACCATAAGAGTGCATACTAGTTTGGAACCATCCATCCCAAATATAGTCAACATTTGTATTACATACTTAGACTCTGAAATAAAAATTTCTTTGTCTATTTGATTAATTTGTAGTGCAAGAAAGAAATTCATCTCTCCAAACATCGACATTTCAAATTCTTTCTGCATCTCTTCCATAAACAGCTTACACATATGTATTTTCATTTCCTTCAAAGATAATGTTATCAACATATACAACTACAATAAATATTTTGACATTTTCAATCTTAAAATATAGATTACTATCTGTCATACCTTTTTTGAAACCTTGTTGAATCAAATACTAATATAATCTTGCATACCAAGCTCTAGGAGCTTTCTTCAATCCATATACATCTTTCTTTAATCTGAACACCATATTTGGTTGATGTCATAACTAAAATCCTTTTGGTTGTTCCATGTAGACCTCTTCTTCTAATTCATCATTTAAAAATGTGGACTTGACATCCATCTAATAGACCTTGAAATATTTATGAGTAGCGAATGCTAAGAACATCCTTACAACTTCCATTCTCTCCACTAGAGAAAAAAGTCTCTTGAAAATCTATTCCATCTACTTGTGAGTAGCCTTTACACACAAGTCTTGCTTTGTTTCTACAACCTTTACACACAAGCCTTGCCTTGTTTCTAACTACTTCTCCATTCTCAATCAACTTATTTTTGAATACCCACTTTGATATAATAATTATTTTATCTGTCGGTCTTGGGCCCAATTCCCAAGTTTGATTCTTCTCAATCTACATAAGTTCTTCTTTCATAGCTCCCATCTAATTTTCATCTTTCAATGCTTCACTTACAGCCTTCAGTTCAATCTCAAAAAATAAACAAATATTTACTTCAGTAGTAGCTTTACTTCTTATCAATACTCCTTTTGTCTTATCTCCAATGATCTTATTTTCTAAGCAATTCTTCTAAACATATCTAGGTGTCTTAGGGGACACCACCAAAGTTTCTTCTTCTCTTTCATTTTCTTCATTCGGCTTCTCTTGATCATCCTTCCTATTCTTCCATAATTTCTTCAATTCTTACACAATCTGGTTCATCAGAACCATATCCATCAATGTCAATTGAATTCTTCATAGTTTCATCAACCTTAATATTTGCACTTTCTACAATATTTCTCAATTTTATACTAAAACATATATAGGATTTTCTTTTAGTAGAATATCCAATAAAAATGCATTCATCACTTGTTGCATCAAACTCTCCTAAATTTTCTTCATCTCGTCTGATATAACATTTGCTTCCCAATACCTTGAAATACTTGATAGTAGGAATTCTTCCAAACCATAGCTCATAGGGGTTATTTTTACTGTTTTCTATTGCTTGAACTCGATTGAATACATAAATGAAACTTTGAATAGCTTCTCTCCAATAGACTTCTAGTAAACCATCCTTAGTAACCATTGATCTAGTGGCCTCTTAAACTATTCTATTCTTTCTTTCCGCAACTCTATTCTGCTCAGGAGTTCTCAAAGCAGATAACTATATTTTTATTCCATGTACTTAAAAAAACATATTACACTCATGGAAGGTGTATTCTCCACCTCTTTTAGACCTTAATCATTTTATCCTTAAATTCACTTCATTTTTAACCATAGCTTTCAATCTCTTGAATCTATCTAATGCATTTAATTTCTCTCTAAGAAATGTAACCCATCTATATCTAGAATATTCATCAACCAAAATTATAAAGTACCTTTCACCTTGTAGACTTCTCACTCTTGTAGGACCAAAAAGGTCTATATGAATTATATCTAGTAGTCCAATTGTAGTTTGTTTCTTAGATCTATAGTTGCTTCTAGCTTACTTTCCAAACTAGAAATTCCTACAAATAACATTGGCAGGCTTTGTAATCCTTGGTAAAAATCTCACGACCTGAACTACACTAATCCTTTCCAAATTAACAAAATTCATGTGACACATTCTTCGATGCCATAACCAACTATCATTAATATGATTCATAAAGTATCATCCATTAGCACCTTTAATTTGATAGCTATTTCCTTCATATTTCATTCATGCAACAATCACTATTTTGGATCCTTTTCGGATCTCACATCACTCATACTCAAACATAATATTATATCCTTTTTTATAGGAACAAATTTACACCCCTTAAGAAAATTCCCCTTTCACATACCCTCACCTTAGAAATCCAAATCTAAAGGTGAAATTCCACATCACCCACCTACCTTCTATCCACTTGGAGTTTTTCATGTGTGTCAATGAGTGAATATCTATTGAAGATGAACGTGCAGTGTGTAGACATTCATGCAATGCACTACCATCCCTGATAGATTCATATGTCTAAAGTTGGTAGAGGACTTCCACAGTCGATTGAGGTCGAATTGTAACATCCCTCTTCAACCATATGACCCAAAAAATGGTAGATTCTTCCCATCCAACCTTCAAAACCATTCTTCATTCGTTCATTTGGGCCTCTTAGCATTTTGATTCATCCTCTAAGCCCTCTACACATTTAGTCACTTCATTCTCATTTAGTTTCTTCACCATTTTAGCACTCCATTATGAGCATTGCAATTTAGCTTTGAAGCTCCATGAACTCCACATTACAAGTGTGAGGCAAGCCATAGAAGTGTGGGCTTGGAGTCTTGCGAGACCTCCCTTCATCACCGTTGTGGCTATGGTGACATTTCCAAGTCCATACCTTGAATTCTCCCTCCATTGGCTAGGAAGATTTTGGGTGGAGGTGGTAATGCTTCACTCCTCTCCATTGTGATTTGATTGAGTATTATATTATTGTTTTGTAGTGTTCATTGAAATCTTTCTTTCTACTTTCTTTATTGCATATTCTAATCCGTTGCTTTTTTGGATGTCCATGGAGGTAGAAACACCAAAGCGGGGGTCTGACTAAGGTAGACCCCTATACAACCCCAAAAATTTTCCCCTTCTTGCTTGTTTGGAGGTGAACAAGTGTGTGGATCTAGCTAGTGAATAGGTGCTTTTGTGAGATTATCTTCATCACCCTATCCTCTATCTACTTTATCATCTCGGTCTTTATTTCCTATACTTTCTCATTCTATTTTTCCCGTCAAAATCAACTAGCTAGGATTTATGTAGGTTTCTTAGTAGTTTTTACTATACTTCCTATCTTCTGGTCATACAGACACTAGTGTGCTAGGGAGACGCCAGCACGTCGCGCTATCATCCTTGGACAGAGATTTGTTTAAGGTGCAATACCAACTCCAAAATCTAGCTCGCCTAGCCTAAAATTGAACTTTTCATCTATAGAGTGATAGAAGTACTACATAGTGCTCTTCATTCTCGATCCTCATCCCTTTAGAGTGAGGTAAGTTAGGGCAGCCCTCTACTCTCAAATCTCCATGAACTAGATCCTTGGAATGGTTGGCCCCCCTCTCTTACATTTTTGGTGAACCCAATGTGAAAAACATATACCCATTTGTCTATTTTGAGACTTTTCCCTCATACCTTGTGATTGTTGTAACCCTGAGTGTTCTGAAGGTTTATGAGAATCATAGCCTAGTCCACAAATTTTGGGTACATTGTTAGGAGAAGTGTGCAACACCTATCAATGGAGAAGATGAAGGTCACTTCTAGTTTTTCCCCCAGTTTTTCCACTTGTTTAGCTAATGAGTTTACTACTAGTTTTCCTATGAGCTATGCTGATGAGATGGGTTTCATGGAAAAGACCACTTGTTTTCCTACTCCTCCTGTATCCCTTACAACTTCATCTATAGATGAGGATGATGTACTACGTATTCCTGCAAAAAACCTTATGGCATTACATAATAGATTGTTAGACCTTGTGCATCACTTGGAGAAAAAACCAAACATGGCGAGAGCCACTAGGCTTGCAAGTGAGGTGAGACAGATGTTAGGGAATGATTGAATGGTCATGGAATTTCTACATGGCCTTGCTGATCTAATCGAAGCCTATGTCCATTTGTATAGGCCTAGATTGGGTAGAAGTGCTCGATGCCTATGAAAGACAACTAGGTGTCTTGATACCCACTACATCCATATGCATGGATGAATTAGGGCCCTTGATTAGTATCTCTTCTAGTCCTTAGGAGCCTTGCACTCTCAAGGTGAGAAAAAAACCACTTGGGTTCAGTTTCACCCCTCCTACTACCCTTGGCGGTAGAGGCTTAAGGGGAATAAGTGGTGGTGGCTTTAGTAGTGGAGGCAACATTGGTTAAGGTTCCTTCAATGGAGGCCATGGAGGTGGATCTAGTTGAGACACTACTAGTGGTGGTGGCCATAGTGGAGGTCATAGCAGTGGCTCCAGAGGTGGCTCTGAAGGTGGTTTTGGATATCCCACTGGTCCTCTATCATCTACTAACCTTGTCTAGAACACCTTGCTTCAAAACATGGGTCATATGTAGGACTAGCTAGTGAGTCTCTCACAAGCCTCTCCCCAGCCTATCTTTCAACCCTTCTTCCAACATAGTCCATTGTTGGTGACAATCTTAAGCACTCCCTCCCCACAAGGAATGGAGATTTCCAAGTTTGAAATGTATGGCAGTAAACATGACCCACAAACATATGTGTCTGCCTTTAATACCATGTGTACAAAATTCTTACATCATGATGCATTGATGGAAAAATTATTTCCTTGATCTCTTAAGGAAACAACACTTGAATGGTACTGCTCTGTGCCCAACAACTCTATTTTCTCATTTGACCAACCTACAAATCAGTTTCTCTAAAGTTCCAAGCAAGCATTAGACTGAAGATGACCTTTTTGAACCTTGTCCGATGTAAGCAAGGGGATAATGAAAAGATAATTGATTTCATAACACATTATCAAGTGCTCTTTTCATAGATCGCATACCCACTGCTCGATTTTGACATGCATAAGGTGTTCATAGGGAATCTACAGATACCTTGGTGGGAAAAGTTTTCCCTTATGAAGTACCTTTCTTTCATGCATTTGTGTGCAACATTACAAGAATATCAATAAATAATAGTTCAATTCAGGGGATCCTCCTCATGTCCCCGTTCAAAAGGAAAATCCATTGTATGAATCTTGAGAAAAGTTAAGGTTGTTATGAATGTAGTAGCCACAATGAATGATAACGGCCTCAGACGCAAAAGAAAGTTCACAAAGTTAATAGAATCTTATTCCTCCATCTTGTGGAAGTTGTTAAAGGATAAGATTATAACCTTAGAGAATTCTAAACCTCTCAAGGAATCCTATCTTGATTTGTATGATGTAAATTCCTTCTATCCATACCATCGAGTTAACGAACATGATACTGAATGTTGTATGTGCCTGCATCATGAGATACATGACTGCATCGAGGACTGTACTATTCATCTCGATGGGATGAAACAAAATACAAATAAATTAGTGGTGAAAGAAATTAGTGAGTTATAGATATACATGGACCCATTTCTATCTCATTCTACTAAATTAATTATTGATCCCTCCAATTCTACCACTCAGCCCTCAGCGTATGTCAACATAGTCATGGTAACTCCTTCCCTGTAGCCTATAATTGGCTTTCTAGACATGACATTCACCTCACATGATATGTCCTTGAACAACAAGCCCTCTCCCCTCTACATTCCCACTCATCTCAATGGAAATATTGTGAGAGGGGTCTTAGTTGACTCCGTGAGCCGATTGAATGCCATTACAAAAGAGATGTTGTGGCTAAATTCATTGCAGAAGGAGTATGAAGAAACAAAGTCTACCATTTGTACACATAATCACATTTATCTCAAGCCATATGGCTCAATAAATTTTTTTGTCTTAGTTGGACCGAGGGTCGTTAACACAACCTTCGATGTTATTCCAGAATTGGATTTGTTCATAGTGAAGTTAGGCATACCTTGGCAAACCTCCATGAATAGAATCACTTTGGTCATTCATAAGTTTTTGAAATTCTCCCACAAAGGTGTCATGCATGTGGTGGATGACACTAGATACTACCCATTGGTGTCCCATAGGGAATACTCATTAGATCATTTTTGGCCTACCCTTATCAGTCCGCTTGCCTTGAGAATGAACCTACTTTACAAAAAATATGTGAATTATAAGACCAAGGGCAAAGGATAGCTGAATTCAACCCTTCCGGTAGTGCAACAACAAGTTTCCTCCTCTTCTCAAATGGGAAAGAAGGGGCCTGCCCATCCTCAGGGTGCCTCTTTTGCTCCTCTTTTCGAAGAAGAGTTTTCGATGAATACTCCCAACTTTTATATGAGAAGTTTGATAGTGCCTACTTGGTGCAAAGATAAGATCAAGATATCAAAACTTTCTACTATGCCTCTTGGACCTTGGCCATGCCTCTATGTTAGGATAAAGTGTCCTTGAGGGGAATCCTCTATGTCTCGACCTCCCACTACTCCTACTCCTAAAGTAGTGAGTGAGAAGAGGCCCATGACCAAGGCACTAGAACTAACTCCCTCCATTGTCTCTAAACTTCTCCCTCCTACTCCCATCCAAGACTTTGTCCCTCCACTAGAGATGGATTTGATGGACACTCCTATGGCTCAATAGGAGCTTTCTATTCCTTCCTAGCACCTGACCTCTAGCTTGAAGAGTCATAGAAATTTCCTTGCACGTGAGTGCAAGAACTGGTGAAAGGCTCTGTGGTTGAGCGGGTTGCTTTACAAAAATAGGAAGAGGAGTCAACCACCCCTCATCTCTCCTCTCCTCTACTTCCATTCAATTGAGTTTAGTCTAGCTTCCAACTCCTACTATGAGTGTGAGTGCACTTGACCCTAAAAACATGCAGGTTTTTATCGCTCCTTTGGTTGAGCCGCCCTTGTTGATGTCTCTTCTAGACATCTCTCCATTCCCCAAACCCATGGATATGTCAAATATCTCAATGGTATTCATTGTGCTTTTCTCCCCCTCTTTCAAGCCTCTTGCCTTATTTGTATGGAGTTCACATCCTCTATTGAAGAAGGAGGAAGTTTTCCCTTCTAGCAATGGAGGTCATAAGAGGATCCTACCTTCTCCCAATGGTGGTCCTATGCTAGCTTGTTCTATCTTAGTCATAGAGAAAGTCCTGGCTTCTCCTAAGCTTTTCACCACTCCTGAGTCACTCGGTGAGCCTAGCGGTGAATCTCAAGAACCGCCCTCCCCATCCATTGAGGTACCACATGGAACTCCTATAAAGTGCTTGTTTAATTATTTGGACAAGGTCCCGACACTGTCAGTGATATTCACAAAATTGTTGACCTTGGCTGCAGAGGAACTAAGCAGAGGAGATCCCAAAGAGTCTCCTTCCTTAGCTATTGTTGCAAGAGGGTCTAAAGCTCCTCCCCTTAATATTCCACCACTGTAGGCTCATCCTCCTTCCCTATATAATTTTCTTGGGAATGGATGACCTCTTGGTCGATGAGTGTTAGTGGGAGGCCTCCTTCTCTATATAATTTTCTAGATTGGGAAGTGGATGACCTCTTGGTCGATGAGTGTTAGTGGGAGGCCTCTTCTTTATCATTAGATTAGATGTGTGCAGGTGTGTTGTGATGTGTTCCCCCATGCTTGTGTTATTTGTTCCTAGATGACCCTTGTCACCCCTATTTGTGCTTGGATATAGGAGTGATTTTGTGTCATAAATCTTCTTCTATTTATATCATCATTCTTCCTCTATTATGTGCTTTGATTTTCATAAAATTGGGAATGATGCAAAGCGTTGGAGGAAATTAGGCTTCCCTTCCATGTTGACTCAATTTTTTATACTCACTTTGTGTTCTCATGCATTCTTCACATGGTCTAATATAGTAGAGGGTTGATGATAGTTCATTTATATACTACTACTATACTTGTATATATTTATGAGCAACTCTGACCTCAAAATATTAGATCACCCCTATGTCCTTTGTTTGTGATTTATTTGTCTCTTTTTACATTTATTTTATCTTTCTCTCTTCTTTGCTTGAATTTTCCCTCATATGTGTGACATCACTTTCACAATACTTTAATTTTTAGAAAATGCATTCGTTTCCAATGGATCTTTTCTCGAAAAATCCTTGCAAACCTTATTTCAAAAAATTGCATTCTCGACTTGGACGCCTAATGAAACATGTTTCTCTCATTATAGGTTCATAAGGAAATGGACTTGAGAACTTTCCTCTGAGTTGGGAGTAGCCTTTTCCTATGGGAGAAGCCTCGACCTTCCCCTCACATGGGGGATTATTTTCTTCGTTTTGAATTTCTTGATAAGGCGAACATCTTTCCAAAGGATTCCTTAATGATTTGAATTGATTTGAGAAAAAAAATATCTTTTAAACTTTCAAATAACACATCCCTTGAGTGAACCCCTCTTCTTTTGAAGGGTTCCTGAGGGACCCATTTGAGAGCCTTCCAACTCATTGAATTTCTGAGTGACTATCTGTTTGGTTTCCTATGTGGCTACTTTGTTTTTTGGCATGTTTTATCTATGATTTCACATGTCGTTTTGTAGGTGAGCATGTAAAGTTTCTTTCCAGTCTGACTCTACAAATTCCCCTTATATTTGGGCTTCCTTCAAGAGAGAGAACTTGGGGATTTCCTTCTTGTAGTTTTGTAGGTCTATAAGAAGCTTACTTCACTGAGCTTCCTTCATGAGAGAGTACTTGGGGGTTTCCTTCTTGCGGGATTTTTCCATCTTTGGTATGAGGGCCTTTAGTGTATTTTGTACAGCTTCACATTTATGCAGAGCTATGGAGTCCTTCTATTTAAAACTCCTTAGGGAGAGTACATGTGGAGTCCTTTTCCTACCCCATGCTTTTGAGTCCACCAGATTATGCTCTACTTCCTCAATGATTTAGGTATACATTTCTAACTCTTTGATCTACTTTATCACACACTCATCAATATTCATGCTTGCTAAAGTGGGGAAAAAATATATATGAGAAAATTTGGACCCCTTAAAAAATTTTCCCTTTCACATACCCTCACCTTAGAAAATCAAATTCAAAAGAAAAATTTCACGTCAACCACTTTCCTTCTATCAAATTTTTGTTTTTCCTATGTTTCATGAGTGAATATCTATTAGGGATGAACATGTGGCATGTAGACATCTGCGTAGTGTGTCATAGTCCCTAACAGATTCCTACATCTAAAGTCAGTAGAAGTGTTACACACCTAATTAGGATCGAATTGTAATGTCCCACTTCAACCAATCAACCCCAAAAATGGCATATTCTTCTCATCTCACCTTCAAAAACATTCTTCATTCATTCATTTGGGCCTCTTAGCATTTTTATTCATCCTATAAGAACTCTACACATTTATTCACTTCATTCTCACTCAATTTCTTCAGCATTCTAGCACTCCATTATGAGCATTGCAATAGCTTTGAAGCTCCATCAACTCCACATTGCAAGTGTGAGGCAAGCCATAAAATTGTGGGCTTGCAGTCTTGCGAGACCTCTCTTCATCACCACTATGGCTATGGTGACTTTTCTAATTCCATACTTTGCATTCTCCCTCCATTGGCTAGTGAGCTTTTGGGTGGAGGTGGTAATGCTTCACTCCTCTCCTTTTTTATTTGATTGTGTAGCATAGCATTTTGTATTGTTCATTGTAATATTTCTTTCGAATTTCTTTATCACATATTCTACTCTTTATTTTTGGTTGTCCATGGAAGTGGAAACACCAAAGTGGGGGTCTGACTAAGGAAGGTCCCTATACAGCCCCGACAACTTTCCCCTCCTTGCTTGTGTGCAAGTGAACGAGTGTGTAGAGCTAGCTGGAAAATATGCACTTTTGTGAGATTATATTTGTCACCATAGCATTTATCTACTTGCTTTATCATCTCCACCTTTATTTCCTATACTTTCTCATTCTATTTTTCCTATCAGAATCAACTAGCTAGGTTGTCAATAGGTTTCTTGGAATTTTTTACTATACTTCCTATCTTTTGGTCATACGAATGCTAGCATGCCAAGGAGATGCCAACATGTCACGCTATCATCACAAAACCATGTTGTTTTCCTCAAAAAGAGAGTTTTCTGAGGTGCAGTACGACTCCAAAAAACTAGCTCACCTAGCCTAAACTTGAACTTCAGGTTTGTAGAGTGAGATAAGTACTACATAGTTCTCTTCATTCTCAATCCTCATCCCTTTAGAGTGAGGTAAGTTGAGGTATCCCTCAGCTCTCAGCTCTACATGGCCTAGAGCCTTGACATGGTTAATCCCCCTCTTTTACACCCTTACTACACATCTTTCCAACACTTAAAATGTTATGCCTTAAACCCTTAAGATAGTAGAAATCATCAGTATTATGCTTTCCATCAAAACTTACTTATCCTATCCCACAAATTTTAGCACCAGTATCATCTCTAAACATAATAACAAAGCCTCCATCATTTTTTTCAAGTTTAACAAACTTGATCTTATCACCAATCACATGTGATGTGAACAACCACTTTCAATAACCCAATATTTTTTTTCTTGTTTAGCATGTACGACATAGATTACAGTACCTTCATCTTTCTCCTTCTTTGAAGGGCATTCCTTTGCCTATTTTTTAGAATTAGAAGTAGGTTCATCCTTTATAGCCAAGAACAAGAACTCATTATCATTATGATCTTCATAATTGAAATCTTCATTAGATATACTAGCATTCTTATTCACATAATATGCTTTTTTGATCTTCTTTCCTTTAATTTCTTTATCATATCTTTGTTTACTCATTTTGGCTAGACACTTTCATAGACACATTTAGCATTTTCTTCATCCCACAAGTTGTACATGATTTCTTCCAGCAGATTTGGCTTGCTCATCTCATAAGATTTCAAAGAACAATAGATCTTTAGTGTAAGTCTTGTAATCTATAATTTTTTCAATAGCACACACCTTTTCACTATAACTATCAAGGAGATTTCTAAGAATCTTCTTTACAATCTTGGTTTCATCTAAAATAGCACCAAGTCCTCACATTCCAGTTACTATCTCATCCAATCTTTGTACATAAGATTTAACATTCTCATCTTCAGAAATATGTAGAAGCTCAAACTATATTTCCAAATTCTGCAATTTTCCCTCTTTGACCCTTTCATCACCTTCATGTTCCCATTCCAAATAATCTCAAACTTCCTTACAATTATTCATATTATGAACCTTAATCAACTTGGAACACACAAGAATGTTGTTGATAATATACTTCACCTTATTGTTCGCTTCATGTGCCTTGATCTCATCAATGGTACTCAGACTATTAGCAAGAGGAGTGTAAGGATTCTTGTAAGCTTTCTCCACATCATATCCATAATATTCCAGATATTCTCCTATCAATATTTTCTAGAAAGCATAATTAGTTCCATCAAACCTTGAATAATCATAAGTAACTTTTCCATCCATCCCAGACCTTCCTTAAGTGATTAAGCTCTACTCCAAGGAACCAAGATTTCATACCAATTTTTGGATAGGACAACTAACAGGGGGGTGAATAATTTGTCACAAAATTAAACATTTAAAAAATTCACCAGAACTAATCCTTAATATTGCTTAAATGAATAAACATTAAGTGCAAGTGCTGAAACTAAAAACCATCACAAAAAAACAACACTAGATTTACATGGAAAACCCAATAAGGGAAAAACCATGGTGAGGATTAACTCACACTATAGAGAATATCAAAACCAATTATAAAAGGATCACTACTTGAGAAACAAGGCTCACTACCAAAATAAGGACTCACTGTCCGGATTATTCCTAGCTCACTATCCAACAAGGCTAACAACCTAGAGGGCTGACAGCCATAGAGATACAAAGAAGATAGAATAGATATGTTATAGAGAGAAGACAATCTCAATGCAATAGAGAAATCCACCACAATTTTTGCAACCACTCGTAGACATGCATGGATGATAGAGTAAACCTTCAACTTACTACATCCAAAAATTCAACATTTAAGCTTCACACTGATCTTCCACACTTGCATGACACAAACTCACTAATTCACATTAATATCTCATCTATCTGCTCTATTTCTTCACACTTATCTCTCTTTGTTATCACCTTTCTCACAACTAACTTATCCTATATTTATACCATCTTAAAATTTGAAACATATCCAAAGTCGGCAATCAAAAATTAAAGTCAAATTACTTCAACATCAAAACATCCTAGGGTGGAATTAGAATGAGGGTGATCCAAACACGCACTAGGTGAGAACCCAACTAGATCCAACAAACTACATCAATTATGAAGATAGTGTTTAACAAAAGGTTGGCCTGGAAACTAGTGTACAACATAGAAAAATTAAGCATGATCCTTTCAAATACAAAAATTACCTCCAATACAATTATAACAACTCAACTCTAGAACCACAAGTCATAAGAATTCACCAAAGAGAAATATGGACCAACAACTTTTCTCGTCGACCTCAATTAAAACACTAAAAAACCACAGTTCAAAATTTGTGAAAATAAATCACATTGTACAATGAATCGGGAGCAAAAAAATATGGATATAGCAGCTTCCAATGACCATGACCAACATATCTGAACCACACAAACATAGGAGAAAATCTCAGAGCAACCATTGAACACCTAAAACCTTTCTTCAATACAATTTTCTTAATATCCTTAACATATACAACCAATAACCTACAACCAAGACATCTATGAGTACAAAAATTAGTTGACAACCAATTCATTAGTTGAAATCAATGTCAACACCTTCATTCTTTTCCCTTCTTGCAACATAATGATATTAACCCTACTAATAAGTTTAACTAGAAATCCATTAATTTTTTTCTTGTTGAATTAAGAATGTATATCTAGAGGACCATCCTCTATACTAATAGGAATATCATTATAAGAAAATCATATGATGATGCTAGGGATTTTGTGTGCTCGAGATGATCAGGGGTGAGCATCCACCATTCTCACCATAACATTGAAAGGAGAAATATCAAGTCCAATGTACTTAAAATAATGTGTAGGGAAAGGATTAGTATAGATTTGTAAAATTTTATTAGGCTTCACAATAAAATTGTTTGACTTGTTATGCCTATAAAGGAGCTAGATACTACTATAGTTAATGTTGTCTTGTACTAGGTGTCAAATATTCATATATCTCTTAGTATCAAATAGGAGAGAGTTGAAATAAGTTATTTGAAAGAGGTCAAATATGAGGGAGTTAAATTAAGTTATTTTTTAGTAGTTTCCCTACAACACTATAGAGAGATTCAACTTTTTTGGTAAATTATAGGTGCCTTTCATGAACTATAGCTCAAACATATTAAGTTTGAGAATTATTATTAGTGTTTGTGATTTTTTGGAAGAATTTATTTTCATTTTTCTTTTTATGAAGAAGAGGCACTATTGGTTACTTTCTAAGAACCAAACTGATCTCTAGAAAAACCTATGGAATTTTCCATTTCCTATAATTAGTACTCAAAAGGAATTGAAAAACAAATGAGTGGAAGCTACAAAATTTCTACTCCTAAAATTTAGGCTCTGTGAAACCCAGGAGGGTGATCCCACAATGTATACTCAAAAATTCATACAATTATAATTAAATAAACTGTCCATAATAGATACTTCTCATAAAATTACTCAACAATATAGTACATCAAATAAGTTGGAAACTTATTTATGAATGTCCTATACTTGGAGGATGAGAAGGCATAACTTCAACACAAAACAACTACAGTGGTATCCATTTTGAGAATTTTTAAATTAAAAGTGATTGGCTGATGAATCAACATAGAAACTATACCATAGGTACTTTGCACGAACCAGTTCCTTTATCCCAAGTAGCAAAGTCAATATCAATCTATATAACTAGATAACAACTCAACAATAGCAACTTATAGTCACAAGAAATATTACATTACAACACTCCCCTATTACATTCATGATTATTACTACTTACAAATATCCTAGCACCTAATTTTAGGAGTTAACAATTTTATACAATCATTTACATTAATTCAATGAATCAATAAGAAAGAATGAAATCAAACATCCATTGAGAAACAATAGAGACAAACAAAAGGAATCCTAGATTGCTTTCATTCATAACTCATAAAACAATTACAAGGAGAGATAATAGCCATGAAATTGGTATTACTCTATATTGGATTTGCTACATTGTTATCAAAATTACCTACATAACTCTAAACTCTAACTTAAGACAAAAACTCTAAAACATTCTTAGTATTTTCCTTCCAATTCACAGTGTTAATTGCGAAACAATGAACCCTTACTTTTTGGCCCTGAATTCCTTCTTATATAAATGGAGAAAAACAAACCTCGGGCCAAAAAGTACACATGTCAAAACCCTATTGGACCGCTATAAAAAATATTCTCCCATTTAGTTACAATGCATTCCCAAGAGGTGGGAGACATGTGGGAAAATGAAAGTAATCTTCATTCATTGTTGGATATTTGGTCCAATTTTAAAAATGGGTATAACCAAATAGTTACCTCAAAATTTGTACCCACACACACAAAGTGAAATAAGGAAAGCATGAAAGAAAATAAAAAGGAAAAGTTAAGAGATATTTACATGTCTACAGCCTTGCAATCAATTCAACTTGTAGAAGATGCACTGTATTCTCCATACTTTATCAAAAGCCTAATCTATACTACATCTAGGCTATGCAGTGCATTCCCATCTATTTGTTATTTATCATGACTACAAATTTTGATATTTCAAATCACTAACCCACCACCTTTTATGTCAGAACCCCCACTCCTTGAAAGTACCTACCTTTCCATCCTAGTTATTCATCTTCAATGGACCAATCAAAATTCATGACATATCAACACTCTATCTATAAGGTGCATACTTGGTGACAATCTAGTTAGCTTCCTTATCAAATTCCAATGGGATGGTCTCAGCATGAACTAACATATCCATATTTATCTTCAATGTCTCCATATCAAATTTCTGACAAATTGACATAGCCTGATCCGAAATAACCTGATTTGTTTCATTTCTCCATTCCTATAGAGTTTTCATGCTATCATCATCGCTTAGAATCGATGAAAGAATTCCATGATATGATTCATGGAAGAATTTTACTAGCTCCTTTATTTTATTCTCCAGTGGTTCAATATTTCCCCTATATCCTCCAATATTCCCTACAAGAACTACAATAGGTTTAAACTTTTTAGGTGGATTGGGATCCTTCTTAACTCCAATCCCCATCAATATCAAGTCCTTCTTCCTAGGGATCCAAATTTCCATGAGTGGAATGACTCTTTCTCTATTAATGTCAAAATTCCTGATAGCATCCACCATAGATGAATAATTGTAGTGAATAGTATTCAACTTGTTATTCACCATTTTGTTCAAGTGTTCTAGCACTGTTGTGACAATCTTCATATTACTCTTGAAAGTCTCCTCATCATGATTATCAAATTTCTCTTTGTACTCATTTAGTTTCCTAAGCAACTCATCCCTATTGATATCCCCTTAAGCCTATGGCCCTTCTGATGTACTAGTTTCTAGTATTGAAATGGACACACTCCCCATGTTATATGGAACAATGGCCCATGAAGAACTTACTTAAGTAGCAAACTTTGGGGGTACAACTTGTTGTGAAGTAGTGGGGGAGTCAACATCATTTTTATTAAGCTTTCCAAGTTGAAATCTTTGCAACATATCCTCTAATAATGCTACTTTTGTCTACAACTGCATATTATCCCACTCAAGGTCTCCATATTTAACTAAAAATTTATTGCATTATGTCATGAGCTTATCCTTTTCTGAAATCATAGACTCTATAGTGGCCTTAGTGAATTGTTCAACATGAACTAACATATTTGCAGCTTCAAAGGCCAATGTTTCTGACCCTCTTTTTATTATTAGGCCTCCACTATAGTTAGGTGTAGGCTCAACAATATCGGGATTTCTTGTGCATGGCGCTAAAGACCATAGAACGAAGGCTTCCCAATCTTCTCTGTAAGCAAACCCTTGTTACTTCCAAGCCTCTGGGAATCAATTGGCCTTTAGGTTTCTCACTCATTGAGGGTGGTAATTGATCCATGAGGTCTTTATTTAAAGGTATTTTGGGAGAAAAAGCTTCCCGTTTAGACGAAGACACTTTTATTTTAGGAGCCATAACACAAGATATACTACAAGGAAGAGATTTTGGTTTATCTGAACAAGGCCTATGACTTTTGTGTGGGTTTGACATGAATTATGCAAATGAAAAACTAACAAATTCTTCTTTTTGAATGTCAAACCTTAAAAAATGTTGAACTAAGAAATACCTAATAGACTCAAGCTCAGAAAACCACAACTTAGCAATAATGGTGGAGAAAGCGCAATAATTCTCCTACTAGTTCTCTCCACAGTTTGAAAACCCTCGTTCCAATGTCAAAAAGTGTTAGAGACCATAGTATGAGCTCCTTGAGTGTGTTGAGTATATTTTTCAATGTTGAATTATGCCTTTAAGACAAATATTAATAATTATGTAGCTCCTTACTTTGGTAGACCAATTTCCTTTTAGTTATTAAGACTCACTCACATAAACCAAAATGACTCACTTTCCCTCAGATGAGTTTTGAATGCCAACCATTGATCCTTTTGGAGTGTTAATTTATTGATGATCTAGATTTGACTAGCTTATTATGAAAGATACGACTATACATAGCTGCAATACTTACCAAATGATAGGAGGCCATATGGAACCACTTGTTAATAGTACACGGGCTCCACCATCTCTTTATCGCTATAGCCTTGATCCACATGTCCTTTTCCCCTCACCCCCATGAGTCATAACTCGTGTGCAACTTTTATCAATGGGGAGATGGAGTGAGGCTAAGATTAGATCTGCCAAATTTTTCATGCACACTTCTTAGTTACCCAAAAATTTATCCTTCATACAACATCCACGACTCAAATTAAAAGGCCTTTAAGCACATGCAATATATCTACATTAGTAATGCACATTTTATTTTCCATGCCATGTGTGGTGTTATTTATTTAAATATTTTATCATACACCAATGCTTCCACATCCTTTGGATTACTCCATGTGGCAAATGCCTACTTCCCCATTGAGAATCTGATAGGAAAGGTGGGACCCACAAAGGATAGTGAGGAGCAGTCTAGATTAATCCACATCACCTGCTATCAACCGTTGATCCCTTTGAAAACTTAGCAATGTTGACCATTAAAACAATCAGGAACACCATCAGAAGAGACATGTGGCAACCGCCCACCAGCCCATGTGATTACTTTAATAAGCAAGAAGGAAAAATAGGCACGTAGGGAATAGTCCATATTTGACCACCTCAATTATCTCCCACCGTTGATTTTATTCAACAACCATCTACATGCCTTATCAAAGACGTCAGCACACCAATCATTTAAGATAGATGGCCTTCATATGTGAGACCATATGAATAAAATAATATGAAACAAAATAGAACAGGCATGCGGGGAATAATGGTGATCATCTACATCAATTGAATGGTAGTTAGGGGTCCTTATATCTACACATGTCAAAAATTGTTAATATTTAAAGGGGATCTGACTAGGTGAACGAGACCATACCCATGGGCCATAAAAGACTTAAGGATTTTCAATCGGAAATATTTAGCCTAACTTAGGAAAAATTAAAACAATGGCCCAAACATACGCCAAACGGTAAAACAAGACTAGAGGCTTAGTTACTTAACAGGCTTTGAGGACATAAGTCATGACTTAAGGACTGAGAACTAACACAAGGGGTCCAAAAAAAAAAAACCATGGTGATGCAAATCAAATGGTTTTTTTAAATAAAACCTAAGTAAACTAAAACCCTTAAATAGTGATAGGAGACAAAACCCATAACCTTCAGAACTAAACAAGATTTTGGAGATGGAACATGAAATTTTTTTAGGAGTTCCATTAGTGGCTCTGACTAGGAACGTATGTCTCTTGTAGGCATGGAAAGATCCTAGAATATGTGGTTGAAGAAAAACTTTCAAAACACAAGGAACCAAAGAACCAGGGAACTACCTAGACTAGGTAGTAAGACTGAACCAGACATAACCAAAGAAAACACACCTATACAAAAAATGTACAAAATATATAGTGTACATGGAATTATAACATACTTAGGAAAAGTATGGTTTTAAGAACTGTCATTGTATTGGCAGCTCGAAAATTTCACCTATCAAACTCTGGAGAAAATATGAATCCTCACCATGTGTACTGGCTATCAGATAAGGGAAAATTTGTAATGCTTCAAATTTCCCATGGTTTCCCTTGTCTTGACCCCTTGCATTCTAGGCTAACACAATACTATTTACCTAAAAAAATTTGGGAGACGGTCTCTTATCATGTAGATGCTTAACTTGCAACTGAATCTTCATATTCTTAACATGAGATTCTCTTTTGATCTCATCCAATTACACTAGATTATTAATTTTGGGTTGCATATCATCATATAAATCTTCATCATATTCTTACACAAACTTATACATCTTCAACAGATTATTCTATGGAAATCTAGCATCTAGACCATATACCAAGCTAAACAGTGAGTAACCAGTAGCTTTTTTCACAGTCAGTCTATCTACCCAGAGTGCTAATTTCACCTTTGAGCCCCAAGCCTTTTTTTCTTCTCCATCACCCTTTTGTTGATCTTCATCAAGATTTTGTTACTAGACTCATCCTGACCATTTCCTTGAGGATGGTAAGGTGAAGAATAAGAAATTTGTATGCCATGTTTATCACAAAAGTCCTTGAATTCCTCAAATATAAAACACATAGCATTATCTAAGATGATATTTTTTGGGACTTCAAACCTAATGAGAATTTTATTTAAGAGGAAATCTACCGCCACCTTGCTTCTTACTTTCTTTCTGGGTATTGCTTCTACCCATTTTGTGAAATAACCAATGGCAACAAGGATCCATGAGTGCCCTCCACTAGAATTTTCTAGTATCTCTCAAATGAAATAAATTATGTATTGTTGGAAAGGGGCTTGAATAGTCATAGGCCTAAGTGGTAGATTGCCCAAAATATTCAGCTTTCCTAAAAACCTTTGACAAGCATCACAAGTCTTAACAAACTTGTGTGCATCCTTAAAAATGGTAGGCCACCAGAATCCTACTCTCAAGATCTTGTGGGTAGTTGTCTTTGTCATGTAAAGACCACCACACACCCCATTATGCATTTCTTGCAAGAGTTCTAGTGCCTACTTTCCATCTACACATTTTACCAATGTAAGATTCAGGTTTCTCCACAATAGCTTGTTGTCAATAATCACATACTTGATGGCATGCAATTTCAATGTCCTCTTATCATTGTTAGCCATATTTGTAGGACACTACAAAGTTTTTAAATACTAGATAATTCTTCTATACCATCCACATGTTTGCATATCACAGATAGGTGCAACATCAATCACTTCTATCTGATTGACCTAATTAGCCTCTAAATTACCTTCTATCATTAACTTAGCTAGGCCCTGACCTCTTACTAATTTGGTGATTTGAACATCAATGTTGAATTCATGGATCCTATTGATCCATCTACACCTTCTGCTAGTAGTCTCCTACTGAGTAAAAATATCTCTTACAACAACACTTGGTACAAAAGCTATAACAGTAGCTCCCTACAGGTAAGTCTTGAAGTTCTTTACATCCTTAACCACAACATATGATTTATTCTCAATCATGTCATATTTCAACTCTATAGCTTGTAAAGACTTGCTAAAGAATGCAATGGGCTCCTTAAAGCCCTCTTGATTTTTTTGTAACAAAATAGCATCAATTGCATGAAAAGTAGCAAAATAAAAAATGTGCATTGGCTTGGAGAAATCAAGAGATTTCAATATTGGAGCCTCCTTAATAGATTGTTTAATTTTTTTGAATGCTTGGCCAGGCTCCTCACTTCAAAGTACCTTTTCCCCCTTCTTCACCCTTTTGGAAATAAGTCTTGTGATTTCTACAATGTTAGTCACAAACCTTCTCAAAAAATTTATTTGCTGAAAAAATGACTGAATGCCCTTTACATTTTTTAGCTGAGGGATTTTATCTATGGAAGCTACTCTTTCAAGGTCTATTCTTACTCTATCCTTAGACACAATATTCCCTAGCAACTTTCCCTCAGTTACCCCAAAAACAAATTTCTTTGGATTCAAAGATATCCCATAATCTAGTGACCTGACAAATACTTTTTCTAAATGCATACAGTGATCTTCCTCTTTCTTGGAGTAAGTGGTCAGGTCATCTTGATAAACAACCATAAATAAATCAATAAAATAAAATAAAAAGCTACATCCATAGCTCTCTAAAATGTGCACCTGGATTTTTTAAGCCAAAAGAAATTGTTACGTAGACGTAGGTACCCCATGGATAGTGAATGCAGTCTTTTACTGCTTAGATTCCTTCACTTTTACTTAATTATAACCTGAAAAAACATCCATTTATAATAGCTCATAGCCAGATGCCTTTTACAACATGGCTTCCATGTTTGGAAATGTGTAATTGTCCTTCAATGAGGATACATTCAGGTTCTTGAAATCAACACACAATCTTATCTCACTGTTCCTTTTTCTTACTGGTACCAAATTGGATACCCATGAAGAGTTTCTAATGGGTTTTATAATACCAACATCTCTCAACTTCATCAACTCCTCCTACATCTTGAGAGCTATAGTAGGATTGATGGGTCTCTACTTTTTCCTGAAAGGTTTCGCATTCACCTTCAGAGTAATTTCATGTTGAAATAATTCCTCTTTGCAAGCTTTCGGGTCATCATATGAGCAATAAAATACATATTTGTACTTTATAAGCCAGTAAATTAACATTTCATTGACCTTTGGCTTCATCTTCTTTCCTACATGTAAACTTTGTTAGGGGAAATTTCAGTCCCCAAATTTACTTCCTACAGGTCTTTTGGGTGAGTAGTTGTCTTGGTCTTGATTTTATCTTGACTATCAAAAACCCTTTCAAGTGCTACAAGGCCTTTGGGGATTTAATTTTTTTTAACTAGATGAATTCTTTTCCAAATACCATATCCTTTCCATCAATATTTTCAACAAATCCACCAATTCAATCTCCTGACCTTCATATTCATCAACGCAGTTCAAAAATATAAGAATATCCTCTTCATCATTGAAGATCTACTAGTTGTGCAAATTCTCAAGAATGGAAGGCCTTGTCTATATCTCAACCTTAGATATTCCTATGAAAGTTATATCGTCAGGTCTTAATGCAATGTTAGCAAGTAAGTCAACTACTCTATTATGTCCTCTTTCCATCCAGTCAATTCCAAAAGCATCAAACTACTCAATGGACTCCCAAACAACATTTTTGTATTGCTTTAGTCTGTTGTTCTTGTAGGAATATTTGGCTCTTACTTGGAATATCACAAGCTTAGAATCACCAATCACCATTAACTTTCTTATTCCATGCTTCTCAGCCAGTATCAAACCCAATAGTAAAGCTTCATACTCTGCCATGTTATTTGTACAAACAAAGGACAATGTGAAAGAAAATTTATAAGTAATACACTAGGTGATACTAATAATATTCTTGCACTAGACCCTTCTTTGGAACTTGCACCATCAAAGTAAATTTTACAAAGTCCATCCTTTTCAAAAAATCTTACAACTTCATTTTCTATTGGTGCAAGGAACCTATCAATTTCTCTTGGCACTTCTTCCATTTTGAAATTACTAATGTCATTTTCCACAAAAAGAATTGTATCATCCTCAGGAACATGCTACAACATATGTGGGACTCTTGGTTCTCTCATTAATTGAACATCCTTACCATTAATGGGAAGACATGTCACATTGCATACTTCCTCCCATAGATGCACTCCATTTTTGAGATAGCAACATTCCATAATTAGGTGGGATATCCACTACCACCACAATCATCTTAAACTCTTTGTCTAGGTGGGTTGCTAATCTATATGGAAGTTCATTTATCACACCAATAACATGGATTTATCTTGAATACATAGCATAGCACTTACCATGAGTGCTATCAAATTTCAGTCCTAATGCTTCCATAATTTTAGTTGGAATGATGTTAGTTGATGCTCTAGAGTCAATAATACATTTTTTTATAAAATTTTCTACAACAATTGTAGTGATAAAAAATGGATGTATCTTATCAGGGTAGGTAGTTACTAAATTTCCTAAGAAGATATGGGGAATCTTAGTGTTAACCCCTTCAACTTCCTTGCCTTTCTTATCTTTTTCACTTAGTTTGGGTGGAGTGGGCACCACTAAATCATTATAGGCTATAGTAGCACCATTGATAAGGGCTACTGCCTTATGCAAGAACTATGTTCCTCAACTCTCATCATTTGAAGGAAAGGCATAAATACTTTTACTTGGCTAAGTCATTGAAACATATCAATAGGAGTATACTTGGGTAATTCAATTGGGAGTATGCCTTGTTCATTGTTGCTCTCCTTTTGTTGATTTTTGGGTAGTTCAATCTTCTGCTTGGTATCTTTCCTTGAAACTTCAAGGATTTTCTTATGTGTCTTTATCTTCACAACAGGAGATTTGAATTCTTGAGTAGCTTTTGGATTCTCTACTCTCTTAGACCAAATTTTATCCCCCTTACCTTCTTTAGATTTTAATTTTTCCATTATTCCATCAAGCTTGTGCTCTTTGTTATTGACATTCTGCTTCTTGATGAAAAGATCAATAGGACTATTTTGTTCACCATTGACTGTTATGTTCCTCTGATGATAGGAGATTTTGGATTCAACATCCAAGACTATAGTATATTTCACAATCTCCTCATCTGAGGTTCTCCTTAGTGACACACCATATTCAATTGCTTCCAAATTCTAAACCTCAACATCACTATTAACATCCTCATCAGAGAGAACTTACTAATGATATGTACTAGAAATTTTTGTTTGATTATCTACATCCACTTCATAAGAGTTCTCATAAAATGAGCATTCACCTTTTGCAACATCACAATCACCCATAACCATAAGTACATCAACATCCTCCCCCTCTTGCTAATTATCTACATCAACCATTTGTGCAACTCCACACTACTCAAGAGAATATGGCATTTGACAAACCAAGCACGAAGGGGTGTCTTCAACATAATTTCCTGAATTATTTTACAAAGGATCAGGAGGGACTTTATTCTAAACATTTCTCTAATTATTAAGAATAGGCTTCCCATTATGCTAGTTGGTATTAAATGGGTGGTCTTGCAACCCAAGAGGTCTTTCATTCCTTTGATAATTTTTTGGTTGATCTTTTTCTTGCTTTAAAATTTTGTCACTTATAGGACCTTCATAAAATTATCAATACTATCCTCAAATGTGTCCCCCTTAGCTCTTGAACTCTTTTCCTCCTTTTTTGAGTTTGAAAAGTGCTTTGAATCATCTCTTCTACCAAATTTACCAGTTTCTCTACTAATATTATCAATATGCTCTGCCATCTTGAAGGCTTATGTCAATGATTGAGGATTCTTATCTAGCAATTGGTAACTCATTTTTGTATCAAAATAATTACAGTAATTTACCAAGAACACATGGTCATTCAATTTTAAATGAGGAGGAAACATCTTCCTATCCTTCTGGAACATTGTATTGAACTCAGGAACAAATTCATTAGAACCTTTAGCAGTATTATTAAATTGATTCAATAAAAAAATTGAATTAGTCTTGTCACCATATTTCTCTCTAAATATCCTTTTGAATTCCTCCCAAGAACCAATGCTCTCAACAGGAAAACTCCTATACCACTCTTGAGAATCTTTAGTGAGAGAATGCATAAACAAATTCATCAAAACATCCTCTACCTCTACCTCAAAATCATCCATAACATTAGAAAATTATTTCAGGTGGTCTTCACCACTCAAGGCATTATTACTAGAGAATATGACTACAACAGGTCTAAAGTCTTCAAGAAATGGGTTTGGGTAGCCAGGTATTCCAGTGAAACACAATTTTTGGCATCTATCTACTTGGAGTGGCCTCCTAGTATGTTGATCCCTATGAATGTCTCTTTGCTCATCATCTCTTTTATTGTTAGATTGGTTGCTATCCTTACCCTTTCAAATTTCACCATCACCCCCTCCTTTCTTGCTTCCTTCATTATCCTCAAAATAAGAATTATTATTCTTTTTTTTTCCTCCACCACCACCTCCACTAGGAGTATGTCCATCAGACTTCTTATGTGACTAACTATTAGTGTGTCTAGAGCTTGAAGAATTTGGAGTGGGTGTGGAAATTTTAAGAAAAAAAATCTCCCTTACCATCTCTACATTAGAAGCTATCATCTCAACTCTTTGCAAATCTTCTTGTAGCTATTCATTCTCCAACTAAAATCTCAATATGTTAGGATATGAAGGTGTAGTAGATGGATTTGGATTGGTTTCAGCCTTGTGTGTGTGGATTTTAGTAGATGAGGTATTGGTATTAGTATTGGTATTGAAAGTAGTTTTCTTAGGTTGGTCAATGGGTCTCTTTCCATGATCTACAAATGATGTCTTCTTAGTAGTGGTAGGAGGATCTGAAGCTCTAGTAGTTGAGACAAATGTGTTATAGGTATTAGTAGAAAAGGTTCCCATTGGGACTGCTACCTTAGGAATGTCATTGGTCATTTTAGAAGCAAATTTAAAAAGGTTTTCCTCAAAATTCTTACACCTAGCAACATCTTTCATTTTTTCCAATTTTTGTTTTCTAGCATCTCTCTCAAGCTGCTTATCTATAATCCTATCTTCCCTTTCTTTTAATTCCTTCATTCTATTCTCTTCTTCTTCTTTAAGCCTTGGTTTTTTCTCTTCTATAACTTGCATTTATTTATCTATATCTTCCTCATTTTCTAGAACATCTCCAGGCTCACTTGGGGCAGGAGTATAGTAGGTTGGTCAATAGGATCTTCCTCAAGAGAAAGGTGAACTTTTACATCAAGAGATTCACCTCTTGGCTTAAAATTATTTCCATTAAAAATGGAGCCAACTCCAAGGGTTAGAGGATCTAAAAACTTCTTATTCTTACCACAAAAATCCCACCTATCCTCCTCTCTAGAAATATTAAGCTCATTATCAAACACTTGTTCAACAGGAAAACTTCCTTGGTTTATGTTAGAACCTTCAACTTCATGTTCCTTTTCATGGGTACTGGCACTAATTATTTCAACCTTAAACATAGGAGATGCATCAGCAGGAGAGCCAACAAACTTACTCAATTAAGAGCTCTTATTTAACTAGGCGAGTTGCTTCTCTTTAGCAGGTTCATATTTTTCCTTCTACTCAGGATGCTTCTTTGCATAACTTCTGGTCTTCTTCATCAAGTCAAATGTGTCAAAATCCTTCTTCTTATGTTCTTTTTGAGAACTTTTCTTTAAACTGGTGTTAGAGAATTCATAGTCGCCACCAAAATGTTGGGAAATAGAAAGTGATTACACTTTGACTTTGTATTTGTAACTTAAAAAAAAATTTAAATATAACCTGACATAAGGTGACATAATGAAAAAAGACTTGACACATTAGACTAAGTATGATTGGTGTTGGCCTCCTACATTGACTTAACAACTAAGCCCTTAAAGTTGTGATTCAAAGATTGGACATCCGATCTAAATAACTATCTCAATCATCATGAAGGTTCATTTAATTGTCAACCCAAGGACATAGACTTGAAATGGTTCAACATGGTATGTGCACTAGGAATCCATAGTAGCCATGATATTCATCCTACAGCTAAGAAAGACATAATGCTAAAAGTAAATTTCTTAGAAGGAAGTAAAATAAGTACTGAACATCAGCCAACAACTATACTAAGCTAAAGTGCATGATAGAAATGAAAATCTGAGCAAACAGATAGGAAACTACTTTGTCTACTAGGCTATACGAAGAGTCACATAATGGAATTATAGTGGTTGTAGGAACAAATAGTTACCAGATTCATAACTATTTGCACAAAAAAGTAATAACTAAGCTAAAGGATGGAATGCTCAACAAGTGGGGCCCCTTGGATGAGTATCCCTTAAGACAAAATTAGATGCAATGAACTTATAACTTCATTTTATTCATTGGAAAGCATGATTACAATAGAGCAGCATAACTATGTTACTGAAAAGCTAAGAATGCAAGTATAACATCAAATCAATAAACCTTCTGAGAAGGAGCATCTGAGGCTTATTTATTGAAGGAAAAACTATTTACTAACTACCTAGCAAGGTGGTCAACTCCAACAAATTAGGAGGACACCACTTTATGGAAAGCGTAGAATGCGGAAAGGAGGTTATCCATGCATGGAATTTGGTCAAGCCGATTTGACTTAACACAGATCTAGCATAACCATAGCTCCTATATTTTCTCAACAAATTGTTATGACCATTTACAAGGAAGTTACAATCTTCTATTTGAACTAGGAATTTCCCTTCATTAAGAGTCTTCCCTCCATTGACATTTGAATGATCACGTTTTTTAATTTTATGGAAAACAACCAGCTGGCAGAATCTTCCTCAATTTTGTAGGATAAAATTATATTTGCATGACAACATTAGCATATCTATAACTATCTTAAGTAACATTCATTAATCCACATGTAAAATTAACATAGATAGTTCACATACCATGTTAATTTCATTTAAAATTTACAAATATAAGCTTATGCCCAATGTCTATGGTTTTGAGGAAATAACATGAAAATGTCAGCATCCAAGTATCAAAGTATATGATGACAACAACAAATGGATAATAAACTATATCAAAATTGGGCTATAAATTTGACTTATCACTCTCTCCAGCCTAAGGTTGTGTTGGTCTGCTAGTAGAGGAAGAGTTATTCCTTTTCTTATTCAATACCTTGAAATCTGCAACTTCCAGTTGCCCCACATCAGTTCTTGTAGTGTATGAATTGGGGTCCCATTAGAACCCTTGCTTGTTGTCCAACTTATTCCATCTTTGCCTTTCTGTAGTTATATCATACTGATAATACTTGAAATTTGGCACATGTCATAATAGGGTAGGTGATTGAAAAGTTAATGGAAGCCAAAATTTCCCCTTCATCCTTCCAAGTTGTATATATCTATCAACTCTTTTTCATGTTGTAGCATAGTTCTGCAGAGAGTGAGGTTCAACTTGTTTTAACTCATCTGTCAGAATGTTCCACCTCTGTGATAGATATCCCATTATTGTTTTCCTTGTAGTTTCTACTACCTTCTCATATTCTTTATAAGTTTCTTTTCTCACAGGTAGGATCTTCTTGCTATAGCTTGGTTAGTAAAGAAATTTGTTCCATTCCCAGAAAATGTCTCCAAGGTTTCTAGATTCAGCCCTAATGGGCAAGGGAGTGTTGGATTCTATTTTCCTGTAAGTCCTAAAATGTTGTCCCCAACTAATATCATTCTATATCCAGGATATAAATTCCCTTAATTGGAGATCCCCAACATACAACAATGGATTCCAATCATGATCATGGGACACAACATAATTATGCAAATAGAGTTCACACAACAATTTTTTTCACTTCAGGAGGAGCAATCTAATAAGCTTGGAATAATTCAAGAGGATTCTGAATGGAAGGATTCAAACCAAAAATGATCCTTGAAAGTTTAAAAGAAATATTCCTGTCCTTCAAATATAGACCATAGAATCTTGGAGGAGTCCTCCACTCTAACATCTGAGGCACCAAGGCTACTACATTGTCCACCTTTTCCTTTAAGGCAACAATTTTTTGTGTTCTTTTCTTCAATCTTAGCATCTTTCTTTTTAATATCCTCCTTTAGCTTGTGTTTAGCCTGTTTCCATTCTTCTTCCCTCCTTTGCATCTCATTCCATAGGTTCATGGCTACCATGTTCCATGAAAAATAAGAGGGTCTTTGTATTCCTACCAAAAAATTTACCGGCACTGATTCTTGCTCTTCATATGGCTCCTACTACAGGGATTCTAATTGTTCACCCAGTTCTAGCTACAGGAGTTCTTACTCTTTCTACAGGAGCTCCTGATTCTCATCATACTCTTGAACCTCAGCCTATTTTGTGATAGTAGCAAGCTCTACCAACCTTTTATTTTCCTGTTCCTCAAAAATATCCTTTTCCTCAACGTTCATCTGCCCCATTGTGGCTTTTGTGTCCTCTCGTGATATTCCTCAAGGCTTAAGGCTTCTCTTTAGAGGCACACCAGTGGCTGGCCCAGTTGGTCTTGATTTTCTAGGAGATTTTTCATTTTTTTATTTGCCTGCAAGAAGAATAGTGTCAACCTTCTGTTTCTTAGAGCTTGGCACTTCTTTATCTGTCATTTGATTTTTAGCTTTTCCCTTCCTCATTTCTACCTCTTTCTTTTGTGCCCTAGATTGAATTAGGGTTCCAAGAGGGACATCATCATCAGAGTCTGAAGAGGAACTATCTTTCTCTAAATGCTTTTTCTTAGAAGAACTAATCTCTATAGTTTTCTCAGCTACAGGAGGGTTTACACTAGGGCTTACACCAGAAGTGGAGGCTCTAGGAGTTGCTTCAACAATACTCACTCTCCTACTAATCCTACGAGGTTGAGGGAAAACCATAGGTTGCAAATGCTCTCGTCTAAATTGATCAATATTTAATAATTCCTCCCAAGTCATATCAAACACATCATGCAGAGATTTATCTACTAATAATTTGATCAGACAATGGTGGGAGACAAAATTATCCCTACCTTTTTTGGGTTTTAGCCACCATGATTGAAAGAAGATTATATAACACATTTGGCACATTCATTCTTCTCCCATGCGTCATATGATTCAGGAGTTTGAAGTGCACTAAACATAGGTTTGACTGGTAGTATTCACAAGTAATGTACTTCATAATGTGGAAAGCTACTTGCTTCCATGGCTCAAGTAGAGAGGTTCTCTCCGCACCTTTCTTGTCCACATCTAATGGAGGGTCACTAGGTTCATTAAATTCAACCCTAGTTGACCTTGCATCTCTGGTAGCAGGGTAATGTTCACCATTGATAGGCAACACTATCACTTTTGCAATCCTCTCTTCAATAGCTATTACCTCCAACACTTTTACCATGGCCTTTCCTTCAAAAAATTATGTGCAAATTCCTATGCAATGTCTTCATTATAACTATCAAGCTTCAAGAAATAGTCTAGCCATCCACAATTTCTAAATTATTCCAAAGAAGGTGCATCCTACATTACCTTATTATGAACCATGGGTTCACTTCGAATTAGCTATCCTCCCATTGTTTCAACTGTCTATAATTAAGAAAGCACTCTACAAGGTTTCCCTTCTTGCAATTTCTTTCTGAAAAACCCCAACTTCTTCTTGCAATTCTTCTTTCTATTGTACTGAATGGAAATGTCATGGATCTTACTGAATTACTTATGTTGGGTAACATTTGAAATTATGACTAGACAATAATGTTTCATTAATGAGGGGTATTATTGAGAGAAATGGTGGTGGTTTAGTTACATCTTATGCATGTAATTCGAAACATCAATTTATCATTCAAATTGGCTCAGTTTAAATTTGTTGATATGGACCAACATGGACTAACACGTGGACATGTTATTCACACTCCCCCCAACCTAAATTTGAGCATGTGTCATCACATGTGAGGTGGTAATGATGATTTGAAAGGGTAGGAGATAATTACATGCTATGGAGAATATCTATGTTAATGTACAAGAATTAAATAAATGTACTAAAAGATAATTAAGATGTAAAAAATTGATGCGCACATGCTTGAATTCTTGGAATATCTATTACAAAGAATATTGAGGAAGTATTGGTCACATTTTAAGAAGTCAATTGAGTAATTAATGAAAGTGGAGATGGAATGAAGTGAAGTTATGTTGGAGTGATGGAAGAGACAGAAAGGTGGAGATGGATGGGCAGATGGGTGGATTAATGAAGAATTTTACTCCCAAAAAATTACAAGTATTTATTATGTCAATTTATGTACCTTGGTTTGCTATAAGGAGGGACACTAGGTTTGCTTCCTTCGGTTGCAAGAAATTTGGGTGCTGCATTTTGAGTGAATTAATACATGAATTCTACCTTGGAAGTTGGCTTGTGATACAACCTGAGGCAATGACCATTGACAAGCAACTTACATTTGATAGGGTCAATGGTAGTGAGCTGAATATCTCCATTGGGAAAAACTTTTGCAACTTTGTATGGCCCCAACCATCTAGTCTACAATTTCCTTGTGTTATCTTGATACCTTGATTCATAAAGGAGTGTCCAGTCACTAGGCTAGAATTTCATGTCCTTTAAGATTTTTTCATGCCACTTTATTCTTTGATTCTACACTACCTCTATGTGATGCAGGGTTGAATTCCTCATCTTATCCAAAGCATTCAGCTGAATGATTTTATCCTTTTCTGCCTCAAAGATATCCATCCCTAAGTCTAGTGCAGTTGTAAGAATCGTATGCTTGAATTCAATGGGCATCATAGTTGTCATCCCATATACTAATTCAAAAGGAGTGAAGCCTGTGGTTGTTTTCTAGGTGGCTCGATAGGCCCAAACAACTTCTAGCAGCCTATTTTCCCAATCCTTCTTATAGACAACCACTGTTTTGGTCAGAATGGCTTCAATTTCCCTATTGGTCACCTCAACTTGGCCATTGGTCTGAGGGTGATAAGGAGTAAACTTCATGTGCTTCACATTATATTCATTAACTAGTGTTGTGACAAGGGTTGATGTAAATTGTGCCCCTTGATCAGTCACTATCTCCCTTGGAACTCCATAACGAGTGAAAATTTCCTCATAAATAAATTCTACAACCTTATTATCTCTTGCATGCTTCATTGCCTTAACTTCAACCCAATTGGTCACATAATCAGTGCAAACTAAGATATAGGATTTACCATTTGATGGAGGGTCAATGGGTCATACAAAATCCAATCCCCATTTATCAAATGAAGTGATTACTACCTGAGGGTAAAGGGGCATCTCATCAAATTTGGTTGGCCATCCCATCCTCTGGCATCTATCACACTTCCTTGTATATTTCCTTGCATCCTTGTGGAGTGTGGGATAGTAATATCATGTGTTTAGAATCTTCATTGATGTCCTCTTGGCTATAAAATGCCCTCCACAGGGTTCATTGTGACATGCATGCAATATATCATATGTCACATCTGCCCTCACACATCTCCTCATGACATGGTTTGGTCCAGTGTATAAAAACCATCCTACAATCCATGAGAAAGGAAGAGTTTTCTCAATGAGCACTCTTCTCTCTTTTGGAGAGAAATGAAGAGGAACTCTCCCTTTGACCAGATAATTAGCTATGCCAGCATACCAAGGTGTATGCACACTAATGGAAAATAAATGTTCATTAGGGAAAGATTCATCAATGACTTGAGTATCTTCTGATGTAGTGAGTCTAGAAAGAAAGTTTGTTACAACATTGGCCTTCCTTGGTTTATCAAAAATGGTTATGTCAAACTCTTGCATCAACAAAAACAATCTTGTTAGCCTACCTAAGATCAGGGGCTTATTCATGAGGTACCTAATGGATGCATGTTTTGTGTGCACAAAGATTTGATAGTCTATTATGTAGTTCCTGAATTTGTTAAGGGCATAGATCAATGCCAACTTTTCCTTTTCTATTACTATATAATTAAATTCAGCTCCTTGTAGGTTTTCGCTGACAAAATAAATAACATTCTCTATGGTTCCTTCTTTTTGTCCCAATACTACTCCTACAACATAATATGATGCATCTATATGAATGTGAAAAGGAAGCTACCAAATAGGACCTTTGAGTACATGAGAATGGGTTAAAGCTGCTTTCAAATTAGAGAATGCCTTGTCATAGTCCTCTATCCATTGGAACTCGACATATTTAGTTAGGAGATTATATAATGGTGCTACCATTTTGCTGAAATATTTGATGAAATTCCTATAGTATCCTGCATGTCCCAAGAAACTTCTGACATATTTTTGCTTTCCAGGTATATCCAGATTGGTGATAACCTCAATCTTGGTAGGATCTACGTGAATTCCTTTGTGAGAGATGTAGTGGCCAAGGACTACACCTTCCTGCATCATCATGATGCACTTTTCATTGTTTAATGACATATTATGGTCTTAACATCTCTATAAGACTCTCCTGAGATTTTCCAATGCTTCATTAAAATCAACACCATAGGTAGTAAAATCATCCATATAAATCTCTATGCAATCTTCTGAGATATCTAAAAATATGCTAATGATTTCCCTCTAAAAAGCTACAGGTGCATTGCACAAGACAAATGGAAGTGTTGATTAGGCATAAGTACCCCATGGATAGGTAAAGGTGGTCTTATCTTGATCCTTGGGTGCAATTTGTATCTCGTTATAGCCATTGAATCCATCTAGAAAAGAGAAATAATACTTGCCTGAAAGGGAATCTAGTACTTGATCTATAAAAGGGGAAAATGATCCTTCTTAGTGGCCGAGTTGAGCTACCTGTAGTAAACACAAACTCTCCACTTTCCTCCATATTTTGGCACAATCACCAATGGGGACATCCATTGACTGTTTGAGATGGGGTAGATAAATCCTGCATCCAATAATTTTTGAAGTTCCCCTTTGGAAATTTCTCTCAATGCAGGATTGATTCTTTTTTTGTGGTTACCTTACTAGTGTGTAATCATCTTTGATATATATCCTATTTGTGTATACCTTAGGGTCCAATCCCTTCATTTCATGGTAATCCCATGGAAATATAGATTTATGATTCTTTAACAAGTTAGTCAGGGACAATTGTTGCTCCTGAGTAAGCTTCATATTAATGTTCAAATACCTCCCTTGTAACACTTGCACCTATGTGGTTAACTCTACCTTATCCATTTCACTAATGCTTGGAATTTTGAGCTCATGCAGAAGCAATATAAGATACATACTTGTTTTTATAGGAAGTTCAACTATAGGAGTATAGGTAGAAGTTTCTACAGTGGTCCAAAAAAACCAGACTCAGAATCAAGTAATTCATCATGTGTCTCATAGGTGTTCTAAATTATATTAGATAATATGTCATCCTCTTCCTATATTTGTAGGAAAGGAATCCTACCTATCATCATGAGTTGTGCCACTAAATTTATTTCCTCATCTTCTTCACCAACATGTTTCCAGATGGGGTTATCCATATCATGGGATGGTTCAACAGGGGGATAGAGAACAATATTTTTGGTACTCTTCCCATCAGAAATGGTCATGTCTCCTGACCTCCATCCAATGTAGGCATCTGTTGTGGCCAACAAAGACCTCCCTAGGATAATTGGATTCCCATCTAGTGTAGATTTTGGAGAAAGAATCATAAAATCTACTGGATACTCCCAAGAATCTAGAGTTAACACAAGATCCTCTACTATACCATTAGGTTTAACAGTGGAACTCTCTACAAGCTGCAAGACAATAAGAGTAGGTCTCATGCTTGCAACATTTAGTTGTTGCAGGATATCCTTAGTCATCACATTTATTATTTCTCCCAAATCAATCATAACATTCTTTATTTGGGTCCCATTTATAACAACTACCACATGACTACCTGGGTCATTGTATTTGGGAATAGTAACTTTCCCAAGCATGATGTCAGCCAGTTGTCCCATGAAATGTAGTGGGGTCTTTCTTCTTCCTTCCTGGCTTCTTGAGGCATGCTTCCTTAATTGCTTTGCCATATATGGGAACATCTTTTATGGCCTCAAATAAAGGTATCTTGACACATATATGCTTCAACTAATCTAGAATGTCAAAAGTTGTTTCCTCCTTCTCTTCCTTTTGTTTAACAATTTCCAACCTCTGAGGAAATGGTGGTTCTTGTTCAGTCTGCTAGACTGGAACTGATTCAGGATTTTAGGTACACTTAGCTAAATGGGGACAATCAAATGCTCCTCTTCTTTTGTGGGAAGATCGGTGATGATAGGAGTGGAAGGAGCAGGTAAAGTGGTTCCTAAACACAATTGGATGTCACTTACACTCACAACATATGCAAGAAATTGATTTGAATCAATATAATAGACTTGTTGCTATTGTGGTTTTTCATTTAGGTTAGGTGTGGGATGAGGTGGTAGCTGAGTAGGTATAGGTGTGTTTGAACTTGAGCTAGTAGTAGGAGGAATTATAGTAGGTTGTTGGGGATGACAAGGTGGTTGAATGTAACTGGCTCTTTGGTTTAGCCATTGTTGTCCTCCACTCCATTGAGATGTTTGCTACCAGTTTCTTGGAGGTGGTTGGCAATTTCCCTAAAATTGCTATCAATTCCCCTAAGGTTGCTACCACTAGGGTGGAAAGTTTTGGTGATTGAACCAAGTATTTTGAGGGTTATTCCAAGCATGTGGTGGGTATCCTCCATAGTTGGATGGATATGGGGATTGACATTGGCTACCAAATGCATAAGAATTAAAATAAGGCCCAACAAAGGATAATGAATCTAGTGGCATACTTTGTCTTAGAGTCCATGGTCTCCTTTGTGCAATGTAGTATACTTGATTATCTTCACCCTGGATTGGCTTGAACTTAGGTGGGATGTGCTTACTATCAATGCTAGCTACCATATTGTATGTATAGTCCTTCCTTTGTTTGCAATGAGGGCAATATTCTGCCAACATTTCCTCTACCTCCTCATGTTTCTTATTAGATTGAAGCGTATCCAATTGACTATCCAAATTTTTTATAATGTCTTGTTTGAATTCTGCTAGAAAGTGAGTAATCTCCATCCTTGAAAATCCATTGGTAGATGCTTTACCCATAGAGGATTGGTAAGCTCTCCCTTCTTTGAAGATGCCCTAGAATAATTCTAACAAAGCTTCTTAATATCTTCCCAAGGAGCTTAGGTGATATCTCCTCTGCACATCAGGTCTAAAGCCTCAATGCAACTCTAATTAATCCCTCTCAATAAGAGAAAATTTTGGGATTCTTCAATAATTATATGATGTGGAGATGTTTGTAGGAAAAACTAAAACCTTGAAATGTAGTCCTCCAAACTCTCATCTTCCTTTTGTTGCATCCTAAAGATGCCATCTCCTTTCATGTCACTGCCCCTACAATATTCCTTGTACTTCTTAAGGAACTTTGTCTTCATTTCATCCCAAGTCTCCACAGTATTTCTTCCTAGGCTCATAAACCATCTTAATGTAGCCTCTTTCAAGGTGGTAGGAAATAGTTTAATCCTATGAGAATTAGTGGTATAGTCATAGCTTCTACAGAGGATATCAAAATGAAACAAGAAAGTATCAGGGTCTTCTGTGACATGTCCACATAACCTAGGAAGGACTAAAGCAGGGATATTGTTGAGGTTGTCATCTTCATTTTGATGAGCAATGGGGAATGGAAAACATGGCTAGTTAGGTCTATTTCTATTTACATCACCCATGCCTTCATGATGGAGTTCCAAAACAAATAGGTTCTCAATCAGATTTTGATCTTCAGAGGAAGTTTCAGAATTGGTAAAATTGGTAAATGGATCAGAAAAAGGGTGTGGCTCTTCTTCTTCCTTGTCTCTTGGAAGATTTGGAAGCTCTTCAAGTTGAAATGGATTAGGATCATTAGGAAGGAATCTCCCATAAGCATCTCTTCTCCTTCCTCTATGAATGCGGTATCAACTCAGTATCAACCAACTCACACAAATAATTAGTGAAAGAATAGGGGGGTCATTACTTCCTAAATGAGGGGTATATTAGGAAAAAAAATTTAGAAATACTATAGCAAGAAAGAAACTATCAATGACTCCAAAAAACTCTCTAGTTTTACACCATCCCCGAAAATGACACCAAAAAATGTTGGCCTCCTACTTAATGACTTAACAACTAAGCCCTTAAAGTTGTGATTCAGGGATTGGAAATTTGATCTAAATAGTTATCTCAATCATTATGAAGGTTCATTCTATTTTCAACCCAAGTACGTAGAATTGAAATGGGTTGGCATGGTATGTGCACCAAGAATCCATAGTAGCCATATTCATCTTACAACTAAGAAAGACATAATGTTGAAAGTAAATTGCTTAGAAAGAAGTAAAATAAGTACTAAACATCAACCAACAACTATAATAATTTGAAGTGCATGACATATATGAAATTATGAGAAAACAAACAAGAAACTACTATGTCTACTTGGCTACACGAATAGTCACAGAATGGAATTCTAGTGGGTGTAGGAACAAACAATTACCAGATTCGTAACTATTTGCACAGAAAAGTAATAACTAAGCTAAAGGATTGAATGCTCACCAAGTGGGCCCCCTTGGAAGAGTATCCCTTAAGACAAACTCAGATCCAACAAACTTATAGCTTCATTTTATTCATTGGAAAGCATGATTACAATAGAGAAACATAACTATCTTACTGAAAAACTACTAACTAACTACCTAGCAAGATGGTCAACTCAAATAGATTAGGAGGATGCCACTTTATGGAAAGCATAGAAAGTGGAAAGGAGGTTACACATGTGTGGAATCTAGTCAAGCCAGTTTTCCTTAATGTAGATCTAGCATAACAATAGCTTCTATATTCACTCAACAAACTATTATGACCATTTACAAGGCAATTGCAATCTTTGATTTGAACTAGGAATTTCCCTCCATTGAGAGTCTTCCCTCCATTGACCTTTGAATGATCACCTTTTTTACTTTTATGGCAAACGACCAGCTAGCATAATCTTCCTCAATTTTGTAGGCTCAAATTATATCTCCATGACAACATTAGCATGGATAAAAATTGCATATCTATAACTATCTTACAGTAATATTCATTAATGCACATGTAAAATTAACATAGATGGTTCACATATCATGTTAATGTCATTTAAAAGTTATAAAGATAAGCTTATGCCCAATGTCTATGGTTTTGAGGAAATAATATGAAAATGTCAACATCCAGGTATCAAATTCTAGGATGACAACAAAAATTGGAAAAGAAACTCTATCAAAATTGTGCCATAAATTGGAATCATCAATGTGACTAATGCAACATAATTTAAACCAATTATTCTTCACATGGTAAAGAATATCATAACAAACACTTGACTCTTCCTGCACTAGATCTAAACTAGAGATTTTGGATTTAGTTATCCCCAAAAAATTTTCCAATTTGTTGGATATTTTATAAGAACCAAATTGATCTCCAAAAATTCCTATGGACTTTTCCATTTCCAATAATCAGTGCTCCAAAGGGATTGGAAAAATGAATGAGTGGAAGTTGCAAAACTTCTACTCCTACACTTTGGGCTCTGTGAAACCCAAGAGGGTGATCCCACAATTTATACTCATGAATTCATAAAATTATAATTAAATAAAATTTCCATAAGAGATACTGCTAAAAAATTACTAAAAAATATAGTAAATCCAATAAGTTGGTAGCTCATTTATCAATGTCCTATACTTGGAGCATGAGAAGGTAAAACTTTAACACAAAACAACTACAATGGTATCCATTTTGAGAATTGGTAAATTAAATGTGATTGGCTGATGAATCAACATAGAAACTAAACCACAAGTAATTTGCATGAACCAATTCCTTTATGCCAAGCAACAGAGTCAATACCAACCTATATAACTAGATAACATCTCAACAATAACAACATATAGTCATAAGAAATACTGCATTACAACACTCCCCTATTACATTCATAATCATTACTACTTACAAATATCCTAGCACCTAATTTTATGAGTTAATGATCTCATCCAAGCATTTAAATTAGTTCATTGAATGAATAAGAAAGAATAAAACCAAACATCCATTGAGAAACAATAGAGACAAACAAAAGGAATCCTAGATTACTTTCATTCATAACTCATAAAACAAGTACAAGGAGAGAAAATAGCCATGAAATTGGTATTACTCTATATTGTACTTGCTATATTGTTATCAAAATTACATACATAACACTAAACTCTAACTTAAGACAAAAACTCTAAAACATACCTAGTATTTTCCTTACAATTCACAGTGTTAATTGAAAAACAATGAACCCCTACTTTCTGGCCCTAAATTTCTTCTTATAGAAAAGAAGGAGAAAAACAAGCCTTAGGCTAGAAAGTACACATGTGAAAACCCTATTGGACTGCTATAACAAAGATTCTCCTAGTTAGTTACAATGCATTCACAAGAGGTGGGAGACATGTGGGAAAAGGAAAGTAGTCTTCATTCGTTATTGGAGATCTAGTCCAATTTTCAAAATGGGTATAACTAAACCGTTACCTCAAAATTTGTGCCCACGCACACAAATTGAAATAAGGAAAGCATGAAAGAAACATAAAAGGAAAATTCAAGAGATATTTCCACGTCTACAACCTTGTCATCAATTCAACTTGGAGAAGATGCACTATATTTTCCATACTTTATCAAAATCCTAATCTGTACTACATCTAGGCTATGAAGTGCATCCCCATGATCTATTTTTTTTTTTATCATGACTATAGATTTCAAAATTTCAAATCACTAACCCACCACCTTTTATGTCAGACCCCCCACTCCTTCCAAGTACCTACCTTTCCATTCTAGGAATTCATCTTCAGTGGGCCAATCAAAACTCATGACTTCATTATCACTCTCTCTATAAGGTGCATACTTGGTGATAATTTGGTTAGCTTCCTTATCAAATTCCAATAGGACGGTCTCAACATGAACTAACATATCCATATTTATCTTCAATGTATCCTTATCAAATTTCTAACAAATTGACATAACCTGATCAGAAATAACTTGATTTGTTTCATTTCTCCATTCTTGTTGAATTTTGATGCTATAATCATCCCTTATAATGGATGGAAGAAGGCCATGTGATATGATTCATGGAATAATTTTACAAGATCCTTTATTTTATTCTCCAATGTTTCAATATTTCTCCTGTATCCTTTAATCTTCCCTACAAGAAGTACAATAGGTTTAAACTTTTCAGGTGGATTAAGATCCTGCTTAAATCCAATCCCCATCAATATCAAATCCTACTTCCTAGGGATCCAAAATTCTATGAGTGGAATGGCTCTTTCTCTATCAATGTCAAAATTCCTAATAAAATCCACTCTAGATGAATAACTGTAGTGAATAGTATTCAACTTGTTATTCACTCTTCTATTCAAGTGTTCTAGCAATGTTGTGATAGTCTTCATATTACTCTTGAAAGTCTCCTCATCATGATTGTCACATCTCTCTTTGTACTCATTTAGCTAGCTAAGAAACTCATCCCTATTGATATCCCCTTTAGCTTATGGCCCTTCTAATGTACCAGGTTCTACTATTTAAATGGGCACACTACCCATGTTATATGGAACAATGACCCATGAATAACTTACTTTAGTAGTAAACTCTAGGGGTACAACTCCTTGTGAAGTAGTGGGGGAGTCAACATTGTTCTAATTAAGCTTTCCAAGTTCCAATCTTTGCAGCATATCCTCTAATAATGCTACCTTTGTCTGCAACTACATATTATCACATTTAAGGTCTCCATATTTAACTAACAAGTTATTTCATTCTATCTCGAGCTTATCCTTTTCTACAATCAAAGACTCTACAATGGCCCTTGTGAATTATGCAACATGAACTGACATATTTGTAACTTCTTAGACCAATTTTTTTTACCCTCTTTTTATTATTAGGCCTCTACTATAGTTAGGTGTAGATTCAACAATATCAGGCTTTCTTGTGCTTGGGGATAAAGACCACATAGCCAAGGCTTCCCAATATTCACTATAAGTAGACCCTTATTACTTGCAGACCTATGGGAATCAATTCTCCTTTAGGTTTGTCATTGGTTGCGGGTGGTAATTGATCCATGAGGTCTTTAAATAAAGGTCTTTTGGGAGCAGAAGCTTCCCCTTTAGATGAATACACTTTTATTTTAGGAGCCATAACACAAGAGATACTACAAGGTAGGGCTTTTGGTTTATCTAAAAAAGGCATATGACTTTTGTGAGGGTTTCGTACAAATTATGCAAATGCAGAATTAAAAAATTCTTCTTTATGAATGTCAAACCTTAAAAAATGTTGAACAAAGAAACCACAACTTATCAATAATGCTGGAGAGAGGGCAACAATTCACTTACTGGTTCTCTTCACAAGTTGACAACCCTAGTTCCGACATTAGAAAATGTTGGGAGACCATAGTATGAGCTCCTTGAGTGTGTCAAGTATATGTTTCAGTGCTGAATTATGCCTTTTAGACAAATATTAATAATTATGTAGCTCCTTACTTCGGTAGATCAGTGTCCTTTTAGTTATTAAGGCTTGCTCACATGAACCAGAATGACTCACTTTCCCTTAGCCGATTTTTGAATGCCAGTCGTTGATCCTTTTGGAGTGTTAATTGATTGATGATCCATATTTGACTAGCATATTATGAAAGATCTGAATGTAGACAACCACAATACTTACCAAATGACAGGAGGCCATATAGAACCACTTGCTAACAGTATGCGGTCTCCACCATCTCTTTTTTTCTATAGCCTTGATCCACGTGTCCTTTTCCCCTCACCCTCATGAGTCATAACTTGTGTGCAATTTTCATCAACGGGGACATAGGGAGAGGCTAAGATTAGATCTCTCGGCTTCTTCATGCACACTTCTTAGTTACCCATAGCTTTATCCTTTATACAACATCCATGGCTCAGATTAAAAGGCCTTTAAGCACGTGCAATATAACTACATTAGTAATGTACACTTTATTTTCCATGCCCTGTGTGGAGTTATTTAATTAAATATTTGCTCATACACCAATGCTTCCATGTTCTTTGGATTACTTCATGTGGCAAATGTCCACTTCCCCATTGAGAATCTGGAAGGAAAGGTGGGACCCACATGGGATAGTGGGGAGCGGTCAAGATTAATCCACATCACCCAGTATCGACTATTGATTCCTTTGAAAAATTATCAATTCTGACCATTAAAACCATCAGGGCCACTATCAGAAGAGACACGTGGCAACCACCCGCCAGCCCGTGTGATTATTTTAATAAGAAAGAAGAAAAAACGACATGCAGGGAATGGTTCAGATTTGACCACCTCAATTATCTCCCACCAATGATTTTCTTAAACAACCATATGCATGCCTTATCAAATATGTCAGGCCCACCAATCATTCAAGATAGATGGCCTTTGCCCGTGACCCTGTATGAATAAAATAATACGAAACAAAATAGAACGGGCGTGTGGCGAATGGGGGCGATCATCTACATCAATCGAATGATAGTCAAGGGTCCTTATATCTACACATGCAACAACTATTAATCTTTAAAAGGGACTCGACTAGGTCAACGAGACCATACCTGTGCCATAAAAGACTTAAGGCTTTTCAATGGGAAATATTTTCCTGACTTAGGAAAAATTAAAACAATGGCCCAAACATATGCCAACCGATAAAACAAGACCAATGGGCTGGTTACTCAATGGACTTTGATGACATAAGTCATGACTAAAGGACTAATAATTGACACAAGGGGTCAACAAAAAGATAAAACCATGTCGAGGATACAAATCAAAGGTTTTTTTCAAATAAGACATAAGTAAACTAAAACCCTTATATAGTGATAAGAGATAAAATCCATAACCTTCAAAACTAAACAAGAATTTGGAGATGGAACATGAAAAAAAATTAGGAGTTCCATTAGGCACCGCCTTCGGTGTCAATGGGAGTCAATGAGGTAGATCCCCCATATTGTCTCACAAACTATTGATAATCTTTTAAGGTTGTGTAGATATGTGCAAAAGAGTTATATTTTATTAAGAGGATTTTATCACATAACATAAGCTACATATTTGGGTATGTGCAGGATCATCATGGAAAAAAAAGGCCCTTCAGTGGCAATAAAATTTAGAAAAATCAAAGTTAGGCAACTTGATGCAAAAATTTGAATAATTTATTTATATTATTTCAAAAATATATAAGAATAGAATATGTAGCAAATTGAATGTAGTTTCTAAACTACTAGGTTTTTTATTTTTTAAATCTATTTGGTAAAAATTTAAAATTTCAATGCAGTAGCACTTAAATTTAAGGGAAAAAATAAGAACTAGGTGTCTGTCTATCCACCCTAACCACAGTAAAATGATAATTATTTTTTATAATATTTTAGATATAAGTAGAGGACTCATGTCCTGATGTGATGCATATTTTTTGTAATTTTTTTCCAAGTACATAATTAATTATGAATTTTTTATTACAAATTTTAAAAAATATAAAAACTTGTATTTTTTACCACCTTAACTTCGTCAAAACTTCATGAAATTCATTTTTTTTAATCTTATAGAATGTATAGAATGTGACACATGTTTCGGATTCAAAAAATGTGATACCATTGGAAAGCTATAGATGTTTTTTAATCAACCTATCAATTAGGACTTTAGTCGTAATTCAAATAGAAAATGAATAATAATTATTAATTAAATTCAAAGTAAAGAATAATTCACATTGGTGGAAAGTTGAGAATCTCCTTTAAAAACCCTTTTTTTTTTGGTTAGTTTTGGGTAAAAAAAAGTCGTCCAACCACATACCCTACACATACTTATCAAATCGCCACTTTTTGGCCCATCATTATCCTGCACAATGAACACATATTGTACAGTTTGGTAGCACACATTTGATGAACACATTATTGTACATAAGAGTTTGGTATTGCACACAAAATATTTGATAGAAAAAGAAACGCTAGTTACCTTCTCATTATGTCCTTGCTTACAATAGATGAGATCAATGAATGTGATTGTATTCTAATATTCTCTTCGAAGTGTTGGAGGAAGTAAATTACCAATTGCTCAAAACTATTTATAGAATTGTCAAGAAGTGAGAAAAGCCATATCAACATAGTTTCTGTCAATGACTATGGGAAAATATTGTCAAAAAAGTATCCTAAAAGATAGAATCACTACAAAAGTAGTGAAAGTAGAGACTTGAGTTTGTGGATGTCATTTTTTGTTGCACTCTCCAAATCAGGGTACCTCAAAGTCATTGGATAATGGAGTGGTGAGGATTTGCAAAGGTATAGGGTTGTGTCTCTGATATGGAGGAATAAGAGGTTGAATGGAGGTGGTATCTATAAAAGCAATTTGGCTCTGCTACTAGCCAAAATTTCTAAAATTTGGTTGATGAATGAATTTATGGTATATGTATGACTGGTAGAGTTCTTTTCAAAAAAAGTGTTTAAATCTCTAGAATAACAGAAAAATAAGGACCAAAAGTTCTTCCATAAAACCTTGAGGATAACTAAATAGAAGGAAGTGCAATAACCATGACTATGGATGTTGTTGTTATCACGTGCCTTATCAAAACTAGTATAAAAATATAAATTTTTATTCCAATCAAAATTGAATGAGATTTTTTAATAATTTTTAAACCAAAGTTTATGATGAGATATTTTCCTAGAAAATATGTGTCAAGTCTTAAATAAATTCTAGTGATTATGAATTTTTATCAATATATTTTGGATTGCTCCAAGGGTATGAACCACTTTGAATAGGGAATCCCTAGATAGAAAGTCTTAAAATCCATGTAGATGTCGAACTAAATTTTGAATTTTAGAATCAAAGGTTTGCAAATAAGCCTCATTATTGAAACTTGTCTCCACACAAGAAGTGTTAAACAAGGAAGAAAGATCTAATGTTATTGAGAATAGTATGGAATCATCCTAGTAGAAATTTTTCATGCATGAAATCAAGTGTAGTGAAACTAGAAGTTGTGAATATTCTTGAGTGTTCCATATTCTAAGTGTGTATTATTCTTCAAACTATACTACTTGAATAAACAGATTGGATTTTAAAATCATAAAAGAATTTACAATGCACAATCTAAAATACCACATAGATATTGATGGAAAGAAGACATTTAAAAAAAATGATTGTTTTGAAAAGATGAAAAAGGTTGTTCTGTTGAGGCAATGTGTTCTCCAAAATGTAAAGGGGTAAAAGGTAGCTACCTCAAAAGAAACACCTTTGAGAGGTACCTTAAGATAAACTAACAACTTAAATTCTCCCAAAATTATCTTAATAATTATTTTTTATACAAAAATGATAAAATAAAATAATAGAAATTTATAAATTACAATGTAAAATGTCTAGTTACAATAAATTGGTGAAAATATCTCTTCATAGAAGAAAAATAACAAGTTTACTCCTATAGAAACTAAAACTACTAATCATGAGGATCTAGTTGCCCTTTTTCTAGAAGCTCCTACCTCAAATGCTAGTGTGTCACATAGATGTTCTCACATCATGTTGTTGTCTAGTATAGACACATAATAGAAAGTACGACAAGTATCAAGAAAAGTTATGAAAAAAAATAACAAGATAATTTAAAACACACAATATTTGAAAATGACAAAAATGGCATAAAACTATTTATTTAACTATTCAAAAAGAAGCTAATAAAGTACTAAGAGAGAAATTGGTTAGAAAATATAACACCAAATAGTGTGTCCTCTACATAGGACCTACAAATAAGAGAAGGTAAAAAAATATACATTTTGGGTAGCTATTTAAGGGGCTTGCATTATTCAAACCCCTATTTTGATCTTTCAATATCAATGATAGTCTAGGTTTTTCATGATATTTAAGGATAAAATGAAAATTATATAAATAGAAATATAGGTGATCAAAATATAGAGAATCTCAAACACACTATGCTAGTTATTGAATTTGGTAAATGGAAAATATAAATACAAATAGAGAGAAGGGAATTTCTGTATTATTGAAACAAAACCACCTAAACTAATATAAAACTTCTTTAGAATTTTTTTTTTCTTGATTCTATTATTCTTCATAATCTCACAAAGATGTTTTTCAAAGATGTTCAAGAAGATCATATGCAAAGTGTTCATGTAACTTGTTGGTTGTGAAAAATGGTAAACTTTCTTCTTCAAAGTTGCAAGAATGAAAGAGTTTGAATGAATAATACAACTTAGACAAAGAGGGAAAGTTTTAAAGCTTTTTCTTATTAAAATTTCATGCAAGATATTTTTTTCTTGAATTATTAATTGGAATGTGACATTCAAACAATCACCAGAACCACAAATTTTCATGGGAAGCTAGGTTGTTGAATAGAGGACCATGAATTGTTCTCCGATTTAGAAAAAAGAATTAAAAAGTGATAATTACCATAAAAATGCTAGAATTATAGAATCCTAGTGCTAACATTTTTGTAATTGTGATGTTCTATATTAGGGAGATGAAGTGAGAACATGATGTAGTGTGAAATTACAATGTGTGCAATTTTTGACACTATCATAACTAATTTATTTTCTAAGAAAAAGCATAGTGGGTATGATAATTAATTTAATCTTTCACATAAACATGAAATCAAGGAAGATAGTATCCTTATTCTCAAAGAAGAAAAAGAAAGTAAATTTTGGTGGAAACACATCCATATTGGTCCCAAAGAAAAAAATATATTCTAAAGTCACTATTGGATCCATCTTCCCCAAAATAATATCAATGGACTATGCAAAAGGTTCATCTCTTATTACTCATATGTCAAGCACTTTCAAAAAGAGTAACATATTAATATCATGTTGACATATAAATAGTAAAGATTATTTAAAACTCATGTAATTTAGATGAGGAGATCTATTAAGTGATTGCAAATTCAACAATTTTAACTTTGATGTTCACTTTTTTATACTCTACCTACATGTATTTGTAGAAATATTGTATTATTTTTATGGTTTTTGGCACTTGAGTGATATATATCTTATTAAATTCCCAACTATTATACTATATTCATAATATATTTACAAGATAAAAAAATCCCATAATAATTATTGCATTTATATTTTTTTCTTAATCACAAATTACTAGCATATTATCTTATATTCATGATGATTATGGGTTTTATAGAATATTTTAAATGATTCTAATTAGAAAATTTGATCATATGATTCCTAACTTGATATTTTTCTTATAATTACAAGGTCCTCTAAGACTACCAAGCTCATTCCACATGATGCTATTTGTAGTGTAGAAAAATGTATCCCTTTACATTTTCACACTTTTTTTGGGCCCCCCTCACTTAATTATGCTTTAATAAGCCCTATTTTGCATCTACAAGCCTAATAAATTACATTTTTTGAAGGGGAAACCCAACAATAATTAATGCCAACACATAACACTTTACCTTGAGTAATGTGTGTTCTGTGAATAGGGACTTGGGACCCATTTTCCCATGGGAAAATGGGTCATCCATAGGCCTTTGAACCAATTTTAAAACATATTTTTGGCAGTATTTTTATAATCCTAAATTCAAATTTCAATGTTATATTGTACTATTTAATTTTTGGGAAATTAAGGATAGATATCTATAAATACATGGTTACTTCATCAATTCAAATCATATAGCAAGAGGCGAACTTTCATACGAGAAGATATTATTGTCAAGAGAATTGAAGAGTAGATTTCTCAAGAATTTGTTGAGGCATTCAAGATCTTAAGCATCATGTCAAAGTTATGTTCATTCATGCATTTTTTGGAGCTAGCACTGGGATGTAGGTTTCAAGATCAAGTTTAAGTATTCAAGCATCACCTCAAGTCATCAAGATCCACACCCAATTAAGCCATTTCATGCAATTTTTAGAATTCCATTCAAGGGCTTACTCAAGGGTTTGATGAGTTGCAACATAGTGTTGTTCGTTCATCATTCATTTCATACTTTATTCATTTCAATTCAAGGTTTAATAACCAAAAGAGGGTTTGACCAAGGAAAACCCCCATCCACCAAAAACTAGCAATGTTTCCCATCTTGTGTATGTCAAAGTACATAGGTTGAATAAAAGTTAAAGATCTCAAAAGTGCAAAATTGCAAAGTTACATTAGTTATCACCTTTGTTGTTAAGATACGAAAAACTCAAATCTCAAATTTATTTCCAAGTTTTTTTTTACTATGAAACCTAGAGAATATGGAAGTGTAGACATAGGAGCAAAGGACCCATAAATCAATTTTGAAAATACCTACAAAGACCCATTTTCCCATGGGCGAATGAGTCCTTGACAGGCTTACAAAATGAGCATTTTGTGATAGGTGCACAAATTCCATACCTTCTTAGATTTTATAGATCTTTGTTGTTTCCCTTAGTTTTATGATTAATCTACAATATCCAAGTGTTAGCATGAATTTTTGAGTTGGTTTACTATTTTTATTTTTTCTCCCAAAAGGATTGTTTAGGCTAATACCCCCCTCCTCGATCATAAGGAAACTTGAAGATTCTCACCTTGAGTTGATTGACCTAAGGTTTGTTAGCTAGTTCTTGGTGGGGATCTCATATCCTAATGAATATAGAAAGAGAGGACCTATTTTGATCTACCTTTCCACATTTGGATATCCCCATTCCATAATTGACCAAACCTATTTTTCTATATTTCATTTTGGTGAACCTAACATTGTATATTTTTTTTTAAAAAATTGGAGTCTATTTCAACCCTAGATCTAGGATTTGCACTAATTTTGCATTAGATTTGCATTTAGTTGCTTTGAGTTTAGGGTTATTTAAACTTGCATTTAGGGTTTAGTTTTTCATGTTTGCATCCTTTAAATATATAGAAAAATATAAAAAATGTATTAGGTTTGTATTCATCTTGCATTTATCTTGCATCAAGATCATTGTTCAATCACATAAGTTTAAATTTAGGTTCAAATTGCATTCTAAAAATAGTTATCTAGTTCATCATTTTACCTTATTTGAAATTTCATTTAGACACCCTTGTTCTAGAAAAAATTATTATAGAACTTTCAATCTCTAAATAGGAACATAAACTACACACAGTAAACTTAGATTTTGGAAACTTCAATTTTAAAAAATCCTTGAGCAAGAGCCCATTCACCCATGGGTGAATGAGTCACTATACAAGCATTTTAGACAAGTTTTTGGGTCATTTTGAGCCTCTATTTTTTATATTTGTTGTTCTTATATCTAAGCATTGGTTTTCTAAAACATTCTATTTATGAATTTAAGTAATTGCTTCTTTAATTAGATCTTACAACATTTTTTTAAAAAAATTACATATTTTAGTTGAGGATAGTGTTAGATTTATGTACTTTTCCTTTTACTTCCAACATCATTTCATAGTTTGGATAAATTATTTTACATTTTGCATTCATTAGGAAGCATAAACAGAAAAATCAAAAACATCAAACAAAACAAACAAAAACTAAATGATAAACCTTGGAGAAAGCATATCATTCAAACCCTTTAGTTGTGATGAATTTGGCATGTTAGATGAAGCCCTTGACGACTTCATCTCACCTAGATCATCCACTAAAGCTTTGATGCGAGATGATGCAATTATAGACAATCATGACAATCCTAGCTATTCTTCTCCTGATACCTCTCCTACTTGTGATGAAGGTATCTTGGCATTAGAAGACCTAATTATTGAGCATCATGAGGATATTTTTGTCACTCTTTCAGTGCTAAATTTCTCTCAACAACCAGTAAGATGGATGGAATAGATGATGTTAAGTTCACACTAGATCCCCCTAACTAGAAGGTCATTTAGGTAAATAGTTGAGGTTATGAACAAAAAACTTGGATCTCCTTTAATTAGTGAGCCTCCTAAATGACCTCCCATTATAGGACCTTCTAAATTATCACCAAGAGATATCTTGAAATTTACAATGCAACTTACTAGTAACAATGTTGCTTAGCACCCGAGTTACAATACCATTGCTTGAACACATAATACAAGGAACAATAAGAAACCACAAACCAATCCCACTTCATTAACATTTCCTCATCCTATATATCCTAGTGCTCTTCATTTGCTTTTACATAGTGGAAAGGAGTATTATTTTATTGAACAACTTAAAAATACTCCCGCTAAGATATCCTTATGGGATCTTATTCAAACATCACCTACATACAATAGGATGCTCCAAGAAATTTTCTAAAAGAAAGATATCTAATTTTCTATGAAATTGAATGATGTGACAACCTCCTTTGATTGTACACAAGTGAAAAATTCATATATCACATTCCCTCAACATGAATTACCCTCGCTCGAGATACAAAATAAGCATAATGCCTTAATGATAAAGGGGATCATTAATGAAACTATAGTTACACCCTCATAGACAATGGAGGAAATCTTAATGTTTGTAGCATTTATCTCATAGATAAAATTGGTGTGGAAAAGAGTCTTATTCAACTCAATTATGTTCACATTTGTAGCTTTGACAATGTTAATAGGCAACCATTAGGAATGAACACATTACCCATTGAGGTTGGACTTGTAGTTTTGCGTACCCCTGTCCAGATAATGCTAGTACCTCTTTCATACAACCTTCTCCTATGGAGACCATGGATTCATGCCATGAGAGGAATCCCATCTACTCTTCACCGTGAGATGAGGTTTGAATACAACAAGATATACATGGTTGAAGAAGATGAAAGAAGCTATAATTCACAAGTTCAACATGATCATAACACTTCAACTCCCCTAATACTTTGATTCCAACCTCAAAGGTAGAACCTATACAAGTTGATGGTAATCCTAATTGTCTTTCACCTACAACAAAAATCTTATGTGATGATTGGGGGTTGTTAAATTTTACACCTTATTTCAAAGAATAGTCCAAAATCTCACCCTCAAAGTCCAAAGAGTCATATACAAATGATTCATATTCATTTTTTACAGATGATTGGGGTTCATTAGATTTTACAACCTCCTTTATGGAAGAGTACAAAATATCACAATATAAATCAAAATAGCCTTGTGTTTCATTCACTCAACATAGTTCTACATCAACAACATCACCCCATGGTGGTGATGGGAGCTCTTCAACTCTCATCCCTCATGAGATGAAGATACATATATTTACAACACTTAACAAGGATTTGTGTGCTCGTGAAGAATCCAATCCTTCTTAGAAGCATAAAACCTCTTCATGTATGTTGGAAGCATATTATGGTATTGGATACAAACTCCTTTCTAAACATGGATATAACGAAAACATGGAGAAAAATGATAAAGAACAAGTGGTCTATACTATACATTTTCAAGAAAGTTCTAGGTTTACCACCATTACCTCCATCTCCATTGAATGCCTTATCATCTATCATGTCTATGACATCTTGTGACGAGAAAGAAATGTCCCCTACTATTGATCAGGAGACTATCTTGTCGAGGCTTCTCAAAGCACACTTGATTACTCTTCCTCCAAGAACATGAAAGAAATTTTACAACAAAATTTCATTTTTTGTATATCATAGAGTTCATATTCATTCTACTAACCAATGTAAGGCTTTGAGTAATAAAATTTAGCATCTTAAGGATTATGGTGATCTTCCTTGTGTTGAAGCACCTATTTCTTCTAATTGATATTGATTTTCATCCCATCACATTGTTGATCACTATGTGGCATTGGTAGCTTTATGCATCTTTCTCATTTCCATTCATGGTGGTATAATGTTAGGTGCAACCATATCTCTCTTGGAAGCAACATGATATTTCTTGGTGGTTGTCATTGTCTCTATGATTGGGGGGAAAGGATAACTAGTTTTTGGGAGGTGTTCATTCTTTCCAAGGATCCCTTCTTCCTCTCCTTCTACTCAAAATACCAACATAGCAAGTACGATGAAATTTTAAGTGTGGGCATATTGTCCTTCATTCATTGTTCACATGTTCCCTTCTTAGTGATGATAGCATACATCTCCTAGCAAGTGTGAAATTTACATTAGCATTATTTCATTTTGGCATTAACATTTTGACATTTATTGTAGCATTAGTAGAGCATGTTGATCATGTTTTGTGGCACCTTATCAAGGTTATCAAGAGGTATAGCTTTAGTATGGTTATGAGAGCATAATAAGATTCCCTCATTGGCCACTTTTGGGGGCTCACCTAGTGGACAATGAATTTCACTAGCCCGTACGAGTGCATTGTTGTTTGCATACTGGGAAGCAGATTTCACTTGTAAACATTTTTGGACAAACATCTATGGCAAGTGACCCACATCAAGTTGGACAAATAATCGAGGCTTCATCCACCCTTTTTATTTTTCTTTTTCTTTTTCTTTCTTTCTTTAATTCTTTGACATTATATGTTTGTGTATCTCATCTTGTTTTTGCATATCATACATCTTGTGTGTGTTCCTTTGTACTTATGTTGGTTCACCATGTGATCTTGATCTTGAGGTCTTGTCCACCTCCTTGATTTTTGTCATCCTATCTCACTAAAATTTGTACACTTGGAACCCTTGTTGGTGCATATTTCTCTACTTTAGTGTTAGTTTGTGCTTGCACTCATCCTCTCACTAAAGTGGGGACTAAATGTAGTGTAGAAAAATGTAGCTAGGCTTTATATTTTTAAACCTTTGTTTGGTTCCTCCTAATTAAACTGGACTTATTATGCCTTAATAAGCCCTATTTTACATCTATAAGCCTAATAAATTGCATTTTCCAAAGAGGAAACTTGACAATAATTATTTTCAACATATAACACTTTACCTTGAGCAATGTGTGTTCCAAGAATAGGCACCTAGAACCCATTCACCCATGGGTGAATGGTCCTCCCTAAACCTTTGAATCCATTTTTAAAACATGTTTTCTGTGGTATTTTTATAATCCTAAATTCAAATTTTAATGCTGGATTGTAATGTTTAATTTTTTTGAAATTAAGGATAGATATCTATAAATACAAGGTTGCTTCATCAATTCAAATCATCTAGCAAGAGGTGATCTTTCATATGAGCAAATATAATTGTCAAGAGCATTGAAGAGAAGATTTCTCAAGAACTTTTTGTAGCATTCAAGATCTCAAGCATCATGTCAAATTTATGTTCATTCATGCATGGTTTTAGAGCTAACATTGTTATGTAGGTTTCACAATCAAGTTCAAGAATTCAAGCATCAACTCAAGTCATCAAGATCCACACCCAATTCATCCATTTCATGCAAGTTTCATATCTCCATTCAAGGGTTTACTCAAGGGTTTGGTGAGTTCCAACATAGTGTTGTTCATTCATCATTCCTTTATTTATTTATTCATTTCAATTCAAGGTTTAATTACCAAAATGGGGCTTGATCAAGGGAAACCCCCCATCCACAAAAAAAAAAAAAAACGTTCCCCTCTTATATATGTGCAGGTTCATAGGTTGAAGAAAAGTTAAAGATCTCAAAACTGAAAAAATCACAAATTTACATTTGTTGTCACCTTTGTTTTCAAGATACAAAAACTTGAATCTCAAATTTATTTCTAACTATCTCACTATGAATCCTAGAGAATCTGAAAGTGAATACATAGTAGCAGAGGATCCATAAGTCAATTTTGGAAATCAATAGAAAGACCCATTCACTCATGGGCGAATGAGTCCCTGACAAGCTTACAAAATCAGTATTTTGTGATAGGTGCACAACTTCCAGACCTCTGATTTGCTAGATCTTTGCTATTTCCCTTAGTTTTATGCTTAATCTACAAGATCCAAGTGTTATCTTGCATTTTTGAGTTGATTTACTATTGTTTAGTTTTTCTCCCAAAATGGTTGTTTAGGCTGATACCCCAATCCTCAATCATAAGGAAATATGAAGATTCTCACATTGATTTGATTCACCTAAGGGTTGTTAGTTAATTCTTTATGGGGATCTCATTTCCTAATGAAATATTAAGATAGGTCCATCATAACTGCATTTTCTCCATTCCAAATTGGATCATCCCTATTTTTTTATGTTTCACTATTATATACTAAGTAATGTTGACTTCTTATATTACCATGCTCTATGATAATTATGCAAACTTTACATAATATTCCATATGATTCCATTTTCTAATAAATTTATTAGAATGACATATAAAACTACAATTTGTTTATAAGGTCCTTCTAATAGTTGACATGATTATCTATACATAGTTTGATACATGTATTAGATCAATGTCTAAGATTATTATACTTATATTCACACTCATCCAATTTTCTCATGTTTATACTCAAAATCCTTATGCCTTACACTTATATGATTATGAGTTCCATTATTTTTCTTAAGATATCTCACATCTATTTGATCTTGCAACATATATTTATCCAACACTTTATAGCTTTACTTCTTCCCTATTTGGTATTTATTAATGAAATAATTTTACCTATGTGTTACATGGTATCATATTTATATAATTGTATAATGATTCATGTTTCCATATGTTTATATACATTTATCCAACTTGGTTTCATTCTTTGGAAGCAATTAATTAGAGGGGAGGAATATAAGGTCACTAAATTTCCTTATTTGAATATAGATGTAGTGATTTTCACATAATCAAAGTCCATTTTAGATGGTACCTCATTACTTTTGTTTCCCCGAGGTTGTATATTTTGGTTTGTTACCTAAGCACTATTTTTGTTCCATGACAACTATAATATGTATCACCCCTTTACTCTTTTATTTTTTCTTTTAATTATAAACATCATATATTTTTAGCACCTCTTTAATTTTACTCATTAAATTGTTTTTCTATTTTCAATGTTTCCAAATTGAGCACTTAATTTAGGAGAAAAAATACCAAAGTGAAATCATCATTCATATCTATTTTAGTACATGAACAATACTTTCATTTACTTTGACATGTAGTCTCATTGTCTATTTTGCATACAAGTCAAAGTAGGAGTAAAATATAATGATGAATAGTTCATATATCACACTTTTCATAGCACTTGTTGGCTCATTTTTTTTTGTTATGAACCAAAGGAAAAAGGGTGTGCTCCACCTTTTAGGAGATGGAACAAAAACAAGGGGGTAGGCCCTCTTATTTCACTCTTAGTTCATTAAAGGAAACCCTAGAGATCTCAACCTAATGTTATAATTAGGAAAAGACATTGCTACAAGGAATCCTTAGGTGTGATGAAAGGGGGTTCATCGCTAAGAAAAATCTTAGAAAGAAAGAAACAAAAGTAATATGTAAATCTAGCTATATGACCTAAAAAAAGAACTTGAAATTGGAATAACAAACTAAGGCTAAATAGAGAAGTACCTGGAAGATTGAAGATACCTGAAACAAGGTTTGTAATCTTGAAATTTCAAATTTTGATGTGAACTGGGACTCATAGGCTAGACTGAACGATTTAGTCCTAGTTTAGCATTTATGGTTGAATATAGAATCTATAATTGGTAAACTAGGATCTATAGAAAATTATTGAAAAGTGGTATACTGGGACTCATACACCCAAGGTGGCGATTTAGTCCCAATATTAGGGTTTTTCTGAAACTCTGGTATCCTCTAATGATCTTTTGTAGCTTCTGTCTCATCCAATCTCTGAGTTTGAAACTTTGAATTTAGGCTTGTAGATGAGTTTTCATGAACATGGCAACTTCTTGACAACTTTGACAACTTCCATCAATCTTGCAACATTGTCTTCAAAGGATCTTCAAGCTCAAACCACCTAGATTTACAATCACACATGAAATGAGAGAAAAATGTTTATTTGTTAGTGGATAGGGGTTTTCCTTGGTCAAATCCCATTTTGGTAATCAAACCTTGAAATGCAATGAAATAGAATGAAGGAATGATGAATGAACAATATGTAATGTTGTAACTCACCAAACCCTTGAAATAAAGACCACAATATTGTATGAAATGGCTAGCATGAATGTATATCTTGACTCTTGATTGTTGATATGAGAAAATGTCTTTGAATGCTTACTTGAATCATGAAAACCTACATCACAAATTTTAGCTCAAAGAACACACATGATGCATGATGACTTTGACATGATGCTTGAATCTTGAATTGATAATTCAAAGTTCTTGATAATCAACTCTATAATGCTCTTAAAAAATCTCTTGATCACAAATTTACTATAATGATCGAATAATTGAAAGCTTAGATCTTGTTAGGTGAAAATATGTGAAATAACCTTGTATTTATACTTGTTTATGCCAAATTTCCCAAAATTATAACACTACAAGTCGACCTCAGATACTAGGAGAATAAAATCCTACCAATAATTGAATTCAAAATAGGTTCAATCTAAAGTGGGACTCATACGCCAGTTGGGGCATATGAGTCCCAGTAGCCTAAGCTTGGGACACAAATTTCAAGAAATATTAAGTTCTATACAATATTCAAGGTCAGGCCCAAAAACGTAGGTGGGACCCATACACCAAAGGTGGTGTATGAGTCCTTGATCACTATTTTTGGAACACACAACCCAAAATCATGAATTATGATTCATCATTAGTTAAGTGTCAGGATTATCCTTAGAGAAATGCATTAAATAAGGCTTGTGGATCATGTAAAAAATGACCAAATAAGGCATAAAGAAGCCCAATTTTAGCAGGGAGGGCCAAACAAGTGTGAAAATGTAAAGGGATACATTTTTCTACACTACAAGTTATTCATAGTGCAAAAATACATATATATGGTGCATTAATAATTGAGAAAGGGAACTCAATCCATTCCTTTTATATTCCTATCTATAATCATTTCCATGTACTCATCCTAATTCATTATTTTATGAATTTCCTTCCTTAGGTTAGTGATCATGTATTAATGAAAGTGATGTTGATCACTTTTGTACTCACAAAACAACCCCTTTCCTTTTAAATTCAAAATCTTAAATTTTGTATAATTTACCCTTCCTTATGACCATTATGCTACATTCAAAAGGATAAACCCTAGTTAATAATAGATATCATGCTAGATTATTCAACTTGATCAATCATTACTACTTGTATAAATTATCAAGAGCATTTATCTTTGGCCTACAACACATAAGAATCTAGGAACTCTTCATAAGTTGGCATTGTTTTCCTCAATCTTTTGTCTAGCCACTAAATTAGTGTACTAACATGGTTCGACATAAGGGATTAATTATACTTCCTAGGTGAAAAATAACAAGTACCACAAATATTTTTTATTTGAGGCCATATTGAGAACATTGAGGGGAATTAAAAACATTTGATAGTCATAAAATATAGACTAGACTAGAACCACATTGGTAGGATCAAATCCATGATTATGAAAGTGATCTAATGTGATAAACAAAAATTTGAATGCTTTAGAAATATTTGTCTAAAGATCATTGATATTTTGACACTAAAATACATTGTAGAGTGGCATAAATGTGCCTAGTATTTTCTATTATTTACGTATACAATATATATACAAATATTACTCTAAAATTACATATAAGTAAATATTTACTCTAATTCAATAACATTGACACATCATTATTCAAAAAGTATCATGATTTTCTAACAAAATATTATGTATTATTTTATTGAATTTTAAAACATTATTTCGTTTGCATTTATTGCATATCATTAAATCATACAAAACCTTTATCTAAAATGAATTTTCAATTTCTTACTCTTTATTTATGTATTTAAGAGTTATGAATGTTATTTTGAAAATATTATTTAATATTTTCATTTTACAGTTTTTAATTAAAAAATAAGATATTAGTTATGAATATTCGTTTTTGGGAAATCCTCTTTGTAAAATTTATTAGCTATATTTTAAAAATAAAATATTATATCACCGTTGCAAACTTACAATCCCTTAATATCTTTAATTCATACATAGATAATATAAGATTATTACATATCTTAAACCTCCACTCATGGAAGAGCTGAAGAAAAGCAGGTTGAGCATTAGCTAATCTCAACTGTTATTTAAACGTTACTATATTTTTCCTCCTTAGACATAGGCACGTCAATCAACGGTAGAAGGTTTGATAATGGAGCTATATTGGGTTTGCTCGTCGTAGTACTTGTTCCTCAGCATCACTCCTCCATATTTTGGGGAGGCCTTGACCAAAGGCAGCACTTTGGTGATGAGTGTGGCTGCCTCAATATAGCCGCTGCTGGCAGCACCAGGCGAAGCCGGAAGGCCGAGGTAGAAGCCCCGTGTTTGAACAGTGACTACAGACATGGTCCAGCGGTTCCATGAATTCACCAGATTGGAAGGGTCACGATTGGCATACTGACAGGAAGGGTTGTCGTAGAACCGGACCCACACGTAGTCGAAAAGCCCTGTCTGCAAGGCCCTTCCGAGCGAACTGTCCGGATAGGGGCACTGCGGAGTGGCGCTGAGATCGACCTTTTTGTAGGAGGTGCTAAGATCGGACACGGCCCTGGCCAGATCGTCCCAGTGCGCCGTCGTGGAATCGATATGGAAGTCAATGCCGTCGAGAACGGCGTCTCCTAGAGGCCTGGAGGCCGACTGCCCTCCGAGAAAGTTGTTCCACAGATAGATGGCCACGTTCTGCGCATCCGCTGTGGAGGAGATGAGTGCGTTTCCGTAGGGTCCTCCGAGGGACAGGAACACCTTTACGCCGCTGGACTGGCAGATTTTAATATCGGCGCTCAGCGATTTGCATGTTCCCGCCGCTGGATCGCAGTGGCCTCCCAGGTTGAGCACCGGCGCCTGCTCGTTGCCGAACGTCATTAGAAATGCCAGATTCACAATTTCGAAGTTGCCGCTTGCGCAGGTGTTGGCAAGAGAAGCTTCGATGCTATTCTGACCCCAATATATGCTTATGCCTCCCGCAGATGCCCCGCTCCACAGCAGAGCAACTACCAAGGCAATTGCGGCTCCTTTCATTCGACGACTGTCCATGCTTTGCGATGAATGATTTTGCATGCTTTAAGCCGGTGGGATCGGGCTCCTTATATAGGCATTTTGCAAGATAAAATAGTTCCAACAATCATATGTTTCCTAAGAATTCCATACGGAACAGTAAGACCGTACAGTTAATACTGTACGGCCGGCCCCACTGCTGCAAACAATCTCAGCGAAGTATGGATAGGGTTTTCTACCCCAAATATACAGTTTGTTTTGGCATATATACGATGTTTTGAAAGCATATATACACGTCCATATTTAAAATATATATTGACATATACACATGAAATATTTGTTTGACATTGTGGTATATGCAGCACACGGATAGATACGCAACAGCCGACGTGTTACCACGGGTATATATTCAAGGCAATAGGCATACGGGTTTATGCATATCGTGGCGTATACACATTCTGGCATATATACATTTTGGAGTATATTTGGAGTATATACAGGCTTTCATTCGGTGGGTGAAGGAAGCTGATTAAAATCCGTTGATTTAATTGTTCTTGAATCACCTGTTAAATCCGGACGATATCGGCAGATTTATTTGGTTTTAATCAAATGTTTATTTTGATTTAAATTTGTTGGAAGCTTAGTTTGAAATCTATATACATCCCATTGAAGTCCCGGTAAGTCCAACGGCTTTTAAATTGCATTTTATAAACCTTTAAAATTTGAAATTAAACTTATTGCTTCCTACGAATTCCATACGGAACAGTAAGACCGTACAGTTAATACTGTACGGCCGGCCCCACTGCTGCAAACAATCTCAGCGAAGTATGGATAGGGTTTTCTCCCCCAAATATACAGTTTGTTTTGGCATATATACGATGTTTTGAAAGCATATATACATGTACATATTTAAAATATATATTGACATATACACATGAAATATTTGTTTGACATTGTGGTATATGCAGCACACGGATAGATACGCAACAGCCGACGTGTTACCACAGGTATATATTCAAGGCAATAGGCATACGGGTTTATGCATATCGTGGCGTATACACATTCTGGCATATATACATTTTGGAGTATATACAGGCTTTCATTCGGTGGGTGAAGGAAGCTGATTAAAATTTTTTTGATTTAATTGTTCTTGAATCACCTGTTAAATCCGGACGATATGGGCAGATTTATTTGGTTTTAATCAAATGTTTATTTTGATTTAAATTTGTTGGAAGCTTAGTTTGAAATCTATATACATCCCATTGAAGTCCCGGTAAGTCCAACGGCTTTTAAATTGCATTTTATAAACCTTTAAAATTTGAAATTAAACATATTGTATCGGCATTTCACGTTCGCCCCACAACTGGACAAAAATCTGTGCTTAACTATTTTTGCTACCCTTTTGCAATCCGCTCAGTCAAGTGGCGCTCTAAACCCACGGTCACACCCAGTGCTGACGAGTAGTCACCTAGCCAATCAGGGGCCAACGGACAGGGCTTATTCTCGCTAGACACCATTCAAATATTTTAAATAGAACGGTTCTTCAAACTATCATGACTTACTCCTTTTTAATTGGATTTTTAAAATTTTATAGTCATTCAAAAAGTTAGTTCGGAGACATGCACATAGGGGTGAAGGTAAAATTTTGAAAATTTTGTTCTAGATTTCAAATAAACTCATCCAAAGTCAAATTTTACTTCGCAACTTCAACTAGTCATAACTTTTGTGTTTTTCAATTTTTTTTAGTGGTTTTTTTTTTTGGTAGGACTAATTAGTATTTTTTAATTTTTAATCGACTTTTGTGTGAAGGTCTTTTTGTGGGTCCAAGATTTATCTTCTAAACTACTAACATAAGTGGTTTTGTAGGATGTTTTCTGAAGAAATTATTATAGACCCTTTCTTTTTCCGTGTGCTTCTCTTTCTTATTTGTTTTCACATCAAATTTTCTATTAAAATTCGCTTTCACAATTCATTTTAGATTAAAAATTAATATATGTCTTTTAAATGTAAAGGTAGACTTATGCTTTCCTTTCACACCTTAAGGTGATATTGAGGATCACAAATAAGTGTTATCTTATTTTATTTTTAGGGAGATTGCTTGAGGATTTCATCATCCCAAGGGATGACCTCAATTCTAGTGTTCCAACAGAATATAAAAAGTGGAGGATGAATTGAAAGACACACCTTTTGCAAGTTGAGACTTTGTCATTCAAGCTAAGCCCTTAAGAACTTTATAGCTTGGGAACGTGAAGGAGAAGGGTGGGTTACCCTCTTCTCCTGACTTTGACATTTTTGCACTTTCAAATTCATAGATTACCTACCTCTTTTGCACTTGTGGCATATAGAGGATTCCTTAGAAAAGCTTTGTATAGCCTATTTTAAGACCTTTCAATCATCTTCGAGTGTGGTGCAAGGGATGTGAATCGTACCCTAAAGTTACTCACAATGTACTTCCATGTGGTGAAATAGAGCTAACCTTGGGAAAGACTTTGTCCTCCAAGGTATGGGGTTTATTAATAGTGCTTGACCATATATATCCTATCTATCCATACATAGGTAGATAGTATTAATGGATTAATTTCCATTGTGGGCCCACACTAAGAGTTACAAATTTTATTGAATAATTTTAAACTTGTTTTTGTGTCTTCTTGTTTGCATGTTGTATATGTGAAGTTCTTTTTTGTAAGCCTTTGCACCAAGTTTGATTCAAGTCTAGTATTTGAAGTTTTTTTCTTGTTTTAAATCATTTTCCCATTAGTATCCTTTAAAACACACAATGTTGAAGCCTAATCTAGGATAACCATTACCTAAGCGCTAAATCTATTTTTCCTTCGTCTCATCACCAAAAACCATATTCTATAAACCATAATCCAATAAATTCCATATAGCCT